>JAVLVB010000850.1:116400-123827 GCA_032876305.1 Orestias chungarensis | reverse complement strand
GTAACAGCTCCTAAACATACATTATGTTAGTAATAGCTAACAGCTCCTAAACATACATTATGTTAGTAACAGCTGCTAAACATACATTATGTTAGTAACAGCTAACAGCTCCTAAACATACATTATGTTAGTAATAGCTAACAGCTCCTAAACATACATTATGTTAGTAACAGCTCCTAAACATACATTATGTTAGTAATAGCTAACAGCTCCTAAACATACATTATGTTATTAACAGCTCCTAAACATACATTATGTTAGTAACAGCTAACAGCTCCTAAACATACATTATGTTAGTAACAGCTAACAGCTCCTAAACATACATTATGTTAGGAACAGCTCCTAAACATACATTATGTTAGTAACAGCTAACAGCTCCTAAACATACATTATGTTAGGAACAGGTAACAGCTCCTAAACATACATTATGTTAGTAACAGCTCCTAAACATACATTATGTTAGTAACAGCTCCTAAACATACATTATGTTAGGAACAGCTCCTAAACATACATTATGTTAGTAACAGCTCCTAAACATACATTATGTTAGTAACAGCTCCTAAACATACATTATGTTAGGAACAGCTCCTAAACATACATTATGTTAGGAACAGCTCCTAAACATACATTATGTTAGGAACAGCTCCTAAACATACATTATGTTAGTAACAGCTCCTAAACATACATTATGTTAGTAACAGCTCCTAAACATACATTATGTTAGGAACAGCTCCTAAACACACATTATGTTAGTAACAGCTAACAGCTCCTAAACATACATTATGTTAGTAACAGCTAACAGCTCCTAAACATACATTATGTTAGGAACAGCTCCTAAACATACATTGTCCGTCTGACAGATTTAATTTCCTCTCGATTGTTTTGTCTGAACATCAAATTACTTTGAATATTCCATATAACAAGAATAAATACAAAATGCTGATTTTGGATTATTATTTTATTTATTGAGGTACAAAGGCTGATTAAACCACCCCATCCTTTGTTTTTATTTGTTTTGTTTGTTTTAGCACGACCTACCTGCTTTTGATCACAATATAATATCTTAATCTGGTTTGAGTGTGGGCTTTAACTAGGCCACCTTAACGCCTTCATTGAATCTTTTTTTAAATGTGGTTGCCTTGCTGATATGCTTTCTTGTCCTCCTGTATCACCAAAGTTATCTTTTTGCTAACACGCTACTTCATCATTTCTAAACCATCACACTTGACTGTTTTTCTTCTCGGACCTGCAGAGTTACTTTTATGGTGAATATAACAGCATGGATGACATCTGAAAGGTTCTGCTTTTGTTTTGTTGGTCTACTGATTGTATTTCCAAAAGGTTTGGGGATCTTTAGGAAATGTTTATTTTAATTTTTATTTTAACTAATATAAGACCAGTCACTCATGAACTCTGACCTTAACTTAGCCGTGGAGTCTCAAAAAGCTTTACGGGTCATTGACGTTGCTTCTCCTCAAATCTTTCAGCCTACTTCCTGTTTTCAGTCAGTTTGAATTGACAGATTTCATGATTGTCTCCCTGTAATTAGATCTGCTTACGGCAATATAGTTGCTGGCAATAAGATGGAGGTTTTACTTAATTCATCATTTAGCAAAGGTACAATCCTTTTCTTTTCTTTTTTTTATAAATATGACCTGATGGGTGTCGAGTAATTAATATTTTGTCATTAGAGGAAGATTATCAATTGAACAAATGCTTTCAATGTCTCAAAAGCAAAAACTGGTGAAGTCTGTAAAGGTTATTTATTGTACAAAACATTCTTGATTTGATGAAATGGTTTCTGCTGGGACTTCAGTCAATAGGCTTTAAATTCTATTGATTGGAGGTTAAATCATGCTGTATAACTAAGAACACCAATTTACATCATTATTTTCTGTCTCTGTTTTTCTTAAAAAGCAGAGTCTCATATTGAGACTGACAATTTGTCTCTTTGTTGCTCTTTTTGACTGTTTTAAAATCATAATGACGTGTGTGTTTCTGCTGGTAGAGGATAAATTAGCCTAGAGATGCTTTTTTTTGTTTGTTTGTTTTAGGAACGGTCGAGAGCAGTGAGAGTTTGCTGCAGGCTCTTCTGTAGCTGCCACCACGGCGGGCGATCCCCAAACCTCGGTCTGCAGGGTGGTCATCTACCTCCAAAGGGACATGTCCGGGGACCGCTGCCCACCACAGAATCATCGCCTCCCGGAAGATCCCACCTCTTCACATCAACTGGTGGTTTGTCCCAAGACCAAAACCTGCAGTTACAGTCTGGGCAACAAGTATGTGCGGCTCAATGTTGGAGGGATGCTCTTCTTCAGCCCACTGCAGGTGCTCAACAGGCAGGACTCTCTGCTGAGAGCCATGTTCAGTGGAAAGATAGAAGTCTTCACTGATAAGGATGGTAAGAGACCGAAAGTGTATGGTGTCACCTCCGGAAACGGATTAAGAGAAAGGTTTTGTTAGCAGAGTCCGTTTCTGTCCAGGTTGGATCCTGATCGACCGGAGCGGGAAACATTTTAACACTATCCTGAGTTATCTGCGGGACGGCACCGTCGCCTTACCCAAAGGTCGGCAGGCTGTCCAGGAGCTGCTGGCCGAGGCCAAGTTCTACCTCATCCAGGGCCTCGTCGAGCTTTGTCAAAACACTCTGCAGGTCAGTTTCATTACTCCTGACGTGCTTCCTTGAGCTAGCGCCTGTAGTCGGCTGCTCAGTTACAGCCACTGGCAAAAAATGAATCGGCAACATTGTTGAGGAACAAAGATTACCAGTGCCTGGAGAAACTGAACAGTATTTCAGTAGGTTGGTGGAAAGACGAGTAGAAAACGAGTCAGGAAGGTTGTTAGAGACCCACTGTATAGCTTCTCAAATAGTTTCTTGTAGTTGTGCAAAGTCTGCTGGTGTTGGCACAACTGTCCAAGTCATTAGCTTAGTTTACATGAACGACATTCTTTAATCAGATTGAAAGTGCTGAGAGCGGTTGTTTCATATTTTCTATTTTTCCTAAAGGTTTTATATTTTATATTTCCTGAGATAGTCTTCCCAAGGGTTAAATAAAGTCTGGGTCTAAGACTACTGGCCATCAGAGCTCTGCTGAGCCGAAGAATGGAATCAGGAAATTCAGCTGTTAGATTTAGTGAGACGAGGAAAAAAAAAGATATGTATCCAAATTAGCAGCACATATGAAGGTAGCACAATTAATGGGGGAGGTGAAAAGATTGGCTCCGGGGGAATAAGTCACAAAAATCGGATCAGGTCGCTTTTTTCGTCTGTGTGAACGTAACATCAAACTAGCCTGGAACTAGAAACCCCTGCTATAAACTGCGTGTGTCACACGTATGCATTTGTACCATCAGACATTAGGATAATCATATCAATGCATCAACTATGCGTAGTTGTCATAGCAAAACATGGTAGTGACTGCATCATGCTCAGGGCTTACTCATATCGTAATAAAACCGATTTTTTTTTTTTTTTTTATCAAGGTGGATAAAGTTATGAAATGATCCTCTGTCAGAAAACTCGGGGGGATCTTTGTTATTTGGAGGCTCTTACTGAGTTTGAGCAGACGATTAAATCCACAGCAGAACGTAGTGGATCGTTTCATCATACAGTAGTTGGGATGCAGCCTTGGTGTGAATGATCTCTTTCTCAGTTGACTGGTAAAACAGGAAGCCCATGTCTGTTTCTGCCTGACAGGGGAATAAAGAGCAACGGATGTGCGTCATACCTGTGATTACGTCCGGTAAAGAAGAGGAGCAGCTCATCCAGTCTGCCTCCAAGGTAAACGACGGACTCTTTGTTTTGCATCTCTCCTATTATTTTTAACATTTAAAGAAAATGTTCTTTTGTCTTCGTGAATGAATTCCCCGTAAAGAGCTTTAAATAATGATTATACACAGTTGTTTACATTCTTAACCGTTTCTCAGCTGGTTTTGTTTACTTGCTTCTAAAACGCTTCTGACATTCTATTGATTTGTATCCAGTTGGTTTGAGGTTCAGACATGAAAGCAGAAATAATAACCCATGAATCTCCCTGTCTCTGCTAGCCTGTAGTGAAGCTGCTGTACAACAGAAGCAACAACAAGTACTCCTACACCAGGTGAGGACAGTTTTTTGACCTGTGTCACGTCTGTTAGTACTTGATTGGATTTCTCACCTGTTGACCTCCATTTTCCCCCAACAACTATTATGTTGTTAAATCCCACTGGCACTGATAGGGCCTAAAGCCATAGGGCCATTAAGGGGAGGTGCGGTTTTGGGGTTAGGGCTCAGGCTTGGGACCAGGAGAGGCTGTAGAAATAAAGAGGAAATGGATAGAAGTCACTGCAGGGCCCTAATGTGGTGCACCCACTGTTTAGAGGTGTGGTGTGAATTTAGCTTTGGTTAAGGCTAGATTTAGGAATATCCTGATAATGGGTAGGTTAGGGTAAATGTTTAGGTTAGACATAGATGTAGTTGCTAAAATGAACTGATACCAAGTCCTTATATGACTTCAATCAATCAAAGTCAATGCAAAGCATTCGGTTGTATGGTTCAAGGATGAGTGTTTTGATTGAATTGGACTAAATAGGTTTAAGTCACAAGGCCAACAAAGTGACACTCATCGTTTGCATGGGTTCGCTCCCGTCTCCGTAGCAACTCTGACGACAACCTGCTGAAGAACATCGAGCTGTTCGACAGACTGTCCCTCAGCTTCAACAGCCGCGTCCTCTTCTTCAAGGACGTGATCGGAGACGAGATCTGCTGCTGGTCGTTCTATGGTCAGGGTCGCAAGCTGGCGGAGGTGTGCTGCACCTCCATCGTCTACACCACAGAGAAGAAGCAGACCAAGGTGAGCCACATTCACTCTCATCTGTGTGACACGTGGAGCGCAGGCGTGGAGAAATGAAGCGACACTGAAATACCATCCTCGCTAAAGCTAAAATGTGTGAGATGTATGAAACAGCAGCTCACACATAATTATGGCTGTGATTTCAAGTTTCGGAACAATTTATTCATGCGAGTGCCACAAGAAAACATGTTGTTTCAGCTTCATACATCTATACATCATGTAAATGTGTGCTTGTTTGATATCAGCAGATATTTAGTTCTTATAGATGAAATATCCGTTTCGTATTAGTGTTTTATTTTGTTCCCTTGTTGGAGATGTTGTAGGTTAACTAATATAAATCAAAGCAAACTTATACTGTAGCCTCTTAGAAATTTCACCCATAAGCTAAATATCCATAACATTTAGTTCCTAGACTGTTGCAGAATAACCTCATCCTGTCACATCAGAGTAAGCCTTGCTAAGTTTAGCGTCTTAGCTAACTGTGCTGTTCTGTAGAAGCAACTTGGAAGGTTGAAAACTTGACACGTGTTTGGAGACGGGTATCCGCTCATAGTTTTTAAGTTTGACACAGTCACAATAAACACTGACCGCAGCAGGATGCTATCCTACTGCGGTCAGTGAATGATTACGTGACAACGTTAGAGTTCCCTAGTGATCACATTTTAAAGCACGCTGGGAAATCACAGGTGAAGGCTACGAGGTATTGAGTGACTCCCTACTTCTTTTTTTTAATTGTCTCAAAGGTGGAGTTTCCTGAAGCTCGCATCTATGAGGAGACTCTGAACACGTTGCTCTATGAAACCATGCCGCTGCCGGACAACTCCCTCCTGGAAGCCACCCGGCGCAGCTACAACAACTGTGGCTCCCTGAGCGAGGAAGAGGAGGCCCCCGGGGGACCGGAGCTGCGAGAGCGCGTCCGAAGAATCCACGTCAAGCGCTATAGCATGTATGACGACCGCCCTCTCGGACACTGACTGAAGCGCGCCGTTCTCCCTGGAACGGGCTCAACCCGGGTTTCATTTCTGTAGAACTGGTCCTCTTTATTTTTCCTCCACGACGTAAAGAAACGTGAGCGCAGCGTAGCTACTGCGCCTCTCCATGTGAACCTCTCCACTTTCAATTCATCATAATCCAAGGCTCCACAGCAACCACTTTACATGTGGCTTGGGTTTTATGTAAAGGAAATATGATAGTATGTATTGTTGGAATCATTTATTATGCCATTTTAAGTAGTTCCCCTATTAAGAAACATGTAGCTGTTCCTGTGCCTCTGATACAGCAAAGCTGCTCCTGCTACAGCCTCATACCACTTGTAAATATTATACTTATTTTTTTATCTCGCAAACTGTCCCGTTAACCACAGAAACACTGTAGTATAACAGTATTAGGGCTAAAAGTATCATCAAATGAAATGTGTTTGTCGCCCCACTAGGACATGATGAAATTCTCAAATATTCCACTAGACAATTCTGCACGTTTCTTCTGTGGCTGAGATAATGTTCATATTTAGAAACTTTTCTACTATTATCGCTTTTCGATTACAGATGTGCCTTATTGGGGGGGGGGGTTGGCAAAGCTTGGTCCTCTGTTGCAGAGGTACATCTGTGAGGTCAGACATTGATGTTGGAGGAGAAATGTTCGCCTCAGCTCAGATTCATCCTGAGGTTCTTCTGTTTTGCAGTTACTCGGCTGGCGGCTGGGAGCGACTGAGCTTAGTCGTTAATTATGGGGAAGTGTGGTTGACGTTACTGTCTTTTAGGCACAGTGAACGGTTACTGAGAAAAGGGTTTTTTTTGTTGATAAAACCAAGCAAAATTAAATATAATGTAATTGTCACTAGCATTGATGTGTAATTTTAGTATTATTTTTTTGCATTTTACTGCTTCAACTACTTTATATTATTATTTAAATACTATAATATGGTAAATGTATGTCCATAATTTAGGTTTGGCAAGTCGTGACATTTATGATATCAAGAGCGAGAAAATGTAGTTGTGTTTTAAATGATCTGGGTTCAGTTTAGGTTGTTAATGCTTCTTTAGCTTCCAAGGATCCTTTAAAAACAAGGAAATGGCTCCAGATTATGGGCTACAAGTCAGAACGTTGCCTTTGGGCGACCACCCACCACTTCCCAGCTTTATTTTCTCGGTGTCCAGGTATGGATACTTTCCCAACTTAAACATTACAGGCAACTGAATACTTTGCACTGGACACGGACTCTTTAGAGAATTTACCAGACAACGATGCAAATCTTTGTTTAAAAAATCTTCCCATTCACTCAGTCATGCATCCAGCTTTCTGATCGCCTATCAGATTTGTCTTGTCAATCCTTGATGTGGGTTCAAGTAGATACAAATGGGAAGCAAAGAGAGGGACTCACCCAGGGAAACGTTCTTCAAACGCCTTTGGACTACAGTGATTCCATCCATCCATCAGTTTTGCCTTTTCAAATAAAACCTATTTACCAAAAAGTGAATATAATCGTGGTAACACATATCAAGTGTCTTTAAAGAATTGTTGAGGATGGTGATGCTTTGGACAGGAAGGATCTCCAGTAGCAGTCAGTCTTGAAATGAACATGTGCAGCCTCTGACT
>JAVLVB010000850.1:96400-111400 GCA_032876305.1 Orestias chungarensis | reverse complement strand
TCGTACGATTGATTGATTTATCGTTTATTGCGACAGGCCTAGTCCCTTCACCTCCACACGCTCCCACTTTAATTTTCACGCTGAATTTCCTGAGCCTTACAAGTGGAAATGTTTAACTGCGTCTGAAAGGTCAAAGTTAACCAAATGGCACACGAGCCATTATTAGACAGAAAGCTCCGAGGTTTGACTGAAAGCGGACGTAAAGCTGCGAGAAACTGAATGAAATCATTATTAAATTAAAAGGTTTAGGCGCGTTCACCAGGACCTGCTGCTACAGGTTTTATGGTACTGCTGTACATAAGTAGACATGCATGTCTTTGTGACTGTTCAGTTACTTTTGCTGCTTTCTTACATTTGCACTTGCAATAGAAATGAGAAGGAGACATTTTGTCATTTGATTCCGAATGAACAGCATATTAAACATGTGAAGCAATGACTGGGACATCCTCCCTGCAGCTGCATGCTTCTCTGACAAGCTTTTAATAATTCAACCGTGTCTGTAAAGCTGAAAATAGTTCCTGTTGTCGGGATGTGTGCGGATGGAATCTGCGTCTGGTAAGCACAGATTTACAGTGTGATGAGAACTATAACACTTGGCTTTCTGTTTTTTTTAACTTTTTAACTGCACCTGGAAATAATGCTGCATGAACAGTAAATTATGGTTTGTCCTGTTCAATTTGAGGACTTCCTCTTCATTTGTCTGCCTTTCAAGATAAAAAATGTTGGTAAAAGAAAAGCCGCACATTTTTAAAAGGAATCTGAAGTTAATCAAACCTTTAAATTGTTCCTTAGAAAGTAAGTCCCATTTTATCTGCTTCTAATTGTATGAATAATTTACATCACGGTTGTTGCATATCCATCCATCCAATCACACAAATCACGTTTTGCACTTGTGGGGAAAAGCTAGAGTACCCAGAGACAACCCATGCATGAAAAGGGAGAACATGCCATCAGCATGCACAGACCCGAGCTAAAGTTGGAAATCAGGATCTTTCCTTCTTATTACTCATTTTCCACTGCCTTTAAAACAAAAACCCAAAGCAATTTATAAAAACATTTGTCGCATTTCTATATTTGAACCCAAATGTAACTAACCATACATCGTAAAAGCAACACTAAGTAACTAATCAACCGTTCTAAAATATTTTCATAATACCTTTTGTGATTATATGTCGACTTGCAGCTTGTTGAATGACGCCTCTGTTATAGCCCGATGGGGTCCGTATGGCTTTAACCGCCACTAAGCAACTTTGAGGAGGGTGGCAGGAACCCTGCAGCCACACAAAACAACTTGATATGTGCTGACTGCTTCATGGCATACGTAACTTCCCGTTTATTTTCGGCATCATCATCTGACATTGTTTCACCACAAATAGATCCATCACCTCATCGCTATTCATCCTTCACACAGACACTGGAAACAGAAATATACGTCCATCCAACTGCAGGCGACTTGGAGATCAGGATTTTACGACGCTATGCGCTGGTGCTCATGGGAAATGCAGTCTTCCTTCAGGCTAAACACTATTGCTTTTGTCCACACTTTTCGACTAAAACTGAAGCTTCATTAGTGTTGCTTTAATCTGTGGAAAATCAAAGAGACGAGTTTGGAGTTCTGTGAAGGTTCAAATTTACACTGTGAGAATGTGGTGTGTTTAATTAAAGCGCATCTGCAGGAATACGGTGTCTTCACAATCAAACCCTCTCTGTTTACTAGGGTGTCAGACGATACTGGCATAAATAGACGCTAGACTGATTCCATGTTGTTGATTATTGCTTAAGGAATTCAACACGTTGCTTTCATTTACACTTCCCTGAACCTTTTTTATGCCGATTTGTCCTCAGCTGCAAAGGTAATTCTCCAGGATGATATTCTTCATCTCTGCTTACTCCTTTCTTGCCTCTGTCTGTTTTCATGGGATTTTCATCAAGATATTAATTTGTGATCTCTGAAAATCTACATGCTGTAGACGTAAATGCTTACATGTTTTTTTGGTGGGGGGGGGTGGGTTCTATCAAATTACTATATAGATCTCATGGGTTTCCTCTTTTGTTTTGTTCTTCCAAATAAAATATGATATGCTCTTTAGATTTACATTTAAGTTTGCATCCATCCTTCTGTCCATCAGTGCCAGACTCTGTAACATTTCATATTATGTTACTGTTAAGCATAGGGATCAAATGTCATATTATTTAGCAGTTTGTTCACATTAAAGCAGTAAATATGTGTTACGTAGACCAACTGGAAAAAAAACAGCGTGGCTTTATGTAAAAAAATAAATGAATAAATAAACCCTCCTGCCTTTTTTGGCAGCTCTCTCTGCTTCACCATTGCTTGGCAACAAAAGCGTTTGCTGCTCCGTTATGAGTTACATGCGTTTGTTGGTGAATAAAACGTCAGTGGTGAAGCGTCCCCTGGTGCACCCTTGTACTAAAATGGGACTTTTTGTGTTAAGCTGCTAACTAGATCTTTTTTTTTTTAGGCTAATAATATACATTTATTTCAAACATGGTTGCAGAATTAGCTGTTCCGTGGATGAAAGAGCTTCTGCGTCACAATGGTTTGGAGTTAAATCTTCTCTGGAAGGTTTTGTCGTTCAAAATCCTCCTCAAAGAATGCTCAGATGTTTAGATTGAAATCTACAGCATGGAGCAAAAAAATGCACGTGATTTCTAAGAGCACGCACACAGAAATATCAGTTTAAAGAACTGAATATAAAGTAATGTCTCTGATCTTTTGTTTTATTCGTCCCTGTAATTCTCCGTTTTCTGTGCTGCAAAGTGTGTTTTTGAAGTGTGATTTCACTGTCAGTCAAAGGGAGGCTGCTAAAGAAGCTATTTTCTCCCACATAAGTGCCATCATTTTCATGTGAGGTGTTATCTACCCAAAACTCTATAGAATAGGATTTGAACTGAGATTGGAAGGACTGCCTTTGTTCTGCTGTTGGGTCAGAACAGTCAGGTAAAGAGCCAGGATGCAGAAGGAATAGGAATGCTGTGTGAAGAAGACTCATTAGATGAGAATGATTTCTAGGATACACTCAGAAGGGTGTGAATGAAGAAGACTTACTTTGTGTAAAAGGTGACAGGATGCCGAATAAAGGTAAAACGTTTTCCATCAGATTCTATGGTTTCGTAAATGTTTCAGCTTGACTGACACTGACCAGAGAAGGACAATTCACATATTCACAATCTTACTCCTGTCAGTTTATCAAACCCCCTTCACTCTTTTGTTACTTTTGAGATATGACCAGATGTTTCACTTAAGTGCGATTTTAAGCTATTTTGCAGGAAGTCTTTTTTTTGAGTTTTCATTCACGCCAACAGTTCATCCAGACTGACTGTTTATTTTTACACACTTTTGCATGCTTGTTTGTTTGCTACCTGACTAGTAAAGGTAGAAAGATGACTCACATGGTTCAGAAATACAGCTACTGGAGAAGTCTTAGGAAATAATCAGTATCTGAATTAAAACGGGCTGTTACATTTTGTAGGGAACGTACACTGAGACTCCTATTTACCATCATTAATGCTGATAATTATTACTAATCTATGATGCAAAGAAAATGTAAATAAAAATGAACTCCAAACTGAATGCTCCGATCGGTGGTATAAAAAAAAAAAAAAGCTTTTGATGACCACTGATGATCGGATATGGTGAATCCGTCTGCACTGCTGTTCCTCTAACATGTATCATTTTTAGGAAATCAGGCTCAAACTTAGTCATTTATTTAAGCTTCATTGAAATGTGTTAAAAATATCCCCACTGAGATGAAAATATTTTCAGATATTTCTAGATTCGTACTGACAGATTTGATTCTACCTGATGGACAACTGAAGGCAATCTACTATTGCTAGTCTTGCTATTAAAAAAATGTATCAGTGTGTTTGTAGATGGTTTACTCAGACAGTCTCTTTATAGCAGCTCTGATGAGAAAAAGAACATATTTGTCCTGTCAGTCAATCTACTTCCAGCATCAATGATCTGACCATAGTGCTGGAAGTTGCTCTCTACCTATTCTAACAGAATTCCATGTTTGGGTTCAGTGAGTTAAATCTGCTGCTGCATTGCAATCTGTAGAACAATAGCATAGAGGCCATCCTCACATCAGCGACTTGGTACCCAGGTGTATTGTATACTCCAGCTAAACGGCCTGTTCTTATTGTCAATCTTTCAACTAACCTCCATTTTGTGCCTGCAGAAACACTTTGCTTTGGCAATGATCGGAAAACCAAAGTTTAAGTCCCTGATATGCTTTAAGGTTTAATTTTAATGCTGCATTGCAGTAATTGTTTGGAGAAATATCTCTGTGGTATATATGCAATGGTTTTAAGGCTGCAATGGGTACAGGAGTTTATGTCTATTTTTATGTATAGGGTCAGGTGTCCCAGACAATATGAAGTTTCTTTTTGGGATTAATAAATATTTTTGATTCGATTAAGAATTGATTAAGATGTATCGCTTTAAAAGTTGAATGAAAGATCAATAAGATCAAGAATCAGTTTATTTATATAGTGCCAATTTACAACAGAAAATCAAATCAAATCATAGATACATTATAAACAAATCAATTTGAAAATGTTTCCAATCCAAGGAACCCCAGCAGATTCATGGAGTCATTGACTTGCAGCATTTACTCCTCTGGAATCAGCAGGCAGAAACAATGGCTTTGATATTCTCATGGCCTCAGACAATGGACTCGTGTCTGTTCTAGTTCTGTTAGATCTCAGTGCTGCGTTTGACACAGTCAATCACAATATCTTCATTGAAAGGCTTCGAACACACTGTGGGGATCAAAGGAACAGGACTAGGCTGGTTTAAATCGCATTTGTCTGATAGATCCCAGTTTGTTCATCTAAATGAAAAATCATTGTAAGGTTACTTGTGGAGGACCACAGGGTTCTGTACTTGGCCCAAGTGGAGAGGAAAAACTCCCCTTTAACAGGAAGAAACCTCCAGAAGAACCAGGCTGAGTACAAGCAGCCATCTGCCACGACCAGCTGGAGGTTTGAAGAGACAGAAAACTAAATTAGAAGCACAGGATACTGAAATAAAAGAGTTTATAGCAGCAGTTGTAGAACGTCACTGGAAGCATCTCAGCCCATGTTCTCATCCAAGAAGCTGTCTCAGCTAACAGAACCAGACCAGGTGTGGCTACTATGGAGAGAAGAACACTAAGAGAAAACTAAAGGTTAACAAGGTTGAAATAACGGTAACTAAGTAGATTGGACAAAGGAAAAAAGTAGCAGAGAGAGAAGTGGTCACTGTCCTCCAGCAGTCTAAGCCTATAGCAGCAGAACTATAGAAAAACTTAAATAACTTAACCCTATAGAGTGAGACATGAAGAAGGTAGAGCAAAGGAGAACCGTCTGTCAAGACTGAGTTCCTCCCCAACCGGATTAGGCTGTCTTCTTTACCTCTTCCTATCTATAAACTTTATCAAACAGGAAGGTTTTAAGCCTAGATTTGAAACTAGGCAGGGTGTCTGCCTCATGGACTAAAGCTGGAAGCTGGTTCCATAGGAGAGGAGATGGAAAGTGAGACCTCCTAAGAGTTAATATTAAATGACTGTGGCTCAAACAAAAAGGCAAAAGTCAGAATTGGACAAACTGTACAGTTTTAGAAGTGAATATAACATGAGGATCACTCAGTATGAGCTGTTTGGTGACCATTCAGACTTAGACAAGGCTGGTATTAAGATGTAAAGAAATTGTGGATGATTTAATTAAGGAGGTGATGGGCGGGATAGGAAGAAAACCTAGAGGCAGTTTGTGATCTTAAAAAAGCAGGATATGCAGATTAATAAGGAGACAGAGGAGGTAAAAAGGAAGGGGATGGATATGTAGTGTATTTTTATTTAAAAAATACTTCCATAACTTACTGTGAATAAGTAAAAACACACCACACGAAAACGTTTAGTGGTGGAAAAAAATACAGTGACCCGCAGTCTGGACACACCACCTCAGAGTGCTTTTAAGATTGGTCTTCTCTCTTAATGGGAACTTCTTCCTCCGACAGAAACTTTCATCAAGTCACAGAAATCAGTTTCTACGGTGACCTTATATTCCCATGGTTGTTGAGTTTCACAGGCCAGGCCAGTCTGTTAAAGTACATTGATATGATACTATTTGCTCTGAGGTTAAATTTTCTCTTACTTTAGATTTTCTTCCTTCACACAGGATTTGACACATTTCAGATCAAAACCTATTTGAGGCTTCTTGTGTCAATAGATGTATGAATATCTGTTTTTCCAAGTGTAAAAAGCTGCAGCAGGTCAACTTGTCCTTGAGTCTGGGGTCAGTGCAGCTTTAAGCAGCTCTTACCCTCTAGGTCAGCATTACATCTGTTGCAGTTTTATCTCTGGAATGGTTCAAAGAAATGATAGTTTACAAGATTAGTTTGCAGTAGCTGAGATTTTTATAACCAAGCAGCAAGCTGGCTCTTATTATAACAAAACCATATTTAGACGTATTAACAGGTTCTAACAAAACGTCGATATGTAGCAAGTAAAACAGCTTTTAAAGACAAGCTGCTATTTTAACCTTGTTGAGAAGAGGTAGAATAAGTCATGAGATGATATACTACAGAACTGTGTTGATCCTGTTAGGGAAATAATATTTGTCTAACGGTTGTAACTATATCCTAGTATTCTTAAATAGCGCTCTTAATTTCTTTCAGATAAATTTTCTGGGACATTCACTAGTGAAGAGATAAGATGAACGATGGGATTTCGCTACAGTGGAAATGACACTGAACCCATCCTGGAATTGATGCTTCAACAATTACTTTCCTTTTTGCCTTTATGTTAGCACACCTATGTTTGTTTCAGAGCAGAAAACAGACAAAACATCTGTTTTTACTGATGATGATCACTTATTCAAGCCCATCAGCACCAGGTCTACTTAGTCTCTTACATCTGCTTCTGACTTATCCATCTCTTTCCATGTTTAATATGGGCAAGATCTAAATTAATAGGATGCTTTTTACGATCACAGCTCCAAGCAAAAAATTTAGAGGGTTAGATCTAAACATGTTTTAATGTCCAGGAAAATAGAAAACAGCAAGGTAACCTACGGGCTAGGCAAACAGGTATGAACGTGATGAAAAACAAACAAACGTGAAAACGATACATGAAACACTGAACACTTATAGGATGCTCTTAATAATCTGGCACTATTTGTCTGTCAGTGAACTGCTTACTTACCCAGAAACAGATGGGAGCAATGGGAGTTGATTAGAGCAGAGTGGGAGAAGCACAAATGGGACGAATGACGACTCGGTCTGGGAAGCAGAGTGGAATGTAAACTAAGGTAGACAAATAAGCCAGATCATGCAACAAGAATCAGTTTATTTCTATAGCGCCAATTTACAACAGATGTCATCTCAAGGCACTTTACAAGAAAATCAATTAAAATCAAAGATACATCATAAACAAATCAGTTTGAAAAAGTTTCCAATCTAAGGAACCCCAGCAGATCCATGGAGTCATTGACTTGCAGCATTCACTCCTCTGGAATCAGCAGGCAGAAACAATGGCTTGTGTTGTCGTTGACTTTACAGCAATCCCTCATACTGAGCATGCATGTAGCGACAGTGGAGAGGAAAAACTCCCCTTTAACAGGAAGAAACTTCTAGCAGAACCAGGCTCAAGCATCCATCTGCTACGACCGACTGGATGTTTAAAGAGACAGAAAACTTAATCGATATATGATGGAGCTTGATTAGTGAGGGCTTTATATGTCCAAAGAAGAATCTTAAAATCTATTCTGAGTTTGAGAGGGAGCCAATGAAGGGAAGCTAAAATTGGGGAGAACTCTTGCTGTAGCATTTTGGACCAACTGAAGACTTTTAACTACATTTTGTGAACTTCCTGCTAATAAAGACTTACACTAGCCCAGCCTTGAAGTAACAAATGCATGGACTACTTTTTCAGCATCAGTCCTAGAGAGAATATTCCTACTATTCGCAATATTCCTAATGTGAAAGAATGAAATCTTACAGACCTGTTTTATATGGGACTTGAAAGACATTTCCTGATCAAAAATAACAAAAAGGTTCTTTACATTGTTAACAGAGGCCAATTTGATTCTATCCAGTTTAAGGGGTTGACTAAGCAGTTTCTTTTTTAGAAGTTCTGGTCCAAAGTTAAACTTTTGACCGAGTTCAAGAGCAGGAAGTTTAAAGTCATCCACATTTTTATGTTTTTTAGACATGCCTGTATTAAACTATAGATGTTTACAGTGACTTCTCTCTCCTATATATATTCACACATGATCTGCAAATAAATGAGCAACAATGATTCACAGCACGCAAGCTATTGATACAGAAATGGTGCAAATATTGTGGATTTACATCGTTTTACAAGCTTACATTTTTCCGAGTCGATAGCTAAAGCTGTATTAAATACTTGCAAAGCCTGATATGCAGGTAACATGAATGTTTGGGGGAAAATTAATAATTTAAAGCTGGTTATGCATTTCTTAATCCTTAAATATAAAATATGATATATTTTAGTTTAGATATCAGGAATGGGTTTGAACATTATTCCTGGATTAAGGTGTCTCATAAATAGTTCAGAGATACTCTGTAGTCTTTGTCATCGTTTGGGCTCAAACGCTTACAATGCTTCTCTAACAGGCCAACCATTTTATACTTCAGCATATGTTTATGTGAGAGTATACATGTGTAGATAGTCTGGTTCCTTTGTGCTTTCATGAGAAAAAGTGAATGAATAAATTATGTTTTGCACTTCAACCTTTAAATTCAGTTAGATTTCCTCATTCCATTGTTTTTAGAGGTTGCACAAAGCAAGTCTGACAGGTTTGGTTTGCTCTTGGAAGTCATCCAGCTGGACAATCATTGCTTTTAGACACATTTTCTGTATGATGGCTTCATCCAGCCGGGGTCTTTATAACAACATCAGTTTCTCATGCAGATGTGATCAAGAGAGTTTAGCTGAAAGAGGAAGTACATTTTTATTGTCTAATGAGCTTAAAACAGTTTTTTTTTAATTGGTTGTACACATTTGTCATTGTAATGTTCTGAGATGGAGCTAAACGAGTTTCAATGAAATCCATTAAGCTAATGGAAGAATGACACATTTTCTCTCAAATCTCTCAAATCTAAAAGTAATGATTCAACACACTTCAACAACAAATAGGAGTAATGCATACAATGAAAACACAATTAAAATATTTATACAGAAACATGTTTGTCAGTAAAAATGTAAACAGAATAATCTTTTAATGTATTCATATTACTGTAGATGTGTTTAATACATGAGTGTGAGTATGTGTTAAGGAAAGAGTCCAGTTTGTGTCACACTGCATTGTGTATACTATATGAGTTTTAGATAAATGCATATGCAAAATGTTGTTTGTATGCTTATAATACAAGTATACATATGGCCTACAGCAAGTCTGTTGGCCACTGTTTATAAAGTCGGTCTCCGGGTCCTCTTAGAAGTGGACAAGCATTTTGCTGCTTCCTGACTGGGGTCAAATTCTTCCATTGAGCAGTCTACTGTGCTACTAACCCTTAGCATTCCCACAATGTGTCTGTTTTCAACACCTACTGTGTTTCAGCTGCCCAACTAGCTCTTTCATGGGTTTTTCATCTTGAGGTGTGCGAACATAAACCATCTCACGCTCCTTGTTTGAGTAATCAGGAATAAAATAATATAGCGCACAGACAGCTTTTTTCATAGCACGTGCGACATATATGTGGCACTCTACAGCCCTGAATGAGAACTGCTAGCAACAGATTTCAAATGCCGTTTTTCCTTTATATTAATTTCATCAGCTCCGCTTCTGCTCCCGCTTCAGCCGTGTTGGATTGAATGACGAGCTACTCGCTGATTGGAGTGGAGAGCACGTGGCCTGGTGCAGCTTTCTGATTGGTAGCTGACACAGAGCCTTTCTACACCGGCATTGGGCATACATGGGAAATAATTGACCAAATTGTTATTATTATTGACGAAATTATTGCAGCACCAAGAAAAACTGCAGCTTTGACGATCCCAAAATCGTGTTGTCTGAGATTGCGATTCTCGGTTGAAATCGATCGTTCAGCCCTATTCTGAGGGGATATTTACATGGAGAGTCAAGATCAGGACTCAGAAAAAGTAAAAAAAAGAGTGTTACATCCCATGGCTGGGTCTAGGGAATATAAGGGACTAACATAATTTCTGTCAGTGAAAGGAGACGAGACAAGGTGGCATTTAAGAGGTTTATTGTCTGCCATTTAGAGATTTGCTTCAGGGAGAGCTCAGGTCAACATAACAAACAAAACAACCCTACACATAGAAAGAAATAAAGAAACTTACCTAACTTCAGTTAAAGCAAAAGATACAAACCTACAAGATAACGTTCCTAACAATCTACATTAACAGGAGAAGGCTGGAATCAAACAGAAGGGCAGCTCTCCCCCCTACCAAACAGTCTGACCAAAGGTTAAAACACAGCCAATAAACAATGGGACCTTCTAGTCCACACAGATCACAGGGTGTATGGCAAACAAATGGCCAAAAGCCACAGAAAGGCAGCTTCCAAGCCCTTAAATACTGGGCAGATAATTGCTGATTGGATGGAAGCCGGGGAGGCAGCAAGCAACAACTCTTGGAGGAGGCGAAGCCTAAAACAAATCAAGGTATTACTTCACATCAAAAACACATTCCACAGTTGAGGATGTAACAAGAGATTTATTAAAATATTTAAAAGTAGTATACCCCAAAGAGGATTCTCTAAATCTGTAGTTTTATGGTGTCTAAATAAGTGAGCAAAGGATAAATGTAATGGAAATTAAGAAAGATCTCATCGGTTTAAGGTCTGGATGGCGGCATAGAAAGAGGTTGTTTGATCCTGCAGGTTGTGTGTTTGGGGCAAGTTGATGGCTGATCCAGGAGGTGTTGCAGTTAGTCAATGAGTTCAGAGAAAACAGCGTGATGGAGAGGTGTCCATATAAAACCAACCCCACCAGGGTAGAAAAGAACCCTGTTAAACAATCCTGACTGTGCTCTGACTGCTGGCTAGCTTCTCTGTTCATTCTAGCGTCATTATGCTGAAGGATGAGGGTTTTAGAGGGTTTTCATGTTGGTACCATTGGTGGAGTTGTGATGCTTTAGCCAATCGTAAACTTTATAAAGGACTGTGTGAGGTTAGGACTTCCCATTGATTGCAGCCAATATTCCATTGAAAATCTTTTATTTAAATTTTATTACAAGACAGCTGAAAAGCATATTCTCATGACCAATCAGATAAATTCTTTAATAGGAATCACGAGGAACAACACAGCTGCTTGAGAATGCCAGTGTAGATGAATCATGGTCCTGTTGTAGCTCCATTTCTCCAACAAGTGAGCAGTCTGCAGCCGGCTCACCAACAGAGATCCTCAGGATGGCAGGATGACTCACTCTTACAGATCACACACATGCTGCAGGATAATAAAGGAAATCACAGTTTAATCAATATCACAATTTACTGCAGTTGATTCATTTTCTTTGTGCCTGACAGATACTGACTTGTTTATTAACTAGACAGATCAGGGACAACAAAACAGTTACAGCTTATTTAGTTGAAACCAGTTGGATAGTTTATTTAAACTTGTCTACATTTAGGCTTTTAGGAACATCAACTAAACTATTTATAAATATTCATATTGTAATAAGATTTAAAAAAGTGAGTTAAAAAAGTGAAATAAATTGTACACACTTAAGGATTGGGAGTGTCAAAGGCCTGTTTGTTTAGTCCTTGAAAGCCTAAATATGTAAGAATTGTCAATTGACTGATGCAGAAACATCAGAAATCAGCCGAAAAGCAACCTTTCCCTTAAACCTTGTTGAGATGGGAAGATGGTTATATTGTTATGTTACAACACTCACCAATATTATTTCATAATGCATGTTCATAATTTTACTCCAGCTAGTAGCAGTTTGTGTTTCAGCTGCATAGAGGTGTCCAAGGTAGAAACCAACCAGACCAGGGTAGAAAATAACTCTAATAAATGATCCTGACTCTGCTCTGACTGCCGGCTAGCTTCTCTGCTCACTCTAACGTCATTATAGCCAAGGTTCATGTGTTTAGAGGGTTAAGACACGATGCCAACTTCTGATTAAAAGGTATCTAATGGTCAGCAGACCTGAGGCTTTCAGCTTGGTCCCATTAGTTGATTTGTGATGTTTTAGCCAATCTTGAACTTTCTGATTGCATCCAAAATTCCATTAGAAATCTTTTATTTTAATTTTTTATTTACAAGACAGCTGAATTTGAAAAGCTGACGACCAATCAGATTATTTAAACCAGCAGCCATGCTTTTAGGATTTCTGGACCTAACAGAACTTGCTATCTATAATGTTTTTAACAATTTACAGAACATAACTCATTAAAAAACAAAGGAACATTATTTTAACTACTGGAGTAGGTTAAATTCTAATAAAAAAAGACATGTAGGTTTGGAGAAAAGTATTCTTGTTGTATTAATTTTCCTTTTCTCTTCTTTTTTTCTGGAAGTTAGCAATGATTACGCCACTTTAAATTGTTCATTTCCTAACAACATACTGCAGACTCACAGCAAAAACTCACTAAGCTGATTAAACGTTTAGGATGTACTGACTGCAAAAAAGTGGTAATTTCTGGTAATGTAAGGAATTCTAAGCAGTTGTTTCTAACTTCCTGTTAGATTTACTCGCTTGATATTATTATTTAAGATGTTCTATGGAAACTACACACCAACCGAAAGAATGCTGGAATCTTAAGGAAACAAAACCATTTCTGAAAGCGCAAAGCAGTTGGTTTAGCAGGTTAATGTTTCTCAACAGCAAAACTCCAACAGAGCCCCTGACGCCAATATGAATTAAATGTACAAAACTGATGGTATAAGCTGTCACTTTTAAAGATACATGTATTAATGTAATTCATGTAATTGTCAAAGGCATTAATATCTTCTTTCACTAACTTTAAACCACAACTCAGCCTCGTCTGGACCTACTCTGCTTTGTGTGGAACCAAGGCGGTTCCTGACAGGAGCGCAGCAGCCTGGGACTGAGCTCAGATAGCTGGAAACAGAATCCACAAATCTGTGTAGGCAGGAATTAGGGATGAATGTGACGCTGACGGCCATGGGTAGACAATTAACACTAACTAGTTCTGCATGGGCAGAACTTTCTTAGCTTTTCAATACATCTATCTCCAATTGCAGTGAGATTACATCACCCTTAAAATTGAACAGAAAAGAAGGGAAAGAAAATCTCCTCTAACATATCTTTTTTTTTTTTTACACAAAATCCCAATGCCACAATTACTTACTGTGCTAACTAATAATGCTCGCCAAAGTATTCTTAAAAACATGTTTTACTGCCTCTGATCAAAAATGTTAGCTTCACACATATTCAGAAGTCTTTTTTTGGCAATCATCAATCTGAAGTATTGTCAGTAGAGTTTGGGTTCCATATTTCAAATGCTTTAACTATGATTGAAAGCTAAAATAAGCTGAACTCTTAATAAGACCCGATGGGCACAGCGCCTCAGTACCGACAGAGAAAAGTTTTTCATTCGAATAACAGAGTGATGTGTTATCAGACTAACAAGTTAATACATTTCCCCTGTTAATGAATTAGACCCAAACAAAGGCAGAGGTGTCAGACAGGCTGTAAATTAATTACCGAAGACAATTAATTCTGCGAGAGAGAGAGAAAGAGAGAGAGAGAGAGTGAGATAGAGAGAGAGACAGAGAGAGAGAGAGAGAGAGAGAGAGAGAACCAAGACAAGCGAACACAGAGTCTGGTCTGTTGAACTCTCCCCGGCTCTCATCCCTATAGACTGCAGATAACTGTTGAAAGACTAATGAATGTTTTCAGGAGGCCGTGATATTAATCGTAAGTCAGTGGTATGGCGGTTCGGTCTGGGCTGTCGTTAGGACGTGACAAAATATTAATGGGACACTGCTGCACATTTCCATATTTGTAATCAGGTGCTTGACACTTGGACATCACAGCATTCACGGCAACATTAGATGCTGCTACTGTTTATAATGAATGGTTTGACCTTTCTGGATGATATATTAAACCTTTCCTGTTTCACTGGCAAACCGCAGAACAACAGAGAGAGACATTACCTTCAAGGACTTGTGAAATTGCTGCTAATGTGTGAGCACAACGTATAGCCCTAGGAAAACCCGTGACAACAGGGGCTGGGCTGGAAACAAATGGAAACGGTACGTCAAAGCTTCATTTGGTGAAGGATGTTGTTTTGTTAAACAGTCGGCCATGAATATTGCAGTAGTAGTTCAACACATATATTTTAAGGCCGCTTTTCAAATCTCCAATGAGCTGATTGTTTTTACTGCCTGTAGTTAAATTGATTTAATGAGCTTTTCTTGTATTTATTGTTTCCTAAACGTCCCTCATAATTGGCTGCAGTTCTTGCATCTTTCTTGAGGCACCCCCATGTTCTCTGTACATCATGTCTCTAAAAACAGACAAGATCATTACTACATTGGCATTTTTAGTATAAAAAAAAAAGATGAATACATATGTTCATAGAAATCCAATTTGCTGGATTTAGATACAGTCTCTAGAGATATAAGAGGAACCAAGACATTTTGATGCTGAGTTACTCCTGAAAGTAAGGTGCCAAAGATTAGATGGACTTTCTGAGATGTTACTGTGAGGAAATTGTCAGTAATGTCTGAATATTTGCAAAATAATTACAAAATTAATGGATAATGCAAAGTCTGAAGGTGTAAATAGAGATGCATCTGGAAAAAAATGGCCTCTGATGGGATACAAACATTTTTGTGCTTGACTGGCTGTGATCAGTGATAATCTGGTTAGAACAATTTACAAATGGACCAAACTTAAGGAGTCACCTGGTTGAGCTGAAAGTGACAATATATATATATATAGATATATATATATATATATAGATATATATATATACATCTATCTATCTATCTATCTATCTATCTATCTATCTATCTATCTATCTATCTATCTATCTATCTAT
>JAVLVB010000850.1:75779-93107 GCA_032876305.1 Orestias chungarensis | reverse complement strand
GTGTGTGTGTGTGTGTGTGTGTGTGTGTGTGTGTGTGTGTGTGTGTGTGTGTGTGTGTGTGTGTGTGTGTGTGTGTGTGTGGGGCTTGCTCTTAACCAGATGGTGGAGCTTTTAGCAGCATGCGGATAAAAGCAGCCAGGTGAGCTTTACACAGCAGAAGTGTTTTGAGCTTAATTTATCACACCACCATAAAGTCAAGTTAATGCCTTCATTTACTTTCAGGTATTCTCTTGCACTCATTCTAGTACGGACTTACTTAATTATTCTACAGCCGGTGAATACGGTGTATGAGGAATGCTAATAAATTAGAAACAAATCTTTACAGTATACATACATGCATGTTCTCCTTGCACCTGATTACGTTATAACACGTTGTAACATGGAGGAGCAAACGCGGAAAACACAAAGGGCATCACGTCACAACCACCCCACACAATAATCTGTATGATCTATCTGCCTGGGATGTTTCTGGATAGTGGTCTTAAATTCCTCTTTATTTATGTAGAGGTGTAAACATTTGAAGGTTTCTTTTTTTTCCCCACTGTGTCGGCTACAGGCTGATTCACAACCTAATTTAATGTGTTTCAAAACTGATTTACTTTAAAACAATCCCTGGGATGCTGTCTGTAGTAGTAATAATGTTTGCATGTCGCTGGGAAACAGATTGGTCACCGATCTGATCCACCTGCAGACGCCAGCTTCAAACCTTTCCTCCTGTATTTACTCAGATATATAGTGAGCAATAGTGACTGTTACGTGTGTGTTTAGCTGTCCGACTGAAGAGATCACAGGGAGATGCATACACTTATTTAGTGAGTAGGATGAACCAACTCTGATGTAGAAGGTTTGTTTACTATTTAAATTTTTCTTAAACAATAGTGCAAAGGGAACTAGAAAATAAAAAATTATGGACTGCAGGAAAGGGACACAGAAACATAATCATAAATTTCCACCAGGGCGGTATCCAGCTTTGTGGGGGGCCTCTTGATGAAACATTGTTCTTGGGAAACTAGTTTATCAAACTACAATGAAGAGATTTCTTACCCTTTAAATGGCCTGATACAATACCACAATCATTTTATAAGCAAAACATCTTTACAGGGAAATCCTCTATGAATATGTTGATAAATAAAATAAATTTTTTCTGCTTATAAAATCAAACAAAACATCTTTCTACTTCTTCCTACATTTACTATTGCATCACTGTGTTAGATACGTTACGTCGAGACAGAGAAAAGCACTCTGACAGTCATTTATGAAATTAGTTGAATCTTGAAATTCTAATCTGGTTGCTCTAATAAAAAATTGACATGATATGTCTCATATTGTGGGATATGGTCCCCACAATATGAAAGAAGAAAATGCAAAGTGATTCACATAAAGAATCAAGAATCAAGAATCAGTTTTATTTATATAGCGCCAATTTACAACAGGTGTCGTCTCAAGGCACTTTACAGAAAATCAATTAAAATCAAAGATACATTCTAACAAATCAATTTGAAAAAGTTTCCAATCTAAGGAACCCCAGCAGATTCATGGAGTCATTGACTTGCACCATTCACTCCTCTGGAATCAGCAGACAGAAACAATGGCTTGTGTTGTCGTTGACTTTACAGCAATCCCTCATACTGAGCATGCATGTAGCGACAGTGGAGAGGAAAAACTCCCCTTTAACAGGAAGAAACCTTCACCAGAACCAGGCTCAGTACAAGCAGCCATCTGCCACGACCGACTGGGGGTTTGAAAAGACAGAAAGCTAAATTAGAAGCACAGGATACTGAAATAAAGGAGTTTATAGCAGCAGTTGTAGAACGTCACTGGAAGCATCTAAGCCCATGTTCTCATCCAAGAAGCTGTCTCAGCTAACAGAACGCCAGCCCAGGTGTGGTTACTATGGAGAGAAGAACACTAAGAGAAAACTAAAGGTTAACAAAGTTGAAATAACGGTAACTAAGTAGATTGGACAAAGGAAGAAAGTAGCAGAGAGAGAAGTGGTCAGATTGTCCTCCAGCAGTCTAAGCCTATAGCAGCAGAACTATAGAAAAACTTAAATAACTTAACCCTATAGAGTGAGACATGAAGAAGGTAGAGCAAAGGAGAACCGTCTGTCAAGACTGAGTTCCTCCCCCAACCGTACCAGAATGGACCGTTTAGACTCGCTAACAGGGACGTTGTGTTCAGACACGAGTAAAGTCGTAATCTCGACTGTTGCTCTACCTGCTGAACAGGTGTGTCACTGTGGTGACTTCATTCAGACAGAAGTTAATCATCCTCCTTACTGTGAGATGAAAAACAACAATTTGTTTGGTTTTCTAATCGGCTGTCTTCTCTACCTCTTCCTAACAATAAACTTTATCAAACAGGAAGGTTTTAAGCCTAGATTTGAAACTAGACAGGGTGTCTGCCTCACGGACTAAACCTGGAAGCTGGTTCCACAGGAGAGGAGCCTGATAACTGAAAGATCTGCCTCCCATTGTGCTTTTAGAGATTCTAGGAACCACCACTAAACCTGCAGTCTGAGAGTGAAGTGCTCTGTTAGGGACATAAGGAGTAATCAGATCTCTGTTATACGATGGAGCTTTATTAGTGAGGGCTTTATATGTCAAAAGAAGAATCTTAAAATCTATTTTAAGTTTGACAGGGAGCCTATGAAGGGAAGCTAAAATTGGGGAGATGTGATCTCTCTTTTTAAGCTTAATCAGAACTCTTGCTGCAGCATTTTGGACCAACTGTAGACTTTTAATTGCATTTTGTGAATAAAGATTAAATAGTGCTATAAAAAGTTTAAAAATGTAAGACCATTAAGTAAAGGAAGAAGAAACAGAAATTGAAAAGTAAAGTTTCATTTATTATTTTTCATATTTTTCCTCAGTAAGTTTTATGTCCCTTTTTCCTGTGTGCCGCAAACTACTTTAAAAAAACATTTTTTTTCATTTTGTCGATTTATTTTTTATTTTTTCACCTTGGTCTGTTTCAGAAGTGTAAACTCAGAATTGTTGTCAGAATGCTAATGTGAAACCGATATGATTTTATTTTACAAGTAAAAAAAAAAATGTAAAAACAAAAACACACATTAATGGGCATCAACATCAACACACACAAGAAAGGTTGCCAACACCACTCTCACTACCCAAACATACTCTAAACTCCCAGGTCCATGTGACAACAACCCACAGGGTCAAAGTTCCCCCAGTTAGGTTTTAGTCTGCAGATTGAAATTGTGGGATGCTCCTCTTTTGAAATGCTTCGCGCAGTGATTGGTTAATTATGGATAACCTGGTGGTATAAGGAATTTAATTCAAATTCCACTAACAGGTCTTGCTTTTCACAGCTCATTGTAAAAGGTGCGATGGCCTGTTAGAATATTATTCCAGTACAAAGAAAAAGAGGATATCACGAATCAATAAATGCCTCACAGTCTACGAGGTAAAGCTTGCTTCTTATTGTGTCCTTTGTAGTGGACGTTTCTGTTTCCTTTCCGCTGTTTGTGGTGGCTGACTTTTGGCAGATGGATAGCTCTGAGTCATTGTATAAATTCTGCTTGATGCCCACATGACCTCCTCAAAGAAATTACAATATGGCCTTTTTGAGCCTTCACTGTGTGCTCTCCTTAATAATCAAGCCAACTGAAGTGTGTAAAATGCAGCCGCCCATGTTATCTGTCATTATCCTCCTTCATCACCTTCTGCTTCTGGTTCAACACAGCAGATTCTTCCTCTGTTCACATCAATCTGAACCGTATGCAGCACTCCATGGCTCAAAAGATGCATAGACTCCACTAATTAAAGTTGCCTTTGGGTTGGGTTGGTTTGGGTTCTGCAGATAATTTTCTATACATTCTTAACCCTGTAAAATAAACATTTTAAGAATTTAGATTTTTTTCCAGACTATTGTGTAACTCACGTTAAGAGGGAGTCTGCATGGTCTTCATCAGTACAAATACTGTCATGTTAGCGGAATTCCTGATTCCTCATTGATGGGACAGGTGTTGTGAATGACACGGTGCCCAGCTTGAAAGAGCTCCTGTGTGTCGCTGAATGTGTTCATTGATGCCTGAAAGACATCTTCTGCCTCCATTTATCTGTTTACTACAGTGTGTTGAAATCATGTTAATGTTTATTTAAAGACATTTCAATTAGTGGAAAAGATTGCAGGGAGGGAATATAAAAAAAAAGTCTAATCAACTAAAACTTTCGAGACCCCCGTGCAGTACCTCCGCGGACCCCCTTGGGGGTCGTGGACCCCCTGTTGAAGACCATCGACTTAATATATATTCCAAGGTGCTGATGATGTGAGCCCTGTGAGGAATAACTTATCTGTATGGACAACACTTATTGTTGAAAGGCCAAAACCACTGTTAACAACAAAGGAACACGTTAGCAAGTGTTTGTTTCTTTTAACAAATTATATCCCTAATATACCCGAGACATCCATCAAACCATTTTCCAACCCGCTTATTCTTTTCATGAGGATCTGCACTCATTCTCTAGCGGTCATTGGGTGATAGGCGGGGTTTACCCTGACCAGTCCATCGCAGATGCCTATGACATTTAGCCATAAACACTGAAAACATAGGTGTTTCCTGTTAGGTAGTTTTAGAACAACAATACCAAACCAGTTTAACGGGAAGATGTTTTAGCGCTTCACTGTTTTACTGCCTCAGAACCTGGATGAGCTGCTGTACTTGATGGACAAAGGAATTTTGCTTCCTAGACAATAATAAAGGAAAAATGATTTGATGCAGGTCCAGATCGGAATGGCCAAATTTACGTAGATGCATGACATTAAACCGGGAGTTCATCACACTGGAAGCCAGTTCATTGTGGTTGAATTAAACACAAATTCACAAGGAGTCTGCAAATTTTATTTACATTAACGACCCACTTCGCATTATCGGAAAAGCTTGATGGCAGCTTCTGTCGCTGTGTGTGAAAAAACCTTTAAATCAACACAAAACAATTTTTTTTTTCATTTATCAGTAGTTTTGTGTTTTCATAATCTGAAAGGTTTAAATGTGGAAAAAATAGGCAACAGAATGCACCTGTGTTTGGGGGGCTTTTGTTTTGAACTGTACATGTGTTCCATGAAAGTTTTCATCAGTCCTGCAGTACAACTCCAAAAAAAACAGCTGTACTATGGCATCAGTAAACCACTGACAAATGATCAGCCTGTAGAGCCTGGAGGCTTTACGGGAAGATGACAAGGTAAAAGGTCATTTGATAATAATAAGCAATGACGTCAGACAGAAATGAGTCATTCGGGCAAATGAAACCAGTTTTTCCACTGGGTAAAAGCTGGAGCCACGATGTTTTCACATGATTTTATATATTTGTTCTCCAATTTTTCCAGTGCAGATCAAACTTTGCAGATGTGTGCGGTCAGATTGATAAACATTTAAACGTCCAGATGCTTAGCAATCAGTCTCACACACAGCCTACAAAGCAGTACTGACCATGATACACCGTCACTCTGTCTCTGAAATGAAGGCCTGACATTTTACAGCATAAGATGACCGACATTATATCGGCTGTAGTTTTCACAGATTAGCTTTATGTGCTCTGCCTAATTTTGCTAAGCATAAAAATACATCCCAAAATAAGTGAATATCTTTAAAACGGTATGTGTTTTTGTCACTTCTTTTCAAAAGTAAAACCTATCTATAGAATCAGGATTCACAAATAAAATATTTTAACCCTTCATTTTATTGAAGTGTTAATGATAACAGATATTGTTAGAATATGTTAATGTTTTGAAAAAGTTAAATATGGGAAACTCATTTTGTCACATTGTAAACCACAAAAAGTAATTCACGGAGAACCACGTTGCTTAAAGACTTCTATATTCAAACATATATTTGCTGGCTAACAGCTGTTTGAGTTCCCACCACCAACTGGTAAGGAGTCAGCGTTCGAATAGCAACATAGTTTAAATGTCCTTAAAAATGACGCTTAAAAAACATGAGATTTCACATCTTAAGTTTAGATCCACTTTACTTACATTTTCATCCAGCACTGTCAATTATAACGTTTGACTCCAAAAATGTTTTTTTTCTTACACTTTCAGTATGTGCCTGTGTTTAAATGGGATTTCTGAAAATGTGTGAGATGAGTATGACTGAAATAAGAGAGAATATGTAAAGCTTTAAAAAGTCAAGACTGAATCGTCTTGAAGCATGTTGCTTTGTCCTTTATCTCTGTAGCCTTAGTCTTAGTCTTCTCCACACCCTGTACTTGGATTCATCGTGTTGGTGCGCTCAGCTTGACCGACCAAGTCAAACTAGTGGGAGCTGGTATCTTTTCTGGTGGAGTTATAGATAGCATGGTGCAGGAGGTTTCTTGGCTAGTTTCTCTGCATGGTTGGTCTTAAATGTTGTGTAACCGTCTCCGTGTGTAGGAGTCCAGAACTTTTCCTCAGCATTCGAGCTGATAACACAACTCATCTTCATTAGACTCGCAGCAGGAGGTGAGGCTGGAAGTTTTAATTCTGGGCGGATTTTCCCTTTTTGTATCACACATCACTGGGTTCCAGTAATAGAAGTGGGTAAGATTCTTCAAGTACTTAGTGATGTCTCCTTAAATGTGGATAAGGCATTTTTCAAACCATGATGCACGTTTTAAAGAAAAATAAAGAAGAAGACCCAACATTGTCTCATAGCAGGAGTCATCGTCATTCCCCAAGAAGACGAGCATTCCCCAAACTATTGATAAAACACATTTCTGTTACTTCTTTCAAGTGGTTTTGTAACTTACAGAAATGAAAGGCACACAGACGGGTACAAAAAAGGGGATAATTAGTGACCAAGGGTTTGAAAAAGTGCCTAATTGGAATAAATGGGAAAGTGTGGAGGAGTCAAGCAGACTAAAATTGGTAGGGAAAAGAGAAAAGGATGACCTGCAGAAACTAATGGGCTCATTAGGAAACTCATGGTCGTGTAATGACCTGCCAAGATATATATATCTGAGGGGCCATGAGCTACAGAGAGAGGAAGAGACAGAAATAGAAAGAAAGAAAGATATATGTTGATGAAACCGGGAAAGGTTAACATTAACCCATTCAAAATATACGGTTATCAGAACATTTACGTATAGATGAATAAAAAATGTTCATTCCAGTATTATTTTACGAAAAGAGTAACTGCATTTAGAAAGAAAAAAAATGCATAGATATTACAAACCATGCCTAAAGCCACAGTTTAATATCATCAAGTTAAAGTATAAAAGTGAAGCAAAAGTTGTTTATCTGTCAGTTTCTCTCAGGTGACACACTGGCTTACAACCAATCGATGTTTTTAGTATCCATGCATGAAATGATCCATGTTTGATCTTCCAATCACAGATTAAAGGTTTTCTTTAGAAAGTTTAGGTCAACACTTGTTCACAACTATGGTGGAAAACTAAATCTGGAATAGATGTTTGCACTTCCTAAAAAATATGGAGAAAAAAATGTCACACTTGCTTTCCCTGGTATTTGTGCGACTGTAATCTGTCTCTGCTGATTGTGGTTATGTTGATGTTCATTGGAGGAGATGTTTTTGCAGCAGCAGCAGTGATGGTAGGGGTGCAGCTAGGAGTGAACCCTCTGTGGCCTCAGGGGAAGCATCTGGGTTTTCATATTCCTGATGCTCATCAAATTTAAACTCCTGCCATGAGTCAGACTTCAGGGGGGACTGACCTGCGGGTAGACAACCATCTGGTTAGATACCCTAAACATAGCATCTTTTTTTGAAACTTCAGCACCAACATTCACCGATAAATCCCTGTTTTTTTTTTTAGTTGAAAACATAGTGAGCTGAAGCTGATTTCTTCCCCAAAGCAAAGCTTACAGTCAGCACATGCTGCTATTTATGGATGCAAGCTTTGTGACTCACTGTATTGGTTCACATATATTTATATATGTGAAACATTTCAAAATTTCAATATCTGTACACAACATATTTCACATATATGTATATATGTGTGTGTTTGTTGGACATACACATAAAATAACAGCAATTCATATAAAAATGATGTCATATTATCAAATTCCTGAACATTTGTACAACAGCAGTGGCTCTGATTTGGTTTACAGGTAAATAATTACTTGTACACAGCATTGATTTTCTGAGTGGTTTTCTCTTAGGTTCAAGGGTCCTTATTTGGTATTTGTGGATGAAACCTACAGTCCACTCGTATTGGCATTCATGTGCTTATCATATTAGCCCCTCAAATAGCTTTATATTAAAGGTACATCCACTCACAAATGTACAGATTTATGCACTGGTAAAAACATCATTATGTAACTTGGGGTTAAACGCCTTGCCCAGGGGTACATTGACATGTGACAGAATAATGCTAGAAGAAATTATACAAAAATATGAGATAAAAATATATATTTAGGCACTACACAAGAAAGTTGAATTTGAACTCAAATTTAAGCACAAATGCTTGACAGAAGGGTTGATTAGCTTCCAGTTATTGCACAGGGTTATGTGAGTGACAATGCCGTCGGCTTGATGTGCCTCAGATAAGAACAATGTTTGGTCTCTGCAGAGAGAGGTGAGTCTCTAAAGATTCCCTCTGTCCTGTACCGACAGTTCTCCGTGGAAAAGGAGTCCATGCAGAGTCTCTGGATAAAGGTTTTGAACCCAATTATTGTACCTGATGCAAAACTCTACTTTGGATGCTGTTCTTGGTTCTCTGATACATCCTGGATTACTCATCAATGTGCTCTGCTTTGTGTTTACTCTATTGGTAGATAAGAGCTTCCACTCTGGTTTGCTGGAACCTTGAACATTAGATATGAGTTTGAAAACTTTGTCACGCTGATAGATGTTTCTCAGCTGCTTTGGAAGGTGGCATGATGCTATGCTTCTTCAGATCTTTTAACATCCTCATGTTGGCAGCTGGGTTCCATTTAGGTTAAAACACACAGTAATATCATGATTTAAGACAATATTGGAGATTGTTTTTAATAGTTTTTTTTCCTCTTTGTGAATCAAATGTTTTTCAAAAAATGACTTGTAATTAGTTTAAACCCAAATGGAAAATAAATGTTGTAACTCAAATTATCCAAATATCTTTAAAGAGTTGTTGCTGATAGTGATGCTGTAGGTAGCCGTCATCTTCATTGCAAAATATTCATATTATTCAAATAATCAGTGCTCACACTGGACATTAATGACATTGCTTTAAAATCCTTAAGGTAACTGTCTTGCTGGTTTGAGAACTGGACAGAGAGATTGGGTCACAAATATAATCCCTCCCCAGTATGATGGATGGAAGAGATGGTTTCAACTTCCTCCTTCTCTTTCTACTCTCTGGTCTTGTCCTGCATCGATATACTGTAGTCCCCAGAATAAGCAGTTTACTGGTTAGTCTATTTAATAAATGCAGGTTACAACTCATGACACAACTGCTCACCATTGGATTATTTAAGCCAAACATAATGAAGACACCTATGCTAAGTTTGCACGAAGGCTTTGGTTTTGTTGTTTTTCTTCAATGTATCCCAGTCACAATTTCCTGGAATCAGCAGATTTGATGCTTTTAACAACCGTAGAAAGTTTGTTAGAGGGAGACTTTTATGTCCAGAAAGGAAACAGCAAGACAGTTTTGTAATATCTCATGTTAGAACAATAGAGCTTCTGTGCGATTTCAACCCAACGCCCTGTGGTCTGTGGTCAGCACTGTATGCTGGGTGATTAAATATTGATTCAGATCCAGTGTGAGGTTTGGAAATGAGCACAGTGCTGATTTATCTTTTTTTATCAGATAAAATCAATGTTGGAGCTCATCTTACTGAGAGCTTCACCTTGCATAGATCAGCATATTTAAAGGAGGCTTTTCTGTAGTAAGTCAATATGGAGGCAGAGCATTTGGAATGTGATTAGTTCATCTCACCTTGGCATTTTGCAACTGAAAACAGAATTGTACACATACTGTATAAAGACACATTCACATTTTGATCTTACTGTGAGACATTGTATTACATCTAGAAACTAATTACTTTCACTTTTCTTTAGCATTTTGTAATGGTTTAGCCTTATTTAACATTGTAAAGGAATCTCTTTCCTCAAAATGACTACACACAAATATGTAAGTATGACAGTGTGAAAACCTTAGTTTGTAAAAATCCAAAGCAAGAAATAACAGGTATTCACAGCCTTTGCTTGTCCTTCTCTTCTAAAGTTGTTCCATTTACCAGCGATGCAGCGCACTGGGCACATCGGGACTTCAAAACAGCAGAGATGTCTCTGGATCCTCAACTCAGATTAGTAGACCATTTCTAGGAGTTCATGCTTGGTGTTTACACTGTGGGACCTCACAAGGACAGGTGTGTGTCTTCCCAAATATAGTTCAATTAATCCATTTTAACACAGAACCATTTAAGCCATAAAATCATCTCATATCATAAGAAAATGAAGCACTGTGAAAACGTTCCCTTTACTCTGCGAATCAGACCAAATTGTTGTGTTTCAGGCCAGTAAGAACCAATAAATGTACATCTGTTTTCTAAATGCCACAAAAAAAAACAATCCATTGTTTATTAATGTCCTGATAATCATAATTTTCCTCAATATTTGGTAGCTTAGCATTTGGGTCAGATGTCTTTTCTTCTCACACTCTTTTGCTGGACGTCTGTCCCATTACCTCACCTGATACTTAGAGAAATACACAGACATGACATACAGTATATAGTTTAGTCAGAATATCCACATGTGAATCAGCATTAACAATAGGCAAAGTGGGTAATCCAACCTTAAGACGTTTGTTTCTTGGATTTTTTTATATTCCTTGGTAACAACCTCTTCCCAGTAAAAGGGGGGCATGAATTCAGTTCTGTCAATAGTCCTACTTTTTATATTATTATGTATATGTTATACGTTTTTAATAAGGCATAGTTTTGTTAAAACAATGACCAGTAGATATTCTATAAAACAGGATTCTTTTCTTGCTAGTTAGTGGTGGCAAGTCAAAAGGGGATTTGTAGCTCCTCAAAACGTCTCTAATCTCAAAACTGTCATAGCGGTTAGTCCCAATACCCTAAACCTCTAAACCACGTCATGTTGCCATCGGATGGGTATTTACTTAAAGGTGTGTTGTTCGCATCAAAGACTGTAGGAGGTCAAGGTCCATGCCAATAATCTCGCCACTGACAACATTTCGGCTTACAAACACCTTAGGTGTATACGCAAAACATATGCAATGTACGACAAAAAACTACTACAGGCTACCAGATACAACAGTCTCATACAAAAAGTATGTGCCTTTAACATGTTTAAGGCGTTGTGTACGGTTGTATAGCATCTCATCTTCACAAACGTCTCTGTTACTATCTGTAAGATATGTATCTGACAGGATTTCTGAGGTGCATTTTGGGCATTGTTTGGCTGCAGTATCTGAAGCCTGATCCCTCCCAGTGGGAATTCAGGGAAGGAGCTGGAGTCATCAGAGACATGCAGAGGTTGTGAGGGCTAGAATTTGTTTTCCCTTCTCTCTTGTTTGTTTTTAATCCCTTCATCCGTATTCTTTCTTTCTTTCCTTCGATCTCTCCCAGTCCTGGCAGCTGGTGGCAACCTTTCTCACTCTACGCAAACACTGGTTTGCACAGGAGCAGAGACAACAAACGAGAAAAGATTTAAGACCTAAGTTGTTTCAAAATGAAGTCAATCAATGCAAAAGTTGTGGAGCTGAAAAACAGGTTCAGCCATCACTATGTACATTTTTATTTTAACAATCTTAAACACATTTCCAGACAGATCATAGCTCACTTTCAAAAGAACTCAAAAACTCTTTATTAACACCAAAGGGAAATGAGCAGTTGCAGCTCTTATAAATCCAATCTTCTGCTTATATCTGTATACGGGGCTGATCTACAGTAGTTGTCTGAATTACTGCAGATCAATTAAGCTTCTGACAGAAGACACTCATTTTATGATTCCTTCTTTGCACAGCAATCTCCATATGGTCCAGAGCACCTAGCGTTTTAGCTAATGATTGTTCATTATACAAGATGGAAAAGATGGTTTTCCTTCCTCTCTCTCTCCTTTTTGCTCTGAATCCACGGAGCCTCCGTTTCAACTCATTGGAGGTTTCCAACTCTGATTAAGACATTATTTCAACTTCTGTGAGCTGCTCTAAGTTGTAAACCATCCTTGCTATAGTTATGCTTCATTACAAATGAACCAAAAAACATATCAGCCAAATCCCTTTCAGATGCAAAGAATAGTTAAAGTAATGGATGAGTACATTTTTAAAAATAAAAAAATAAATTAAATAACCTGCTTCAACATGTCACCTTGAGCTGCCTTTTTTTTATTTATTTTTTTATATCACGGATAAGCAACACAGAGACAGCATAGATGGACTGTAGCGTTTGCAGAGGAGAGTATATGTAACTCAAATCAATGATATTCATGTTTTGTTTTCACTGCTGCTCTCAAATGTATCAAACCAGGAAGTCAGGATGCTGGAGAGTTTAGAAAGAATTTACATTTTAATCTATTAATATCATAAGTATCTGTTGAAAATCTCAGGAATATTTTTATTATTATTATTATATTTTTTTTTTTGTCACAAAGCAGCAACTTACTGATATACATTATGTTGGGATTTTGTGAGATCCAACATAAAACGCTGCACAGTTGTATGTTGGAAGGAAAATACCACATGGCTTTTACTTTTTATTTATTTATTCATTTATTTAAGATAATTATTGGAAAAGTCTGTTTGGGAACTACTGAAAACCAGTCAATAGATGCAGTCATCTAGCTTTCCTTTAAAAAAAAAAGAGAGCCCTTTTAAAAGACTTCATTTTACCAGGAAATGTGCAGAGTCAACTTTATGTGGCAGCATAGTATTCAAACAAGGATTCATGGAGTGTTTGTTGGTGTATCTAAAGCTGTATATGTGATTTGATTGATCTGATTATACTTTTCTGCATAGAAGATTGAGTTTATAATCAATATCTAAAGTAGGACATGTGATGTGAATAAGCACTATATTGATAGAATAAAGCGACTGAGATAGCTGTGTCTTTAGATGTTAGAAGCTGGGTAAGACATTCCCCAAAAGCCTTGCCTCTGGTGGGTAGTCTGCCCTCTGGTTGCAGCTTTGCAGTGAAACTAGTTTATCCCTTTAGAGCAACACTAAGTAACTTTTCAACCTTCATGGAATAGTTTCAAAACTTTAATGATTTTACATCGACTTACAGCTCGTTGAATGACGCCTCTGTCATGGCCCGAAGGTTTTCCGTATCGCTCTCACCGGATCTAAGGAACTTTGAGGAGGGTGGCAGGAACCCTGCCACACAAAACAACTACAAATGTGCTGACAGCTTTATGACATACGTGGTTTCCCCCGTTTCTTATCTTCAACATCATCATTTGATATTGTATTAGACTCATAACTATTCATCCCTATTCATCCATCACACAGACACTGGAAACATATATGTACTTCAGTCCAACTGCCGGCGATCGGGGGATGAGGATTTTACGACGCTATGCGCTAAACTGATCAAAAGTGTGTTGTTTTAAAGTAAAAGTTAGAATTCCTCTTTCGCTTTAAAGTAACTCTGAAGAAGTTTCAGTTTCAACATGTTGTTTATCATAAGTTAGAGTTCCTCTTATGATAAACAACATGGTGAGATATCCAACTTTGCTTCAACTCTTTGAGTTTTGTAAATCACTATGATCAGCCAAACACTCACAGAGCCACTTTCTAGCTGGCATTGTAGAGTCAAACTAATTTCCCTGATATAAACAGTTTCCACGTCTGTGTGAGGAGGTGGTGTGTTGTGAAACTTCTCATAAAGCCAGGATGCTATTTCTTCCTTTTTCTACAACATGAAACAACTGAATAAATATCCTTCAAAAGCTGCATGTTTTTCTTTCTCTTTATCCCGAGTTAGAAATACGTTCATTCAGGGCTGTTTTTCTAAAGTATTCATGAAATGAATGTATTTGTTTGTCCTTTCCTGATGTATAGTTCTGATAAAGCTGCCTCCATGAATAGCAGCGCTGCATCCAGCTCCATTTGCAGCCTCCGGCATCACATCTCCACCATCGTGAGCGCTGCAATGTGGCAACACTTCCAGCTGAATAGGAAGCGTCCTGATCAGAAAGCTTACTTTTATGTGGTTGATTCTCCGAAGAATGTCACATCCCCGGCTCTGCACATCGGAACATCAGCCTCCATATGATTCAAGTGCTTAATCAGCTGCAGCTCTCTCTCTGACACTCACCATGATTAGTTCCCCTCTCCACCCATAATGAGCATATCTGTCTTCTCACACCGAAAGCATTGATTCTGTGTAATATGTTGGCAGTTAAGAGCTGCAGCCCTATGAAAGTTTAAGCTTTCTGCTGTCGTGGCACCTCTGGAAACCATCAGCCGTTCATATTGAACAAAGCTTTGTTTGATGGCTGACAGCGAGGCTTCAGAGGCATTTTTTAAACAGCTTCACTTTATTTTGTTATGTAACTTCTAGCAGTCAAACACAGTCATGGCTTAAAGGTGAAGGAAGCTCTAGTTTGTGTTCCTTACCAGCAGGAGAGCTGTCTGACCTCACCATCCAAGGCCTAAGTGCTCACAAGTTTAAGTTCAATGAACAGAAAGAGGCTTTGCTAAATAACGGATTCTCTCTTCTAGTCATCCTAGCCATGCTTCATCCTTCATATTCAGTGTATGTAGTTTTAATAATTGCATTTGCTCCTGCTCTGGATCCACAGCACCTCTTTTTTTACCCATCTGAGATTTACAGCTCCAGTTGAGGTGTTATTTGATCTTGATTGATGTTAATCATCTGATCCCAGTTGTAAACCACATTGTTGCTACGGTTATGCGTCGTAACAAATGTCCAAACCTGAGACTAAACGAGCGAGCAATCTTCCAGCTGATCAGCATCTGAAACCAAAGAGAATATTTGCACCCAAAACATTTCCCCCCCCCCCCCCAGAAACTTAGGAATAAAAGTTTTTAACAAGAAAAAAAAAAAAGATTCATAAAAGTCTCCCTATGGAATGTCACCTTACACAGATGTCATTATGTTGCGTTACCCCATCACATTTCATTGTGTCGCGTGTTATCCGTGGTAAATTCGAGGTGTGTGTCACTGGTCAGCATATGTTTTATTATAATAGGCCTCCATCAATATGACGGGGCTTTTAGAAGTGCTTATTTGAGGTAGACCAATTGGCTTTGGTGCCCAGTTCCAGTCTTTGGTTTGTTTATAACATTAACCTACTGATAAGAATAAAGCCAGTACCTAATTATTTTACATAACTATGATTTTCAAGTAAGATAACATTCTTTTCTAGCCTGCTTACATGCGTTGAATGTTTGCAGCTGTATGAAGGAGGCTCACTGCAATGCAGTGCCTATAGAAAGTATTCACACCCTTTAATGTTATAACACTTTGCCTTGCTTACAAAAATCAACAATGGTCAACCAAAATTGCCTATTTTTGTAGAAGAAAATAATGTATAATAAGCCTTTTAATCTAAAAGTAAAAGCTGATTCATACAAAATAATGAGAAAAAGTTTATGACCATCTCTTCCAGGTCGTTGTTTAGGTGAATAGCCAGTTACTCATGAGTCCACTATCTCAGTGTCCACTCTCCACTGACTCCTCCAACAAGAAGAATGGGGGCAAACTGCAGCATAAAGATGTTCAGGCAGAACTGAGACCTCCTCACAAAGATGAAATACTGTCTAAAAGCTGTTGAAAACTATTCAGTTACTAGTTTTATGTTAAATATTAGATCGAATTGTCATAATTGAATTGCCAAGCCCTACTATGTTTATTACGATTGATTTGTCAAAGCAATAAAAAGAGTTAGCAAACACTTTATAAAGGCTCTGTAACATTGCGTACAGTGTAGCCTCCTGTTATAAAGTTTTCAGTAATTTTCTTCAAGCTCTCAGACTCCCTTACAACTCCTAAACTTCCGAGAGCTTGAAATTTTATCAGTAATGAAACAAAAACCGTTAATAAAGAGGAACAGACAGAGAGGAGGTGTTGTATGTTACTGGATGAACAGTGAAACACTGTGTGAGAGTGTGGAGGAAGAGGTATAAAGACTAGGTGTGAATCACGAGGTGATAATGTTTGAACATAACACATAATGGAGAGGGTGGCTTTGAGATATTAAAGGCTGGGGAATATTTCTCCTGTGAGAAACGAGGATGTCTGTTAAAAATGAGGGCTGTCAAGGTGGATATATTGCCTACTGTATTATAGTTTTGCTGTGTGTGTCCTAAGCTGTTGTAAATGAGTCCTGCTGCAAAACTAAAATGACTAAACTGTCTGTCGCAAATGTCAGCTTAGGTGAAAGTCTTCAGCCCTGCAGTCTGGACTGCTGACCTCTGCTTTCCTTTCCACCACATGCTCACTGCGTGTCCTCATCCCCTCTGCTCCTAAAACCCTTATTTCCACTCTGACTCATCCCAGTCCTAATTAAGTTTTTGCTAAGCCGTGTCTTGAACCGAGCAGCTCCAGCATGCATCCATTATAGCGCGAGGCTGCGTCTCAGGAGCAGCGGATTTAGTCATAGCAGAAACATCGTTTTGTGTGCAGAGCATTTCACGACTCCCCTACTTCAGGAGCCAAGGTTGCCGCTCTGCGAGGTCGTATCAAAACGAGGCTGAATCAGTTCTGCTCTGAAGGAAGCTCTGCACGAAGAGCAGCAGCGGTCCATATCCAATGGCAACAAAAAAGCACATGCAGAGAGTGGTCGCCATGCCAACCCACCTGACCCCGTGACCGTTTCTGCTCGCTCCCTTCAACCATCCACTCCTCCTTTTAAGATTTTAAGATTCTTCTTTTGACATATAAAGCCCTCACTAATAAAGCTCCATCGTATATTAGAGATCTGATTACTCCTTATGTCCCTAACAGAGCACTTCACTCTCAGACTGCAGGTTTACTGGTGGTTCCTAGAATCTCTAAAAGCACAATGGGAGGCAGATCTTGTAGTTATCAGGCTCCTCTCCTGTGGAACCAGCTTCCAGCTTTAGTCCGTGAGGCAGACACCCTGTCTAGTTTCAAATCTAGGCTTAAAACCTTCCTGTTTGATAAAGTTTATAGTTAGGAAGAGGTAGAGAAGATAGCCTAATCCGGTTGGGGAGGAACTCTTGCAAAGGAGAACCGTCTTGACAGACGGTTCTCCTTTGCTCTACCTTCTTCATGTCTCACTCTATAGGGTTAAGTTATTTAAGTTTTTCTATAGTTCTGCTGCTATAGGCTTAGACTGCTGGAGGACAATCTGACCACTTCTCTCTCTGCTACTTTCTTCCTTTGTCCAATCTACTTAGTTACCGTTATTTCAACCTTGTTAACCTTTTGTTT
>JAVLVB010000850.1:58777-75679 GCA_032876305.1 Orestias chungarensis | reverse complement strand
CTCTACAACTGCTGCTATAAACTCTATTATTTCAGTATCCTGTGCTTCTAATTTAGCTTTCTGTCTTTTCAAACCCCCGGTCGGTCGTGGCAGATGGCTGCTTGTACTGAGCCTGGTTCTGCTGGAGGTTTCTTCCTGTTAAAGGAGAGTTTTTCCTCTCCACTGTCGCTACATGCATGCTCAGTATGAGGGATTGCTGTAACGTCAACAACAACACAAGCCATTGTTTCTGCCTGCTGATTCCAGAGGAGGGAATGCTGCAAGTCAATGACTCGATACAATCTGCTGGGGTTCCTTAGATTGGAAACTTTTTCAAATTCATTGTTTATGATGTATCTTTGATTTTAATTGATTTTCTGTAAAGTGCCTTGAGACGACATCTGTTGTAAATTGGCGCTATATAAATAAACTGATTCTTGATTCCTGGTTGAAAGGGTAGCAGAAGAAGTAAGTTCCCTTCCAACCCACACAGGAGAGCACATGATGTGAATTTCCATTTATTTCTTGGCTTCATATTCATGAAATAAATGAAATGCCAGGCACCCACTTTTTCTGCTCTCATCTTACTTGATAAATAGCAGACGATGCCTACAGGAAGCTGCTAACAATAATTATACCGGAGATAGATTTTATGACTCGGGTAACGCAGTCTCTTAAATTACAGCTGCACAAGGTGTTAATGAGGGGAGTCACTAACAGGTTAGCAAAGACTGGCCCAGTTTGGCATGAATTATCTCCATTTGCAGAGAGCTCTTCATTCAGATCTACTGGCAGCACTCGAGGGATAACAGAAGGAATTTGTCTTACATTTTTTGTGAAAGTGGCCCGAAGGTGCTCTTATTTTAGCTCAGCGCATTTCACGAATAAGACTCTATAGATGTGACTTATTGGCCACGTCCGAATTGAAACAGTGTTGGACGTAGATTTAACATGGATGTAGTTTTCTACTTCTTTGAGTGTCTGTTTGTGAGGCGGACAGGAATGACTGTAGAGGGTTTTATGTTGCTTATATTATTTTCAGATCACAAACTGAACAAACCTATTATAAGACGTTCAAGACGTGACACTCTGATCTCTGATCTCAGATGCTTCAAACTTCTCCACAACCAGCTTTGTGCATGCTCGTGTGAAGTAAATCCCTTTATGACTGGTGTGAAACGTTTGACATTGTAACTTGAACTCAGAGCGGCTCTCCCTGGTTTCATTTAACAGGCTCTATTTGAGAGAATGTTGAAATTTGTATTTATTTTATTTTATTTTTTGCACCCAAAGGGAAGAAGCGTGATGTATTTTAAACCACAAACACAGTAATTTATAGATGGACTCTGATACAGTGTAACCCAGTCCTGCAGGTGATAGGTGCAATTACACATTTCAATGGCATATATGGGGCAGAAATATTCCAGGTATGTTTTTGATGAAGAGTGTAACATGATATAAACCTCAAAAAAGTTAATTTTGCTAATTAACCCTCGTCCCTTCCCACCACCGGCCTTAAGCAGTGGCGATTGCAGCATTGCCATTGGTTGCAGAATTCCAGCTTGACACCTACCTGCAATTATGATAGTTCACATTGATGAGTACCGTAGTCTAGACCTTTCCAGTGATGAAGATGCTTCCCACATCCTCAACACCGTTATCCTTTGGGCAAGGCAAGTGGCAGCCATATTCTTAAAAGAATGCAGACTCATATGTTGCATTTCTCTGCAGCTTCACATTTCTCTTTCCTTTGTAATAACTTCCATCTCTCTCAGGACAGTGTTCAGTCTTTGACCAAAATCTCAGACTGCCTCCCTTTCTGTTCCCTGCTGCACCTGCTTCAGGATCAGCAGTGTGACTCATAAAGCCAGACATGTTCAAAGCTCCTAAATGGTTAAAAATAGCTCACAGGCAGAATCTTTTCCAAGTTGCCTGCTATGAAAGTTTTACCTATTCTTCCTTGAACGTAGAATTATAGCCCTGTCTTTTTACATTTCTAAAACACAATAATGTAATTTATGCTATTGTCAGATTGGCATGTTTACATGTTTTAAACATCTTTGCGTCTGTAAGTACAGCTGTAAAAGCTGAGATCTTTTTTTAATACAGCCTGTTCTCCTTTCGCCGCTGCAAACCTAAATCAAGTGGTTAGACAAGTCCAAAAGATTTTAGAAACTCTGAGACATTATTACTTCCAGAGCCGTCTTTTGAGAAGTCCTCTCCACGGCCCTTACAGTGAGGGAAAAGAGTATTTGATAACTTTCCGATTTGGCATATAAAAAGAGAACACTGACTGAGAATGGAGAGGCTTGTAATTGTCATTGTAGGTACAATTCAAATTTGACAAGAACAAAAAACCCTTTTAAATGATTAATGTTTGATAAAATGCACAAATCTAATGTCATATTTTCTGTAGAAACCTTTGTTTGCGACTCCAGAGGTCAGACGTTTTTTATCGTCTTGACTTTTGGCCACACATCTTTTCTGAATCTTTCTGGTGTCGGGGCTGTCACTAGGCAACACAGAGTTTCAGCTCTCACTAAAGGTGTTTTATTGGGTTCAGATCTGGAGACCATCTAGGCCACTAAAGGTGTTTTATTGGGTTCAGATCTGGAGACTATCTAGGCCACTAAAGGTGTTTTATTGGGTTCAGATCTGGAGACCATCTAGGCCACTAAAGGTGTTTTATGGGGTTCAGATCTGGAGACTATCTAGGCCACTAAAAGGCCTCCCCTTAGTTATCACACTGTGGGTTTTAGCTTATTGTTATAGTGGATGACCAAGCCACGGACGATCTTTAATACTGACGGAAGGAGGTTAGTGCCCAAAATGTTACGGTACATAGCCCTATACACCCTCTCAACAATGATTAGCCGTGATCCCAAAACAAGTGGAGTTGATTAATGAAAAAATAGTATTATGGTCCTATGAGACCTCTTCTCCCATGCTTCTACTGGAACATCCAGAAAGTCATTGACAAAGTTATAGTAATAATGGGAATTGGTTAGGTCTTATTTCATGATGGATTAGAGTTTTACCATTACTTTGAAACTGTGGCCCCAGCTCTCTTCAGGTCCTTGACCAGGTCTACTCATGTAGTTCATGACTGATCCCTCTTTTTTAAGATCATTGATACTCAAACCAAGCGAGATTTTGGTGCTGTCCAAATCCAAGAGAGATCAACAATCATCTTGAGTAAATTGGCAACAGCTTTTTCCCTCTAAACAAGTTGTTTTGCTTATTGCGTTTTATCCCTTCCTTGCTGGTGTGGAAGGCCACAGTTTGTCTTTGGACATCAAATGCTTATTTTTTTCAAATTACATGTTCACATTTGTTTTTATAGGTTTGCAGACTTTACAGGTGCACTAGAACCCGAGGTTTGCACTAAAATTATAGAGCAAAAGCCGAAGATAAAGCTATTTGCTGTTTCTATCCGTGTTGATGGATGTTGGAATGTTTCACCTTTAGGGCATCAAGGAGCAGCAACAACACACCCTCTATTAGATTATCCACCACCGGATACTGCTGCTGTCTGCCAATAATAGGTGGTTTACATGTAAATGCTTGCATACCTACACAGCTCAACAAATCCAGATTGTATATGCTCTGCAGAGACAAACATTTCTCTGCCTGTCAGCTGTTGAGACCTACGGTGGCAACATTATTACAGTCATCAATCACAACCCAAACATTGATTCACATGAATAGTATTATGATATTGCCGTAATTGTCATGTTTCTGAATAACAATGGATTATATATCCGCCTCTTACTGCACAAACACAGATTACTTTGTACATCATCTCCACCTTTTCTAGACTGCATTTTATTTGCTCTCTTTGGCAACAACAAATGCCTGGTGCATAAATATGTGATCGGGATGATGGTGTAACTACATTAAACAATAATATTGGAACTTTTCAAGAGAGCAATAATTACGAACCGACTTAGGAAAGACTTTTGACAGTTTTAGTTTTACACTTCCACTTTCTTTATAAGCCAAGTATTTACATACACCATTTAATTTAAAATCGTAATAGAACAACATAAACAATTAAACTAGTTCAGATTTACGCTGTATATACAATTGGAGGTTTTCTGTTGTTGGTCACTTTACCAAATTGTCAGATCAACTTTAGTTTTCTTAATATTTTATTGTGTAATAGATTTTCTTTTAGTTTTAACCTCAGTGTTTTGGATCAGAGTTCTAGGGTACGTTTCCACAATGGTTAGCTAGAAATCTGGTTTATTGCTGCGGACTTGACTAGTCTACCTGAGTCAGGTTTGTGGACCATTTTGATTGCATACTGTCCAGCTTTGCCGACCAACTTCCCATGGGAATGAGATCAGGGTTTGTTATGAACAGCTCTGAACTTTGAGTTTGTTGTCCTCAAGCCTATTTCTTTTTTAAGGTAGTGCCTTGGAGATGTATCTTTGCATTTTTTTAGCCTGGAAAATGCTTCTCATACAACAACATGTTGCTAGTATCGTTGCTCACGTTTGAGATGGTGTTCTCCGACTCACAGGCTTTCTCTCGATGGTCATATATGCCAAATGTAATTTTTTTTTCCCTCTATCTTTCTCCTGCAACATATTGGCAAATGGTCGCATGGATTTTTATGCATCTTTTAGAATCATAGCTTCATCCTCACTAAGACATCCTAGAGCTAGCCTGAAAGAACATTTCCATTCTGTTTATACTTGCAGATAACTTAACACAAAACCTTTACAGTCTTAGGAAAACTTGTGGAGTTTCACTGTTCTCTACCGGACATCATGGATTTTTAGTTTTTTATTAATCTCACACAAGAGGACAGGGATTTTCTTTTGCTGCTTTAAAATACATCCACAGGTATGCCTCCATTTAGCTTGAACTTAAACAATCAGCCGGATGCTTTCATAAGCAATGGCAACTTGATCTTAAAATGTTTTAATGAAAAGTAAGCTTGATGCATGTCAACTTTCCATTTACCCGCACGGGAAATTTACTGATGTCCGTCAGTGTAGGGTTGTCTGGGACCGGTGCTTTCACCATTGGGTAGACCCTGGACAGTTCTATCATAGGGCGACTCAAACACACCCAGGACAAACCACCATGCACACTAACATGCTCATTTAACGGTAATTAAGATTAAACCAGTTTACCTAATAGTCCTGTTTTTGGACTGAAGGAGGAAGACAGAGTATCCAGAGAGAATGCATTCATGCATGGAGAACAGGAAAGCCCATGTTAGAAAGACCTTACCTTCTTGCTGCAAGACAACAGCGCCCACTTTTTAGTCCGAAGAAAGCGCTACAAATCTTTTATATTCTTCAAACTTTCTGTCTCATTATTATGACATTTAGGCTTTCCTAAACATTTTGGTTATCCTAACCAACAAAAATGAAGAAAAGAAATCTATATTTTCTGATCTATACGTGATGATGTATTTACATTTTTGATTTCATCTCAACATTAGATAATTATATAGTACATTAGGACTATAGATAACTGAAATTATCTAACAAAATGTATTAAAGTAGATCTTTCCACATTTGCTGGAAAACATACAAAAATCTTATTTCTTTATTTCCAATAACTTTTCTTATCTTTCTTTTTCCAAAGGAATTCTTTAATAATTTAATGACGGTTTAGTTTATATGAGGGTTAAAAAAACAACAAACAGGACACAAAGAATTTCCCTGACAGTTATAGACAGAACGGGAGACAAGCTTCGCCTCCTAATTAGCTTAACCTTCATTGGATCAGTTAATGATCTCATTGGAGAGCTAGAAAACAAACTGCCACCAGCTCGGGGATGTGTAGACCCACTGCTTCAAAACACAATTATGAATGATTCACAAAAACAAAAGATTATTTGAAAAGGGGTTTTTGATGAAGTATCTCTCTGTTTAATGAAATATATGCGAATGCACTGTATGTTTTGGGTAGATTCTGTCTCTGCTCCCAGTCTCCAAACACGTATTTTTAGTATTATTTTATTACAATAATACTAACATCTAGCATTATATCACAAGAATGACCAGAAAAACTGCACAATTCTGCAGCATTACTTGTTGGGCAAATGTTATAACTCCTCTACTGGTCCCAGTTATGCCAGTATTATTGCTTCTATTCGTTCATGTTTTCTTCCTCTTCTCAGAATGAAGCCATTCATTTGCATGTTAGAAAGGATCTGATGATTCATCAGAGCCACAGACACCCAAAACATGAATTACTGAGACCGTCAAGAGAGAAAGAAATGCAGCAGAAGAATTAGAGGAGCAGGATGAAGGTCCTGCTTACATCCTTTTCTTTTTGCTTCCCCAGAAACAGACGTTAATGCTCTAATGTTTCATCTGATCCTAATGTTGAACTCACATGTGCTAATCAATGATGGCCATCTGATAAAGTCAGACTTTACAAACATACAAAAGGTGTAATTTTATGTGAGAATAACATTCTAATGTACATTATTCACTGCCATTTATTCATAAAATACTAACTATGTAACTGAAGGTAGCCCATCCTAACGACCTTCAGCCGTGTGAACACATCTGAGAGAAAATAGTTCCTCTATGATAAACACTTTGTGCTGCTTAGTTCATCGAGAGATAACCGCAGTTGCAGCTGTGTGATGTACAGTAAGGAGAAAAATGTCCATACAGACTATTAAATAGCCAATGTGGACTTAGTGTGTTAATAAGATTTAAAGTAAATGGCTAATCATAATTAAAAAAATGTTGTGGTATTATGTGTGGTGAATTGCTGGCTTTTAGTAAACAACCTACAACGGACTTACTTTGGGGAAAATGCAACTTGGAAACAAAGAGGATTCCTGCTAAACACGATTTGAGACAAAATATAAATGAAACGTGAGCAATGATGGAGGCTAATAGACATGTAACTGTGAGGAAGAGACATATCATATTTATAATTGGAACTATTGTGAATCTGTTCACATTGGAACATTGAAGTGTTTCTTCAATCCATTTATTAACTCTGGTCAAGTCCGGTGTTAGGTCAAAGAGACAGCAGCCCAAGAAGAGAAGCTCAGACTTCCCTCTCCTAAGCCACTTGCTCCCACTCCTCCAGAGTAATCCCAAGGTATTCCCAAGGCCAGCAAAGAAACATAGCATGTCCTGCTGGGTCTCACTCCGAATCTGTTGCGGTGGAATGGATCCGGAACACCTCAGTCTTCCAGGAGGCACCCAAACCAGATGACAGATCCACCTAAAGAGCAGTCGCCCTGCACTGTGCATATGCTTATTAGGCAAGACAATATCTGTTCGGGGGCATTTATTGGGCAACTAGTATTGTGTAGAATTACTATGCAAATACCTAAATAACACATCATCACAGGCTAATCACAAATCTGAGACTCATATGATCTTGCAGTTTCTGAATGTGTTGACCATCAACTTTTGCAGCAGCAACAACCACCTAAGAGCTGAACTGTTTGGCATCACTAGAAATCTCCAATTTACCAGCTGTCCACTGGTTTTGATTTGAGTTTAGATCAGCTGAGGAAGGGAGGGCTGTGTTTCTTATTTATAATGCTTGTACTGGCTTGCTACACAGAATAGTTCTTTGATACATTTGTAATTGGCATATTTTTGTGCATATTGTTTGTTTGAAAAATGCATTCTCTTTCCTGGACCACTGATTGAGGAAAGCAAATCAAAAAAACTTGCCAAAGTTTTGGGATTAAAGCATCAACATTAATGCAGTTTCAGTTTTGGTCGATTCTGGCGGCCAGCGTGGACAAAAACGGTAGTGTTGTGTGTAAAGGAAGACTGCATTTCCCATAAGGACCGGCGCATAGCGTCGTAAAAACCTGATCCCCTGGTCGCCTTCAGTTCGATTGAAGTACATTTCTGTTTCCAATGTAAAGGCTAAATAGCGATGAGCTAATGAATCTAATTGTGATGAACAATGTCATTTGATGATGTTGAAAATAAGAAGCGGGGGAAGTACTGAACGCCGTAAAGCAGTCAGCACCTTTGTAATGGCAGGGTTCCTGCCTCCCTCCTCAAAGTTTCCTCAAAGTTGCTTAGTGCCAATTAAAGCGATATGGACCCCCTCATGCCACGACAGGGGTGTCATTCAACGAGCTGTACGTGGACATATAAAAGTTACTTAGGTTTAAGATAATTGTTGCTCCAAACTAGACACGTCAACTTACTCGACAAAAGACCCCAAATGTGATGATAGAAAATCACAGAAATCGCAAGCTCTTCAAAACTGTGGGGGATGATGTTTGTGTCTGGAATCAGTTGTTGACTGGACTGCACAAACTTAACCAAAAGAAGAAGATAAAAACCCATTTCATTTCACAGAAGAAAAACTGTTCAGCATCTTTTTTTCTGTCCTTCACTCCTGACCGGATCGTCACACACACTTAACATGTCAAATGAAACCAGAAACTTTATAAACCCACACATTCATTTAGCATCACAAACACAGTCGGTCTGAACTGGCTTCTCTCGTAAACTGTAAGTACAAATAGTAAGGTTTGAATCTAAATTGATTTTATTGCTCACCTCTGAACCCGATGCCTCCTGCAACTCCGTCCTAAACCACAAGTTTAAAAGATTCAGCTCAAAATTATTAAATAATTTGCTGTTCAATTTGAACATGCTTTTTAGCTTGTTTAAAAGCAAAATAACAGGATTTCTCTTTGAAAAGTTATCAATATTCTCCTGCCTTTGTACTTCACGCTAGTTTAATTGTGCTGAGTGACAAAACCTCAACAGTGTCTTGAATCTGACTGACCTACATCCAGTAGTATATCCAGAAAAATAGCATCAAATAAGTGACTTCTGTATAAATGTGCAAACTACATACGAACGTTATGTTGACATTTTGTTAAAGGAAGTCGAAATTTCAGAGTTCCCACTAAATTATAATGCATCATCAGAACACAAAAGCTGAGACGAAAAGCGTGGAAGCCAATCAGCAGCAAGTGAATGCTTCAACGAGCAGCAGCGGACGGACGGGGAGGAACACATAGAGCCACCCAACATGGAAACTAAAACTGGAAGTCCTCTGGAAAAAGTGACGTTATTCAACCACCTTAAAAGGAAATGGTTGAGTGGTAAATCTCCCAGAGGTGCAACGCCGCTGGGGATACTGACTGCTGGAAAAGCTGATAATAAGTTCCTGTAGAGTACGTACCTTAAAGGGTTACAACTTAGACGTTCACATCAGTTGTGAAACTTTGAAGTTTTTACATAATTTTTCCCAAGTCTAAATCATGTCTCCTAAAGTACAGTAATTATATTTTTGTTTTTTGTTTTTATTTTAAATGCACATGTAAAATCAGCCAAATCCTCTCACTTAGTGCCAAACGACTAATTCTCTAATTAACTTTTTGTGAGCATGGATGCCTTGGAGAGTATACTGTGGACAAATGGCATAAACACTTGTTGAAGATACTAATCTTAATATCTCTCTGCATCAAATATATATCTATGAATATTGTTAATAAACAGTACGCTATTATATCAATAAAACTCAGTCTTAACCAGCCTCACACAAAGGCTTGCTGTAGGGTATAATATTTGACTCTATTATCACCTTATAACCTCTTGGAAGGACAAACAAGCAGACGAGCACTAAGCCTTAACCTGATGTAAGTGTGCATGCAAATAGGTTTCTCTTCTGTGTTCCATGAACACGTGATGCGGCTGAAAGGCTTTAATAACATTAGGTTAATCACTATTTCCAAACCTTTTTGTAAGCTTGTTTATCTTAATATATCCTGATACCTCCACTTAAATGATAATGTAGGCACTTCTTTTCATTTCTGCTTGATAAAACACAAAGTTGTGTTCACATTCAGCCCCCAAAGACTCTTCATGGCCGAGCATTATTGCTGCAATTACAGAGCAAGGGAGACAGCTAATGGACGGGTCACTACTAAATGCTTTCTACATATGAGTCACAGTAATCCTGAGCTTTCTGTGCCACACATCGTTCTAAAGTCTTTCTGATCTGCAGAGATGCCTTGTAATTCCAGTAATGTCAACTGAGACTTAGACTTGTGGGGAAGCAGAGCTCTTCTTGTTGTAATGGTGCCTCTATCCAAGCAGCATCACAGACATACTGTATCTGTACAATCCCAATTACTTAGAAGCAGTTATTGCACAGCTTTGTTTAATATTATTATTACCAGCATGTTTCAGGAAGCTGTTGCATAACAGATACAGGTGGAAAATGATTAAAGTAGCAGAGCTCAGTATCAGCAAACCTTATGTGTCTAAAGAGACACACACTGAATCTTTAATACTTTACAGCAAACAAATCAACAATCTCACGGTGCAACTAATCGATTAATCTGTTGACTATTTTTACGATTAATTCTTTTTTTTTTCAGGGTTTACTTTTCCATGTAAGCTTTTAAAAACACATTTTCAATAAGAAAAAGGAAAAGTCAAGAAAATTGTTCCGTTCACAGCAATTTATTTAACTTTGTTTAAAGGAAAAAATTAGCTCAACAGTGAAAAATATTTGTAAATTTTTTGGCATAAAATAGAAAAAATGAGGTAAAGTTTCATACAAACTGATTGAGTGTTCAGCATCTTAACAAAACTCTCAGTCCCTGATTATGCTGTACATTTAAATTCATATTATATATATATATATATATATATATATATAGCGTCTTTTTCCTAATGTATGTTAGTTTGTTGTTGCTTCTTTTTTTTTCTGCAGAAGAAACACAAAATGACGAAATAAGTACAGACAAAAAAAAGTAACAAAGCTGCGCAAACACACCTACAAGTCTAAATTACGGTAATATTAACTTAATTCGCGTTTATTTTCTTATTAGTTATCGGTTATTTTAACGCGCTGGCTCTTTCTCTCCTGATGCAACTAGGAGATGTTTAAGATGTTCACTTTTCGCTCTCCGCCATCTTGCACAGGGCAAATGTGTTCGTGCCGCCTGAAGCATGCACTAGCAAAGCGTGGCTAACGATTGGCTGATTATTTCTTCCGCGTTATGTAGCTCATTACTGCCACATGCTGACAACAGATATAACAGATTGTGTTACAAATAGGCCCCTAACGGTAAAAGGTGATTATAAAGCAACTAATCCATGACTAAATTAGCTGTCAACTATTTTAATAAACCTATTAAATCGATAATTGTTTCAGGTCTAATCTCAAAGCTATTCTTTTGGCTGTTACATTTAGGTTTATTTTTGCAAAGAAGCCAATAAAACTTTCTGTTTCGTTCCTGGCCCCTGGCCAAACTTTTGTTTAGATGTATTCATTCAGCATGAGGAACTTTATGTTGATTATTAAACCAGAAAAGCTTTATGGGACCATTTTATTATGAAAGCTTGCAGTTAGACGCTCAGAGAGGCACCAAATAGGATTGTCTAGACACATTAGAGGTTATATTCTTTTTTTTCTTAACAACCTTATGATTTGATGTGTCTTATTTCACTGGACAGAAGGAATTCTACATTTTAGGATTTCCCACACTTCACCATTACATCGACTAGTTGTGTTTATTCAATTCACACTACATGAACAGTTTCAGTTATTAGCTCCAGCCAAAATGTACTCAAATATTTAAAAAAATGTATCTCTTAAACATACATATATTAGTAGGCCTACTTCATTGTTGGCAGACGATGTCGGCACACTGAGATGCCAGTGAAACTATTTCTGTAGTTCTGCCTCTGTGCTTATTTTCAGCTTTAGAGTCACATACAAACACGTTCGATAACTTTTAGTGACCGTTTATATCTTTGTTGTCTAATGTGTTCATGTGGAAGTCAGACAAGAGACTAAACTTCCCTGCGTCCTGCTTTTGGTGTTGTTGCCTCCCAGTCCCCGTCATTAACTGTCCACTTCCTGTGTCTGCAGCGGCCATCGAGGCCTGCCTAAGCCACCTCCTGAAGAGACGTGCAGCCGGCTTTCTCCGAAGTGACAAGATAGCCGCCCTCTTCACCAAGGTTGGCAAAGTGTACGACACGGCCGGCGACGTCTGTCAGAAAGTACAAGAGCAGCTACAGCAGCAGGCTGATCTCACCAGGTTGGTCGCACACATGTCTGATTCCTACGGCCTCGCTTCCTCGCGCTTGTATCTGCACACCAATGCCGGATTGTTTACTAAATTATTCAAGATCAGTTTTTTTTATTATTTCACATCAATTGTTTTTGTTAATGAAAATGTAAATAGCCTGTGTTTCATTAAGCTGCAATAACAAACTTTGGGTTCAGTTCCATTAGCAACTCTAGAGGAGCTGCAGAGATCCTGAGGTTGTTTGATGGAAACGTTCTTTGTAAATTAGAATACAATCCTCAGCCACAAATGCACTCCACACTTTTCATACTATTACCTATTACAGCTAAGAATATTGAGTGGATACTTGACTGTGATTCACAACTATATGTTCCTTTTATTCTGTTTTGTGTCGTGCACCATGTGTTGTTTACCGTGTAACCCTATGCCCAGTCACCTGACAGCTTAGACGACAGTTTTTTTGTTTTTTTTAAAGCTGATTGGTTTTTATATACACTGGGTACGCATACCCATGAGAGGTGTCTATATTCGTATCGTGCTGTGTGTGTGTGCTCTAAGAGAATATGATAAACTGCTTGATCTGCGGGCACTTAGCTACCAGCTGATCTGTGTAGAACCCCATTAATGTCCATTAGCTTGTGCCACATGGCTTCCACAACTCTCCAGGGCTGCAGTGAGATGGAGGAAAGAAAGCGTTGGGTGTCAAGCTCACAAACCTTCCCACACCTCTGCGGCTGCAGCACCTGATCTCCAGCAAACACTTCAAACAGGGACGTACAAGAGGAATATGGATGGGGAATTTAGTTTGAGATGTTTGTGATGTAAATCCCTTGTGGTAAGTCGCAGCAGGCGGCCGCGTCACAGCCGTCACATCTGGCTGGCCTTTGTTTCTCCAGGCAGACTGCGCATGACGTGAAAACCTGTTAACGTGCGGAGCTCTGCTCTGCCCAAGTCCCACCCTTCGTCCAGAATCCATACGTGCATTCAAGCATGCAAACACAACACACACGCTCAGACATGTTATCTTCCATCTTCCTGTCATCCTACCTCAGGGCTCTATCTCCCATTTGCCCTGGTTTCCATGGTTATGTGGTCTGCTCCATTAGCATCACAAGAAAGAGGAGGAAAAAAAACACAGAAAAACAAACAGTTTGACGGGAAAAAGAGAGGATTAGCAGAGGAGAAGCAGGATGTGACAGACTGTTAAAGTGTTCATGTCTGGTTGGGATGGAGGTTTAGGGCTATGGGAAGTAGAGATGAAGAGGCTGAAATTCAGGTCTCTTTTAAAAAAAAACTGCCAGAAGACACCCTGCAGATGCAGCTTTTCTTTTTCATGTTTCCTTAGGATTCTCCAATTTGTCAGGACATACAATGTATAAAGATGGCTTGGTTAACATCTATATGTCTACTCTACACAGCAGTGGGCTGTTAAGGAGAGATGCCTAATATCAAGCATTCACCCTAAAGGTGCCTATTAATCTGTAAACTGCTATAAGGTCATTCCATTATTTCACAATAAAATGATTCAGAAGTGGAAAAGATTTAGCACAGTTGCAAAACATTAAAGGGACGAATATTCCAGCAAATTCCTCCAAATGACAAATTGTACAATCAATATAGACAAGGTAAAAAATAACTATGTGTTGGTGGCGAGATGAAACTTTGGCCTTGTTTTCCAGCTGTGGGTTGCGGGCATCTTTCAGGCACTGAGAAAAAGGTAGGTCAAGTTTAGTGACATAGCATATTTCATCAAAACGGCCATTTAAGGAGCTTTATGTAGTGAAAACCTAGAATAACAAACCAGCAACAAATCAAAAATAATCATCATAAAATACTGGAATAAATGAATTAATCAACGTTCCACATCTTACAGCTTTCCTCAGTCGCCTTGCTGCATTTTTTATAAAACAATTGAAATTTCACATTTGCTTTTTAGCTGTGCTCTTTCCTACATTTTTAGTTGACTTTTGTCATGTTGATAAGAAATGATCAACGTTTTCTCTAAAACACCTCAACTGGCAAGTATATATTGTAAACAGCTAGAGCACAACACGATGTTACATCTGACAATTGAATGACAAGATGGGGATGGGGTCAGCAGCCAGACAGAAGAAGAAGTGGAAGAGGAGTTGGGGAGCAAAATGGGGCGAAGAGACAACAGAGAGGCACATGCCAGTTTCCCTCTCTCAAACATCAGCAGGCATATTTGGGACCCTCAACAGGATGTTGGAGTAAATCTCACCCTACATTTCATTCCCTAACCCATTTTTTTCTGCATGGAGATTGAAGGTATATGATCTCCAACCAGAAACAAAGATGACCCTTCTGGCTGCCATGGATACGGAGTATGATGACCTCACAGCTGAGGCCGGCAGAAGTTAGATAACAGACTCTAGAAGATGCTCTCCATGCTGCATCACAACGCGGTTCTGTGATTCCTGCAGAACCCCCTTGTACAGTATTCCTCCAGAAGCATGTGTTGTGTTCCTGTTTCTTCCTGGATTTTGGTACATTATTACACACTTTAAAAGGTTCTTCTGCCTCCACAAGGCTGAGACCTGAATAAATGTCCAGGTATGAACAAGGAGGTGCTCACATTCCACTTCTTCTGCACAGAAAAAGTCCAGCATCGATTCCTCACTCATCGCTGGAGTCCATCTATTTAACATTCTGTCTCTCTTACATCTTCCTTCACACCATGCTCTACACACACTTCTTGTTTCAGGGGACTGTAAAAAATCGTGACTTAGCTGAAACCCCACTTGGATACGAGCGTGCATGCATGCAGGCGCGTGCGCGCACATTCCCGGGCATCGTGACTGCAGCAGCTGAGCCGACACAGACACGTGAACGCAGCCTCATTAGCCTGTCGAAGTTAGTGTGTGTAAGTGGATGAGTCTGGTTCCTGCTGGAGCGGGTTAGATCAAACTGGGCCGGTAATCATCTCTCCACACGAGCCAGGCCGTAACTATAGGCCCACAAAATCCTATCTGCAGCCTGCTGATATCAGCAAGACGGGACACATTTTGTCTGACATGGGACAGGTGCTAAATAATAAGTGATTGAATGGGTTAAATTTTTATGACTTCTGATGAATTTAAATAGATAATTATGTGCAATGTTGGTTCACACTGCCTCCTAATGGTCATGGATAAAATCTTCTTTATCTGCCTCGATGAGGATAAATCAGCTAAGATAGTCTTACCTTCATGGTGGAGTTGTTGTTTTTTTTGTGATTAAACCAACACAAGGTGATTATGATGCAGTGGTGGGAACACAATAGTTGGTTTATGATTTACTTTTCCAAAAAAAACATCTGAAAAGTGTATTTAACACCATTAAGTCATTTGCTTCTTTAAATCCCTCTTTAAACTGTATTTGAGTAAATGCAGCAACACTTTCATACTTTGTATTTGTCCATTTTCAGGCTTATTGAGAAAATAGTTTTAACCACAGTCGACAATTAGAAATCTTAAAAAGGATTTTCTTCACACTAATATCTTTTGACTTTCTTAATCTTATGTTACTTTGTGCCTTTAATTTAATGATCAACCCTAGTTAGTGTTTCTGCTAAACACAACCATTAACAAATCATAATGCTGCCACTACCATGGGGTTTGTTGGTTCATTAGGCCATAAAGGTTTGGTCAGTTCCTTCAAAAGCAGTGTCTTCAACGTGATTTGGCTTTTTTTGTTCTCCAATGACCTTTTTGCTGTCACTTGTCCATAATGGCCAGGTTTGTGGAGTGCATGGTTAATATTGGTCCTGTCAACAGATTCTAACAGCAGAATTGCGTACTTGCTTTTTCAGAGTTACCGTAGGGGTAATTAAAGCTCTCTTTGTCTGTCCTGTCAGTTTGGTGGTGTGCTGTGTCCCATGGTCTTCTTACAGCCGCTCATGGTGACTTAAAAACCTAAGGCTTATTTGAGGTATCAGAGTTAAGGGGCTTGGCAAAAAAAAAAGAAAATTTACAGAATCAAATTCATAGACACTTGTGTAAATCCACAAATATTTGTATATTCCTCAGCTATATTCACCCCTGCCAGAATCAGGTTTCATATCAACATGTGTCTAGTGATGGGTAGTAATATTAGGTTCTTACAAAGGCCCAGCTAAAGTCCCTCCTACAATCTGAGAATGTGTGGAGGGAGCAAAACATTAGGCTAATGGTATGGATCTACAATTTTTCTAGTAAAGTGTAAATCTTTTTCACCAATAGTAACATAAAATCTTCAACATGGGAGGAAGATGTGGATTACATGATCAAAAATCAAGAATCAGTTTATTTATATAGCGGCAATTTACAACAGGTGTCGTCTGAAGGCACTTCACAGAAAATCAATTAAAATCAAAGATACATCATAAACAATTCAATTTAAAAAATTTTCGTATCTAAGGAACCCCAGCAGATTCATCTGGTCAATTAAAATCAAAGATAAATCATAATGTAGCAGATTCATGGAGTCATTGACTTGCAGCATTCAATCCTCTGGAATCCGCAGGCAGAAACAATGGCTTGTGTTGTCGTTGACTTTACAGAAATCCCTCATACTGAGCATGCATGTGGCGACAGTGGAGAGGAAAAACTCCCCTTTAACAGGAAGAAACCTCCAGCAGAACCAGGCTCAGTACAAGCAGCCATCTGCCATGACCGACTGGAGGTTTAAAAAGACAGAAAACTAAATTAGAAGCACAGGATACTGAAACAATAGAGTTTATAGCAGCAGTTGTAGAACGTCACTGGAAGCATCTCAGCCCATGTTCTCATCCAAGAAGCTGTCTCAGCTAACAGAACGCCAGGCCAGGTGTGGTTACTGTGGAGAGAAGAACACTAAGAGAAAACAAAAGGTTAACAAGGTTGAAATAACGGTAACTAAGTAGATTGGACAAAGGAAGAAAGTAG
>JAVLVB010000850.1:35631-54814 GCA_032876305.1 Orestias chungarensis | reverse complement strand
CCTTTAACAGGAAGAAACCTCCAGCAGAACCAGGCTCAGTACAAGCAGCCATCTGCCACGACCGACTGGGGGTTTGAAAAGACAGAAAGCTAAATTAGAAGCACAGGATACTGAAATAAAAGAGTTTATAGCAGCAGTTGTAGAACGTCACTGGAAGCATCTCAGCCAATGTTCTCATCCAAGAAGCTGTCTCAGCTAATAGAACGCCAGCCCAGGTGTGGTTACTATGGAGAGAAGAACACTAAGAGAAAACAAAAGGTTAACAAGGTTGAAATAACGGTAACTAAGTAGATTGGACAAAGGAAGAAAGTAGCAGAGAGAGAAGTGGTCAGATTGTCCTCCAGCAGTCTAAGCCTATAGCAGCGAACTATAGAAAAACTTAAATAACTTAACCCTATAGAGTGAGACATGAAGAAGGTAGAGCAAAGGAGAACCGTCTGTCAAGACTGAGTTCCTCCCCAACCGGATTAGACTGTCTTCTCTACCTCTTCCTAACTATAAACTTTATCAAACAGGAAGGTTTTAAGCCTAGATTTGAAACTAGACATGGTGTCTGCCTCACGGACTAAAGCTGGAACCTGGTTCCACAGGAGAGGAGACTGATAACTGAAAGATCTGCCTCCCATTGTGCTTTTAGAGATTCTAGGAACCACCAGTAAACCTGCAGCCTGAGAGCGAAGTGCTCTGTTAGGGACATAAGGAGTAATCAGATCCCTGATATACGATGGAGCTTTATTAGTGAGGGCTTTATATGTCAAAAGAAGAATCTTAAAATCTATTCTAAATTTGAGAGGGAGCCAATGAAGGGAAGCTAAAATTGGGGAGATATGATCTCTCTCTTTAAGTTTCATCAGAACTCTTGCTGCAGCATTTTAGACCAACTGAAGACTTTTAATTGTATTTTGTGAACTTCCTGCTAATAAAGAGTTACAATAGTCCAGCCTTGAAGTAACAAATGCATGGACTAGCTTTTCAGCATCTGTCCTTGAGAGAATATTTCTAATTTTTGCTATATTCCTAAGATGAAAGAAGGAAATCTTACAGACCTGTTTTATATATCCAGTATAAGGCAAAGAATGGCAAATTTATAACTATAGTGTATTTTCTGCCCTAGACTATTCAAGATCTTTATGTAAAAACTAAAACATCAGTATGGCATCAGACCAAAGACTCAGTGCATCCACGGTCAGAATATCCAATGATAGAAGACAGTGAAAACAGAAGTGTTTTCAGCCTGGATTTTGACTTTGTCAGAGTAGAAGTCAGTCTGACCTCTTTTGGAAGATTGTTCCATGTTTCCAGAGCAAACCCTAAAACACAGCGTCGCCCTTCTGGTCCGGACCCCGGGGACCAGCAGGAGATCGGAACCTGAGCTTCATACCAGAGTGTTGTTAGTGTTTGGTGGTCATTTAGTTTGTACTGTATTTAAGTGATTCGTTGATTCTACAGATTCTGCACCAGTCAGGTCTGGATGGGTTTTACGGAACCGAACTAATCCTTGACGCCACAACAGGGTCGTCTATGTTTTGATGTGATCTGAACGAAAAAAGAAGCCAAAATCAAACTAACCTGTTTCTACTCCATCTGAAATGGCAGAAGAAGGACATGGAGGTGTTACGGGGATATCTGTCCCTCCATCAGGCTGGGGACCACCTCACGCTGAAGTGGACACCCAACCAGCTCATCAACGGCACTCTGGGAGAATGCGACCTGGAGAAAAGGTTGGAGCACAGTCAAGAAATCTTAAAGAAAAGCGTTTAATGAAATACCTAAACTGATCTGGAGTAAAACTAAAACCTGTTTGTTTTTCTCTCCTGTAGTATTTATTGGGACTATGCACTGACTGTTCCTTTGCGCCAGATTGTTTGCATCCACTGTCATCAACGGCGTGAGTACATGCGTTGTTTTTAGACCGCAGCATGAGATCATAATCACGCCGTCGGTCTCTTGTGTTGATGCGAATGACTGAAAATGATTATGCAAGAGATGCTGCAGCTTTAAAACACACTTTTGTGTATCTTGGAGGGAATACTAATTCATCTCTCTCTTATATTTGATACTGTATGTTGGTCTTTTACGTCACAAAGTCCAAATTAGTTTGCAAAACAAAACAGAAAAACTAGAACATAACTGCGCTACACAGTGGATTCTTCTTTCTTTGTAACCTGTGTAACCTTGTTTTCCGTAACCCAGCTGATTGCGGAGGGACGCTGGTACTCGTGAGTCAGGATGGGATCCAGAGGCCGCCTCTGCACTTTCCCCCCGGCGGTCACCTCCTGGCCTTCCTCTCCTGTCTGGAAACTGGACTTTTGCCGCGAGGTCAACTGGAACCTCCCCTCTGGTCCCAGAAAGGCAAGGTAACCACAAATATTAACACACTGCTGCTCTTTTTACCTATGATAGTCCAACTAATTGCATAGATGATTGAATCTAATATCTCACATCTGATATTGAAGTTTACTCGTGTGTCTCTCAGGGGAAAGTGTTCCCTAAACTGAGGAAGAGGAGCAGTGCTGCCCGACTGTTGGATCAGGACAGGAACATTGAGGAGCAGACGGCTGCTGATTACGTCTTTCGTATTGTTTACCCGGGATACCGATACGATGCCAGTAAGCAACGCTCTCATATGATCGCATCTTCAAAACGTTACCAGGACTAAAGTGCTGAAGTCAAATGTTGGTTTCTGCTGCTAACACTTATCTCTGTTTGAGGTGCATAGCTTGCTTTTGTAGAGTGAGGTGGTTTTGTTTCCGAGGCTTGCCGAGCAACCCTCTTCTAATTGCGTTCTCTGTTGTTTCGCTGGTGCAAGCAGTCACCATAAACTACCACCACACCACGGGCAGCCGCGCGCCGTCGCTGGACGACGATGAGGAAGAGGAAGATAGACTCCATGCAATGATCTCAATGATCTGCTCGCGGAACCTCACAGACCCTAATGTCTTGAAAGGTTTTTATCACCTTAACACACCCACCCAACCCCACTGCCCCATCCACCCCTTCCTTAGACCGCACCCCAGCTTCAGAGGCTCTCCCGTCCCTCCGCCCACCTGTCCGTGTCCTCTCTTGCCTTCTCCCTGCCTCTCTCCTACCCTTGACTAACCCCCACTCCACCCGCTAACCCCCAGCTTTGCCTGCCTGTCTGTGTGCTGCCTGGAGCTGAGCCCAACAGTGAGGAAATGGTTAGACCTGCCGAGCTATCAGGGACTTTTATTGTTACAAAATCAAATTTTATTTTTTTTGAGTAATTTTTCTCTTGAAGAATCTTTAATAATTGCAATTTGTTGACTTTTCTTAAAACATGATATACATTATAACAATAGTATAGGGAACTATGACTCTTGAGTGAGAAATATGAGCTATTAGACCGGGTTTTGCTAATTCAAACTGATAAAAAAATTATTTCAAAAAAATATATATATATATATTGAAATCTTTGTAGCATCATATATGGCAGCTAGTTGCTACTGTCATGAGGTAAGTTGGGTTAAAAAGCTTCTTCCAGCATTTGCACATCATCTAAACATCAGGGTCAATAAAACTTATTTCTCCACATCTCAATTTCACTCCAACTTAATTTGTTGTGGATTTCCCCTCGTGTATCTATTTTTATTCAGTCAGTAAATTTGCTGTTGTACCCCATAAATAAAGGACTTTTTTTTTTTTTGCACGTTATAGTTTTGAAATAGTATTTAATGGGTGTCTATATATATTTATTTCATAAATCCATAGGAATAACTAATTTTTACTGACTGGATCTGTGTACTATATGGAACATGGCACCCGAGTAGCCAAAAAAAAGCTGGACAGGATAAGGGTTCACTATCCCATGTTCTTCATTTAAGAGACATTTACCAGAGAAGAGAAAATGATCAGCATCATAGATGGAAGGGGAAGGGAGGGGATTTCACTCTTCATTTTTTTATATTTATTTATATTTATCCATCAGAGCAGGGTCGCTAGAATAAGTATTGAACACCTCAATGTTTTCTAAATTATCCATAAATTTAAAAGTAACACCAGAAACAATCATATTACAGAAAGGTGTTTATTACTGTATTGTTAAGGAGTTTTCTGGTGATTGGAAGAAGAGATATGTCCTGTATGGAGAAACTAGCCACATAAATCACTCGGACATGATTGATTAGTCTCCAAATCTTGAAGAGTCTGGACGTGCTTTTCGTACTTTTATTGTACTTTGATAACAGCCTGCCGACTGGGCCATTGTAGCCTTTTTACTTTGTTGGTGGTGTGTTTGGGATTTTTATCTTGCTAAAAAAATGTGTAAATGTGTTCATATTCTTAAGAAGAACGTCCCCCTATATTATTCAATAATCTTTCCTTCAGTTACATAAAGTCTGCCAGTACCTTCCGCTGTGAGGCCGCCATGACACTCAACAAGATGGTCCCATCTATAAACTGGTTTAGGTTGACGTGCAGAAGCATTTTTTTCTCCAATCATGGTTTGTAAAACTGTTCTAAAAAAAATTTATTTTAGCAGCTTCTGATCAGAATATATTCTCCCAGTCTAAATCCTCAACTGCAAACTATAAATATGCATTTTCTTCAGCAGTGGAGTCTTGTGCAGTAAGTCAGCATCCAACCATGGAAGTAGAATGCATGGACTGGCGTTTTCTTAGAAAACCTTACCTGCTCTCTGCAGGTCAGTCAGACTTGACTCCTGTCTGAAATCTTAAGAGGTTCCTGGCCATTGCTAGTTTGTGGTGAAATCCTGTTCCAGCAGGTTCTATTGTTGGAAATGAAAAACCTTCTTGTAAAGCAACATTTAGCTATCTGATGGTGATTCTAACTGCTGATGGATATTGGCTTGTTTATTGGATTTCCTTTCCTCTTTGCTTCTGCTTTCCTTTTTGTTCAGTAGTTAATACTTGTACCATTCCAGTTTATTACCCATAACCTGGCTCTGATATCCCTGTATGTGTGGTTTACTTTGGTTATGCTTGAATGTTATGTCAGCGGCGCCTTTACAATGATTTAACAAATATTGATGTGTTCAATACTGCTGTTTATGCCCTTTAACCTTTGTCTTAAGCTTACTAAACTTCAGAACAGGCGTGTCTAAGGACATTTTCCATGAGATTTCTATGAGATAATGCATGAATTTAATAAACAACTGAAACTCCCCCAGAACTTTGCAAGTAAGGCATTTTCCACCTACTTTCACTTATAATATATGGCTGCTGCCTAACTTATGGCTCTGTAGTAAGTAGTTAATTTGAATGGTTTGTTTGTTGCGTGAATGTACCACCTGGTTTGCTAAAACAGGCTAACCTGACTGATAAGCAGATGGTAATTCCCTCTTGAAAAGTGATGAAAATCACAGTAAAAATTAACAATCATCTGTTATAAAGTAAAGTTTAATAGGTGAGGTTTATAGTCCAACAAGCTACTGAATCCTGCCTCCTGTTTTTATTAGCCGTCATTAAAGCCAGGGAGGTTTTCTTTTTCCTTCCCTGTAGGATTCCATGCCTAGATTGAATCCATGTCCTTCATAATTTGGTCATTTTCACACTGGTCTTTATCAAAGACAGTCATTCTAAGACACAAGCTGCCAATGTCCTCGGGACTCGCAGCGTTTAACACCTGAGAGTCTTTGTCCGTTTCTCAGCTCTAGTGTTCAGTCGGCAAGCTTCTGCTCAGTGAGGTTGGAAGATAATCCTACTCTGGCGGTTTTGTTGCATATTTTGTCGTATGTGATGTCAGACATGCTGTTTAAGGCACAACGAGCTGCTGCATCTCAGATAATGCATCCCCACTTATGTTGGATTGGAGAAAGGACTCATCACTGTTGGGACCACGCAGTGATTACTCTGATTAAGTGTTTTTGTGGTTGTTTTGATTTTGTTTTTTTGTTTTGGGGAGTAATTCCTCTTCTTTCCTTACGTTGCTTCATTCCTCACTGACTACATAATCGGCACTTCTTGCATGGGAAATATGCACCCAAATCATTTTGTTAATTGTTCTGTTGGAGTGATTCTTTTGCTTGGTATAGAGAGAGTCTCTTTTCTGTAGACTTGTGATGACAGTATACCCCCCCCCCTTTACCCACGTCTCTCTGGTTTGTTTTTGGTTTGTCTGTTATTCTCTGACCTCCTTGCTTGTCTCTCCTTTTGTTTGTGGAGTTGTCTGCTGCGATGCTGTTCACTGTAATTCTTCGCTAACCCCGGTAACCCCCACCTCACCGACCCACTCCCATCCCTGCCTCCACCTCCTTCATCCCCTCTAATTCCGGTCCTGTGGGGTTCCGCAGTAGTAGAGAAGCGGAGTCCTAGTGTGAGCAGGGTTGCAGTACTGAGCCCAGCTGTAGATCACATCTAGCTCTGAAGTAGAGAAGACTGGCTGGATGTTGACCTGTCTCCAATATTTCTTTATTTTTTGTTATGTTTGCCTTCTTTTGTTTTTTTTCTGGGGGGGTTGGGTTTGGGAGCTACTGAACATCCAAAGCACATCTTCATATTTATGACAGGTCATCAGCTCCAACCTGAAGAATTAAGGTGAAGAGCATTAATTTGATGTTGAAGTTCTCCTGGTTTTCTTTTTGTGTCTTACTCTCTGTGGTTGCTTTTTGTAAGTGCAAAATTGTTTTGGTTCCTCTTGTGAGGATTTCCTTTGGTGTGTCTCGTTATTATTTAGTCTTTTTATTTCCGGCTTAATGCATCCTGCATGGTGTGACTGTGAGCCTCGTCCCTGGCCTCTCTCCCCTCTGTCATCTCCCTCTCACTTCTTCTCCCTCTCCTGTTCTACCAGAGCTCTGCTGTTCCCTCTCTGCCCTCTCTGATGCATTCCTGCATGGATTCCCTGCATCTTCCTCTGCCTGTCTCTCCCACAGCATCGCTCCTGCTTCCCACCCTTCCACCTTTGGTTTCCTCTCTACACCCCGTGAAGCCATCTGCTCATCTCTTCCTGTCATTAATATCCAAAATACATTGAAAGATGTATTTGTGGTTGAGCTGAGGGACCTAGGTCATAATATGTAAGGCATGACACCAGAGGCAGAGTCAAGCTGATGCAGGGACAACACCAGCAACCTATTTGTCTCTGAGCCCTCAGATGCCTCTCTATCTTTTCCTCTTTCGCTCTTTCTGGTGTAGACCATGGGGAGATGATGGAGATGCAAGGTTTCGGAGGAAGCCCGTCGTCGTGGCAACAGGCCGAAGTAACCACACACGACTTGCTGTGCCAGTCCTGCTCCACAGCCGGTAGCAACACATCGTTCGACTACACATCCGGCTGTACCTGCCTGCATCAGCCGTCGGACATTCACACGTACGCACCAGAACCTAAAACTTTGAACCTTTCTGCTCGCGTGGTCATTGTGCTGCAGTCTGTCAGGGATTTCAAATCAAATCATTGAGTTGGAGCGTTGGCTCCAGAAGTTCTTCTTGCTCTCTGGAATGAATAATCCCGGCATTCTGCTAATCTAATGGATGAATCTGAGTTTGGTACTTTCCAGAGAACCGCTGTCTTATTGCATTGTTTAGAGCATAAAGTTTGGTTCAATGGGGAGTATTTCTGTACCAGCTTCATAAAAAGTCAACCTACTTCACGATGTTGCATTTCTGTTCCAACATGACTCAGCTCCAGTGCACAAGGCAAGGTCGATAAAGTCTGTGAGTTCAGTGCTAAAGAACTGAACTGGTCCAAGATCATTATCAGACGTCACCAAATGGGGAATAAACGTAGAGAGATTTATCAAACCTCATGGTTTAACAATAAGATTTCAATCAAATTGATTTTGTGTAAAAGTGGATACTTTAGTAATATCGCATCATCAGGATTTTGTTTAGGAGTACAGACACAACAGACTCTTAGACAAACGTACATCATCTCTGAAGAAATTCTTCATTTCTGATTCTCTGGAGTAAAAATAAAAAGCACTGATGATAACAGATAAGTTATTCTTTACATGCTTTAAAATGATTCTAAAAATAGCAATTTAAAGCTTATATTCACCTACATTGTAAAAAAAAATGTGTTACACACTCTGATAATAAATCTAGGCAGAATTTTCCTTAATTACCTAATTATGCTAAATGTCAGAGCACATAATTATTTTCAAAGACGTTTTTAAGAACTTTTCTTAAAAACAAAATGGTACATACTCAGCTTTCAGACAATCTGGGAAGACCCAGATGGTGCCGCTATGCTGGTTTGGTTTAGACGTTACATTTGAGTTTAGTGGCGATGAGCATTATTATTAGTTAGTATTTTAAGGACAAACGGCAAACACAATGCTTTCATGTTTGACCTTTCCAACCGTTGTTGGAAACGTAACCGACAGATATCCCTTTAAGCATTGCCATGGTTACTCATAAGGTTTGTTCCCCATTATGACTAGAGGCTTTAATTATGTCATTGCAAAAACAAAACGAAAAACAACTTTATCACCACATTTTCAGCTATAATGAAAGCAATTGCTTTAGAAAAGTGCATCTGAAGCCTGGTCCTCAGGACTCATTGCCCTACATATTATAGGTGTTCTATTTGCTGCCCGACTTAAAGTAATGGCAGCCGCATCACTTGTCCTGGATTAGAGGCACATCTAGACCATGTAGACCAACGGTTCCTGAGCACTAGACAACAGGCTGTGGCCTTACAGCCAAACTTATGGCTAATTGCAGCATTGTTGATGCAGTGAATAGACCCGATGAGAGCATCTTTGTAACTGTTTGCACAAGCGGCGGTGAAAATGATCTCGTTTGTGTTCACCAGCATTCCACTGAAGATGCTCTGTCAGAACATGAAGCGGCAGATCGTCTCCAGGGCCTTCTATGGATGTAAGTTCACCGTGTTCTTCCCTTCGCTGCCCCCCCTTTACTCTGCTGGCTCATCTGTCTGAGGGCGACTACTCTGGGTGGTCTTTGCCAAACAACTTTATCCTAATTTCACGCCCCACATAATGAAGGCCGGCATGCTGTTTTCCATCCGCTTTGAAAACGGATATCTCCGTTTGGATTACATTTATTTTTTCTTTTTCCGTCTCGCGGAGCAAATAATGCATCACTTCCCTTAACCCCCCCGCCTCCCCCCGCCTTTGCTCTTCATGTAATACAGTCACGTAATACAGTTGTCTTTATGAAACACAGTGGCGATTACGTTGTGCAAAAACGGCTCGACACAAACCCGTTTGTTTACGTTGGCATAATCTCCCCCTGTTGTGTGTTGAGCCTTCTACAGGCAGCAACGCATAACCGACATCCAGGCTGTTGCACAATTGATTTTAGGAGTCGATTAAATAAATCTTATCGTCAGCCGTCGCGTTTATAGAATCGACTGTTCTCCGCTGCTGCGGTGTAGCAAAGCAACAGCTTTTGGAGGTCTGTGGGAAAGGCATTGGAATAAGGAACAGTTCATGCATAACTGGAGACAGAAAGAGCTCCTTTAAAGAAAACACAGAATAGAAACGTGAATATATGAATATATATATATATATATATATATATATATATATATATATATATATATATATATATATATATATATATATATATATATATATATATATATATATTCATTCCTTGAAAGTAGTCACTGAAATAAAAAGAGTGATTCTATTAATACTATAAATGTAGCATCTGGAAATATGGGCCAACATTGATCATCTGATATTTATGGTGTTCTTTAAACTGTAACTAATATTTATGCCTGCATCAGTCTGTCACATATTTCTAAGTTGTTTTTTTTTCCTTTTCCCTGCCCCCCATTAGCTCAGCCTGGTTCTCTCGTGTATTTCTCTCGTTTGTCCATCAGGGCTGGCATACTGCCGACACCTGACCACCGTGCGGACCCACCTGTCAGTTCTGGTCAACCACAACGTCGTGCCCCCAGACAGACCGTGCGAGGCGTCTGGAGGACTCAGCAAGGAGGTGTGGAGCAAGTACCAGAAGGACTGCAAGGTGGGTGCAGATAGAGGAAGGACTGCTGAAGCTACGGCGTCCTCGCAGAAATGAAAATCTGTCTCCCAGACGCCGCAGTCCAACACCGCTGCACTCTCACCGTCACATGATGTTGGATTTAAAACCTCCACACAACGGCCAAGTTAACTTTATGAGTGAGAAAGAGCTGCGGTTTGCAGTTCATATTTATGACAATAAAGAGACAAAAGTACTCTAAATAGAACTTTCTTTGTTTTGTTTTATGCTTATCTTATGATTCTTTTACCTATTCGTTTATGTGATATAGAATATATTTTCTATTTGTTAATTTACGGTTATCTGTTTTATTTTCTGCATCCCAAACGGTGTTACAACAGAAATGGAACACAGTGAAAGGTGAATCCACCTTAGTTTAAACTCTGGAAGAATGGCATCCATTACAAGAACTGTACATACATGCATATGAACCCAATCTCACACAAAGGATAACAAAAGTCATGTTCTTTTCCAGAATGAAAACGATCAAATCTTTAGAGATGCCTGTTGGATAGTTTGTCACATTTCAGGCTTCAAACATAAGTATTTTAAAAAATGTAATTTTTTTGTGAAGAATCAACAATAAGTGGGACACAATCGAGAAGTTGAATGACATTTTTTGTGTGCTTCAAACTTCTTTTACAAATAAAAAAACAAAAAAGCGGCGCGTGCAATATTATTCGGCCCCCTTGCGTTAACCCGTTGTAGCGCCACCTTTTGCTGCAATTACAGCTGCAAGTCGCTTTGTCTGTATTTCAGTCAGGTCTGGACTTTGACTTGGCCATTCCAACACCTGGATGTGTTTATTTGTGAACCATTCCATTGTAGATTTAGCTTCATGTTTTGGATCATTGTGGTGCTGAAAGATAAATCTCCGTCCAAGTCTCAGGTCTCTTGCAGACTCTGACAGGTTTTCTTCCAGAATGGTCCTGTATTTGGCCCCATCCATCTTACCATCAATTTTAACCATGTTTCCTGTCCCTGCTGCAGAAAAGCAGGCCCAAACCATGATGCTGCCACCACCACGTTTGACAGTGGGGATGTTGTGTTCAGGGTGATGAGCTGTGTTGCTTTTACACCAAACATATCTTTTTGCGTTGTGGCCAAATAGTTAAATTTTGGTTTCATCTGACCAGAGCTTGGTGTGTCTCCCAGGTGGCTTGTGACACTTTAAACGAGACTTTTTATGGATATCTTTGAGAAATGGATTTCTTGCTGCCCCTCCTCCATAAAGGCCAGATTTGTTCTGAGTACGACTGATTGTTGTCCGATGGACAGACTCTCCCACCTCAGCTGTAGATCCCTGCAGTTCACCCAGAGTGATCATGGGCCTCATGGCTGCATCTCTGATCAGTCTTCTCCTTGTTCCTTATTTAAAGCTTGGGAAATCTTCTTGTACCCAAATCCGGCTTTGAACTTCTCCACAACAGCATCTCAGACCTGCCTTGTGTGTTCCTTGGTCTTCATGACGCTCTCTGCGCTTTGAACAGAACGCTGAGACAATCACAGAGCAGGAGCATTTATACAGAGACTCGATTACACACAGGTGGATTTTATTTATCATCTTCCGTCATTTGGGACAACATTGGATCATTCAGAGATCCTCACTGAACTTCTGGAGTGAGTTTGCTGCACAGAAAGTAAAGAGGCCGAATAATAATGCACGCCCCACTTGCCAGTTTTTTATGTGTTAAAGAAGTTTAAAACATCCAATAAATTTCATTCAACTTCATGATTGTGTCCCACTTGTTTCTTCACAACAAATTAGAATTTTATATCTTTATGTTTGAAGCCTGAAATGTGGCAAAAGGTTAAAAAGTTCAAGGAGGCCAAATAGTTTCGCAGGGCACTGTATATATATGTATATATATATATATATATATATATATATATATATATATATACATATATATGTATATATATATATATGCAAGACAAACTAATGTGTGCTATAGATTAAATGTCAATTATACTTCATCCTAAAAGGACAAAATATACAATAAAAAGGATTGAAATAATATAAAATAAATAGGCGTTTTACTTTTTCTTTTTTCTTGTGGTGGTGGTGGGGGGGTGTAGATCCCTTAGGAGTGGTCATCTCTTAAGTAGGTCGCTAGCTCGAACATTGTGGGAACCCCTGCTACAGGAGTATGGGGTGCTGGGCCTTTTGATACGGGATTTCAGGTCACAGGGAAAAATTGTGCGGGAGATCGATGGATTGGTGCAGCGTCCGAAGTGAGAGCTGCACTGGTCTGTCATGGTGGAGACAGAGTCAAAAAGCGAGGCTCTTAATTAACCCGTGGGTTGACGTTCCCACCCTCATCTATGGTCCTGAGCTTTGGGTCGTGACTGAAAGAACGCGATCACGGGTTGAGTGGCCATAATGAGCTTTCTCTCCTCTGGGTGTCTGGGCTCTCTCCCTCAGAGATGGGGTGAGAAGCTCAGTCATCCAGTCGAGGTGGCTCGGGCATCTGATCAGGATGACAGATGGACGCCTCCCAGGAGTGGTGATCCGGGCATGTCTCACTGGGAGGAGGCCCCGAGGAAGACCCAGGGCACCCTGGAGGGACTTTCTCTCTGTTGGACTGGAAACTGCTCGGTATTCTCCCAGACAAGCTGGTTCAAGTGTCTGGAGAGAGGCAAGTCTGGGTCTCCATGCTTAGGTTCCTGCCCCTGTAACCTGATCCTGGATAAGAGCAAGAACATGGATGGATGGATGTTTAAAGGACAGTGAGATGGAGTGTGTTTTTACATCAAGCAGGTTTATTATAATTAATATACAGTGGAGGATGAAATATCTTGATGTTTTCTGCTTCATATGACAGACAACATTTTTTGAAATCTTGAAAGTTTCTGTCCTTTGTACTGAAAATCAGAAACCAATGAGACCGAAAGCACTGAAGAGATGAAACAATAAATCTGACAGCAGCCAGCAACGGGAAGTTGGACAGAAAGCTTGCTGCTTTTCATTTGATGCTATAACTGAGCCTGATCTCTGGTTAGATCCTCTGATGGCTGATAGATATAGTTTATCCAGCAGCCACAGATCTGTGGGAGGAAAGTGGGAAATATATTAAAATGCATGAAGCCAAACAACAAATAAAGCTCGTAAGCTGAACACGAACAGCAGTATTTAAACAGTGGCTGCTGTGAAAACTGAACCTTCTCTTAACTTCCTGATTGAGCTTCCCTCACCTGTCAGTTAAACAGGTTTCGCCTTCCTCCATCCTAAGCCCACTAGTGGCTCTCCACTTTAATGAAAATGTAATGAGATTCAGTGAACCGGAGTCTCATTACGGAGTGCAGTGTGATACCATCACGGCTATTAAGGCAACAACTGTAATCATTCATCAGCTCCAACAAAGTCATCATTACTAATTTACACGCTATTCATATCTGCATCCTTTATCTTCGGCGCTCGTCTGTGTCTTCTTCTGTACGCTTAACGGTCGCTCTTCCTCGCCTTCAATTATTGATGCGCTGCCACTTCAGTGTAGGCGTCGTTTTCCTCTTTCCTCTCGCTCAATCATGTCCCCTGTTATCTTTTCTGCGTGTGTCCGTAGAACTACAAGGAGCTGGAGCTGCTCAGGCTGGTGTATTATGGAGGAGTACAGCATGAGATCCGGAAGGATGTTTGGCCCTTCCTGTTGGGACACTACAAGTTTGGGATGAGCAAAAAGGACATGAGCCAGGTAAGAGCTGCTCGGACCTGCGCTCAGTTCCAGGCTTGGCTTGGAAAGCCGGGCGTCTGATTCTGTTTTTATTTCCCCGTGGAGATCGATGTGAAGATCGGCGAGCGCTACCAGCAAGTAATGCGGGAGTGGAAGGCCTGTGAGCTCATCGTCAAGCAGAGGGAGAAGGAGATGCAGTCGGCCATCTTTGTCAAGCTGTCATCGGGCAGCAGCATAGACAGCCACGTCCTGAGGCTGGCTCACAGAGACTCCACGCTCAGCAATGAGGTGAAATGACCCGGCGCAGTCTGAGCGGCAGCCACAGGTCCACTTTTATTACACACACGTTCTGGGGTCGTCATCAACAACAACAACAGCCTCAGAAAACACAAACAACCCGTTTTAAAATGATGCAAAATGTCATTCCAAACTCCTTTAAGGGTACCAACTGGATTTGCTGCCGTTGGCAACAACAACTGAGATGAGCTGGAAGAATCAAACAAAACTGTAACATAGCTGGACGAATTTTTTCCATCCTTTCTCTGCAGGATTGTTTTCTTCAGCAACGTTAGAGAGTTTTTCGAGCAAAAACATTTCAACAAACAAACTAAAGGTCAAAAGATTTTCAAACAGTAGAAAGAAACAGAAGAAATCCTAAATTACGCTACTTATTTCGCATTACTGTGTCTAAATTCCAATCTTGAGCTTCAGCTCTGAATATGTGAGCGTAACAAGGCTTCTGAAGTCAACTGTGACGTTTAACTCAGCAGACAGGATTCAAACGTCCTGTGTTGCTTATCGGCCTCACCGATCGACGCCGGCCTGACCGTCTCCCCTGTTCTTATCTTATTCAAATCTTTTTATTCGTTTTAAACATGTAATAACAACAATGAAACCAAACCAAAATGGCAACAGGTGCTAACATCATATACGTAGTAAGAAGGAAGGAGGCGGAGGGAGGAGGGAGGGTCGGAGGGGAGGAGGGGATGGCGAGTGGGAGGGCTACATGCTCAGTAGGACTTTGTCTCAAAATACAAAAGAAATGGCTGCCAGGTGAAGTTGAATTGAGTCGTTAACTTTATGTTTCAGATGGAACAAAACATCTTCCATCCATGGCTTATGAGACGGAGGAGCAGCTCTCTTCCATTTGAATAATAGCAGACGTCTTGCAAGTAGTGTCACAAATGCCGTGGCATTGGCCTGCTGCGTTGTTATTGGTGTGGTCAAAGGGACAAGCCCAAATAAGGCAGTTGGAGCACATCTATCAATATTCATGCATATAAATGTAATCGTCCTAAAGATTGATTCCCACCAGGGGAGGGGCCTGGGGCAAAACCAGAACGTATGACTGAGATCTGCAGGGCTGTGCCCACACCTAACACAAGATGAATCTACGCCAGGATACATTCTAGATAGTTTATTATGGGACAGGTGCAATCAGCACCTTAAACTGTAGCAGGCAATGTCGAATGCAAATTGAAGAAGAGTGAATTCTTGAGATTGGGGCCTGCCAGGCTGCATCAGTAAATAGTTCTCCTAACTCTTCTTCCCATGATTCTTTCAGATGTCTACGTGATGGGGATGCCGCGTTCTGAATTTTGCCATTTATAGCTGATACTAAGCTGATACATATCCAAACACTCATCAATCCACGTTATTTGAGGCAGCGTTAATGAAAAATTAGCTTTCACGTACCTACGCACCTGGAGATACCTTAAGTAGTCACCCTGAGGGACACCGACGTCCGTTTTTAGCTGTTCAAAAGAAATAAATTGGCCTCTTTCAAAAAGATCCTTTATGCAAGTTATGCCACTCTCGTGCCATTTCTGAAAGGATGGATGTATCAAGGATGGGGTGAATTAAAGATTGCATCTCACTAGAGATGCAGTAAATGCACTTCTACATTTAAAATGAGTCCTAAATTGGGACCATATCTTTAGAGAGCCCTCAACAACTGGATTGGTTGTTCTGTGATGTTTACTTAATGGTAAAGGGCTACATATTAATGATTGCTAGCATGTCGTTCCAGGTAGGCCCAAACTGGAGTTTCAGCATCCGACTGGTCCATTAACCAGTACTAAAACTTATGGATATTGGTGGCCCAGTAACAGTGGAGGAAATTAGGCAGGGATAGTCCACCCTCCTCTTTCTGTTTCTCCAGATATTCCTTTCTAATGTTTTTATTCCAAATGAACACAGATATATGTTTGTTTAATTCTTTGAAAACTTCTTGGGAATAAAAACTGCTATGGTTTGAAACAGATATAAGAACCTTGGCATGATTGTCCTCTTGACTGAGTTTATTCTTCCTACAAGAGAAAGAGGGAGTTTTGACCACTTCTCCATGTCTAATTTAGCCTTACTCAGTGCCTTAGTGAGATTTTTGATAAACAAACAACTGTGCCGTATCTTACGCGGAACGCCCAAATAATCAAAACTATCTTTACTGGCTATAAAAGGGAGACTATGAAACGTCATTTGACGCGCCTTTTCGTTGGGAATATAACACTTTTTGATAGATTTAATCTATGACCAGATACCTGCCAACATTTTTCGATTAGTTTTACAGCAGCAGGAATTGTGATACTGGGTTTAGACAGGAAAATGAGGAGGTCATCAGCGTATAGGGACATTTTGTTCATGTGCCCACCTCTTTGCACACCAGTTAAATTGGCAGAGTTCCTTATCATGATTGCCAGAGGTTCAATAGCAATATAAAACAAAAGGGGGCTAAGGGGGCTTCCTGTCGAGTACCACGTGAGAGAGGAAAGAAGCTAGAAGGGACCCCGTCTCCCCTGTTCTAATGCTTCCTTCTTTCTCAGGTCTTTATGTCTGTGGACGAGCCAGATGCGGGGAGTCAGGAGACCCCTAGTGGTGAAGACAGCACTCCTGTCATGACCACCCTGGCCCCGCCCACCGCTGTGCTCCCAGAGGAGCGTCCTCTGGTAGAGTTTGACTCCCCCGACTCAGGTCTTCCTTCCTCCAGGAACTACTCTGTGACTTCTGCTCACTCTCAGATCCTGTCCAGCATAGACGACGGTCAGAGCACTGAGGAGGAAGGTGGGGGTAGGGAGGAAGGCGGGACTCCAGCGGGGGGGCGTCAGGACTCTCTGTGTGAGGACAAGCTCTGCAGTCAGCTGGACAAACTGGTGACGAGCGGAGCTGCTGCTGAGGGGGTGTCGGCCTCCCTCTCTTCTTACACAGTGCGTTGGCTTCGTACACGTTTCTGTTTCAACCCGTTAAAAGTTTTGCGACTGATCAGTTTTTTGTGAAGTTCTGACTGATTCTAGCCAATAATAATAACTTTTTTAGAAGTACAGTTGCAAAACGTTTTTTTCTAGCAGTCATTTATTAGGAACAAGATCAACGGTACGTGTGTTAGATAGAAGTCGCTTTACTTTATACCCAGCTCCATCACTAAAGAGGGTTTTTCCTCACCAGAAGCTGATTTTGTTTAGATGTGGTGCGTTCAAGGCGCTCCAAAAAACAACATCTTGCCAATTATTTGTCAGAACCCATTTTTGCTTGCTGAAAGGTTGCTTGAAAGTCAGACTTTTCTCAAATCAAGCGTACTAAGATGTTCGCAGTAGAAACTACACAAAGCACTATTGGTTATGGATTCTATGTTTTTGCAGTGTGGTTAGATGTCAAGTGTGTAGGTGCGTCGGCAGGTTGAGGTCAGCTCCCAGCAGTTCTGACCGTACCTGTCTCCCCATACAGATCGAGCTGCTGGACACAGTCGCCCTCAACCTCCACAGAATAGATAAAGATGTGCAGCGCTGCGACCGCAACTACTACTACTTCACCACAGCCAACCTGGAGAAGCTGCGCAACATCATGTGCAGGTATGGAGAAGAGCTGGGTGAAGTCTGACCCGCAGATTCTTCCCAATTTACCAAAACCTTGTCTTGTCTCTGTGATTGTCTGCAAAACTGAACGTTTTGCACTAAAGACAGAGTCTGAAAGAGACGATCTGGCCCAAAGCAGCTGCCTGCCATTCAGTGTTGATAATGTTAGTTGGTAAGAGCTACAGCTGATAAATAATCACCCTGCAGTCGTCAGCTGAACAGCTAAAAAGTGACTAAATGTAAGAAAATATCGCTTCCAAGCAGTTGTTTGTGACGGACATATTTCATGCTAAGATTGCAGCTCGAGAGAATGTTCATCACTACTCTGCATGATGCTGCCATCACCGTGTCTTACCTTGGGTGAGAACGTCTTTGTACATCTGAATAGGAAAAAAAAACTACCTTAAAAGTAACTTTTCAGCAAGATATGGGAGCTTTTTTTAAATATTGATAAAAATTACAAACAAACAAGTAAAATAAAAAAAAAAGTTATAAACCCAGAGCAAGCTACTATATCTTACTGAAAAGCCGTTGTAGCCTAACTTTATCCTGTGTGCCCGCAGCTACGTGTGGGAGCACTTAGAGATGGGCTACGTTCAGGGGATGTGTGATCTGCTCGCGCCGCTCATGGTCATCCTGGACGACGGTGAGAGGACGCTCGCTGCTCTCCTCGTCAACACTTCAAACACAACTCAGGACTGATGGTATATTTCACCAGTTCAGGCTGCATTAGCTTATTTTCCTTTGTCTGTTTCAGAGAGCCTGGCTTACAGCTGCTTCACTCAGTTGATGAAGAGGATGAGTCAGAACTTCCCTAACGGTGGAGCCATGGACACAAACTTTGCCAACATGAGGTCACTGATCCAGGTGATGATAAGTGTGTGTGTGTGCGGATGCGCTCATGAATTAAGAGTCGGTGTGTGAATCCTGGTGTTCTTCCTGCCGTCAGATCCTGGACTCCGAGCTGTTCGAGCTGATGCAGCAGAATGGAGACTACACTCACTTCTACTTCTGCTACCGCTGGTTCCTGCTGGACTTTAAGAGAGGTGAATGCTCCACCTGTCTTCTTTACCTCACTGAGATGGCTCTTCTTCCTCACCAGGCTGACTGACTTTACTTTGCTTTACCCTTAACGTATTCTGATTTTTGAGTGATGTGTTTTACACTTTTCCCCAGAGTAAATTTACATGAGTGCTTCCATTTCCCTGAAATGTGTAATTACTGATCTAAACCGCAATAATCATGCGGACTCTGAAACAAGGCAGGGTAACGGTAGTAAGAGGAACTTCTGGGTTTGCAGGGTAATGCATTTTATGACCCCATTCATTTAATAGTCTTTTAATACAGTGCATGTGCTTTCAGCTAAATGCACATGAACTAAAACACCTAAAGCAATTTGAAAATGTAACAATTAACCAAAGAAAATCTGCGATTGGAATGATTAACCTAAAATAAACCGCTAGCATAGCTTTGTGAAGATTTAATAACAAATGTAAACTCTTTTTTTAAGTATCCTCTGCATCTAATTTAACACTTCTGGTTCTGTTAGCTGAGACAGCTTCTTGGATGAGAACATGGGCTGAGATGCTTCCAGTGACGTTCTACAACTGCTGCTATAAACTCTATTATTTCAGTATCCTGTGCTTCTAATTTAGCTTTCTGTCTTTTCAAACCCCCAGTCGGTCGTGGCAGATGGCTGCTTGTACTGAGCCTGGTTCTGCTGGAGGTTTCTTCC
>JAVLVB010000850.1:13900-35531 GCA_032876305.1 Orestias chungarensis | reverse complement strand
TTAAAACGTATCTATGATTTGAATTGATTTTCTTGTAAGGTGCCTGAAGACGACATCTGCTGTAAATTGGCGCTATAGAAATAAACTGATTCTTGATTCTTGAAATGTATATAATTTAGTGTTTCAAGTGTACTAAGGTGTTTGACATAGAAACTACATAAAGGTTTTGTCTACTATCAGCAATCATTCAAACTCATGTTCAACATGTTGTGTGTTTTCTGTATAATGACGTCACATGTATGACTTAGCGTTAGATTTAGGGTTAGGCTATAGAAATCCATGCCGATTGAATGGTAGTCAATGAAAAGACCCAAACAAGGATAGAGAAACCTAACGTGTGCGTTTATTCTTGTGTGTGCGCAGAGCTCCTGTATGAGGATGTGTTTGCAGTATGGGAGGTAATCTGGGTGGCTCCCAGGATCTCCTCCCGACACTTTGTCCTCTTCCTGGCCCTGGCGCTGGTTACAGTTTACCGCGAGATTATCATGGACAACAACATGGACTTCACTGACATCATCAAGTTCTTCAACGGTACGACGTGTTGTTTTACGTTTCTGTAATCACAAAATAATGTATTTGGACGTGTTTTTCAAAATATAAAAAAACCAAATGTGAATATTTCATGGATCTCGTTTGTTGTAACATTGTGGGGCTGGGTGACCTTTTGACCTTACACATTTCATTAATATTTTAAAAACCAAAGTAGCACAAACAGGTGATGGCAACCTTGTCACATTTGAAGGAGGAGGAGAAGCAGCAACTTCAATCAGGTTTTCTGAACTTAGTTCCATCTGATGTTTTACTTACCAGCCCCCATAGGGCCACCACCAAATTTCACAGAATAATACAGACAGATTTGACGATTACATAACTATTACAGATCCTCTCAGCTGAGCAGCTCCTCCAGAGTCGCCTGGCTCTAACCTAACATCGCTTTAAACCTCACGCAGTCCTTTTCGGCCGTTACATGACAAATTGGGGCCACGTAGGAACATTGTCGGGATCTGCAGGACAGGATGCTGATGTCTCCATGTGTCTCCTTTGGCAGAGATGGCCGAACGTCACAATGTCCAGCTCATCCTGCGGATGGCCCGAGAGCTGGTGCAGAGAGTCCAGTCCTTGATGGACAACAAGTAACGTCGGGGACAACTGGGAGGACCGGGAGTCTGTGCAGCCTCGCGTTACAGTTCCCTGGTCTTCACACATCCCGAGCTGGCTGCAAGGAAGGCGGTGGGAGCGTCGCTTTGGCCGCCTGTTTACATGTTCCTTCACACGGAATGCCCACGTCGTCCGTTTAGACATGTGGATTTGTCTGCATGCTAGTGAGTTTAATCACACTGTGAACGCATTCTTCAGTTCCTCGGTCCTACAGTGCGCGCGTGCATGAGAACACACACACACACACCTTTCCGGCTCTTCTCCAGGTTCCTTGAGTCTCATCCTTTACTGACTCTGGAACTAGACCTACGGGAAGCCAGCTGAAATGCTGTCTGTTTGCCAAACGTGTTTCTCAGTGCAGTACCACAGGAGGCCACAAGGGTGCATGATTTACACACATTGTCACAGGAGCAGAAGACTTTGCCACGAAGATGCTTTCATCAGTGACCAAATGGACTGTGCCAACTACCTTTTCTCGAGTGTTTTATACAAGCATGTGTGTTTTTAGCTGTTCACTCCATTTTCAGCCTTTCTTTTCTTCTTGTCTAAACTTTCATCGTGACACAAATGTTGCCTTTTATTGACAGCCCAAGGTACTTAGATGCACTTTTCTCTGACAGTATCCTTCGTGGTGCTTATGAAGGCTCCGTCAGACCTGCTGGGAAGCCCGAGGCACAAAGTGGCTCTGGATGAGTTGCAGCCAGTTTTCCATGACGTCACGTGGCATCAGACGTTTGAAGCATGCGTGGAACAACCAGAACAGCACAACCGTAAACAGAGAAGCACACAGGCCTCTAACAAACAAAAAAAGAAGAGGGTAGGGTTAAGAAGAGTTTTAAAATGTTCAGTTCAGTGATGAGATGCTTCATCAGTTTATTTCTATAGCACCAATTCACATCTCAAGGCACTTTACAAGAGGATTCATTTCAATCCAACCACACATACATTCCGGCTGATCCTATTTGTCAAAGAACTATTTAATTACGATTAGCTTGAAAGATTTTTATATCTAAAGAACTCAGCCGATTGCATCGGGTGACCGACTTGCAGCATTCACTCCTCCAGGATCACCACAGCAACACAATAGCTCGTGTTGTGTTGTTGAGTTTACAGTAATCGCTCATGCTGAGCATGCATTTAGTAACAGTGGAGAGGAAAAACTCCCCTTTAACAGAACCAGAACCTGGCTTAGTACAGGCAGACAGAAGCAGAGGATTGTAGGTAGACTTTCTGTGTTCAAACTAAAAGCTAAAAGCAAAAGTTGCCGGCAGCGACATCAACCTCCAGGAGGACGTAGTGGTTGGCCGCATCCATCATCCACACTCGCCTTTTCTGTTTAGGATCGGTGCTTATCTCTAGAGGTGGCAAATGTAGAGAAACCAATCTGCCTATTCTGGAAGGTGAAGGAAAGGTGGAGTATCCAGAGAAAACCCATGTATACACAAAGCCTGTTGTAGGGTGGGATTAAGGGCAGGAAAAAGTGAGAAGGTTCATGAATCTGATCAGGATGTCTGGTACCGGACCAAACTTCCAGCTCTCTGATGAATTCCCCTGGACACACAGAGCCACACTAATAATCTATACCGGTGTAGATCATAGACGGTTTATGCTTTATTAATAGAGTTTAGTCAACATTGATAATTTTGGGCATTTCACAATAAAAGTCATCTTCATGCGAACTGGCAAACAGGCATTGAGTTACTCCACAATTTATTCCAGTTCAATCTAATCATATAAAACAAATTTCAGTGCATTCCAAATTGATCTTAGTTCAAACGATGAATGAATTTCAGTTTATGATTACGGGTGGTTAAAAACTGGCATCTAAGCGAACCCAGCCGACACACTCGCATTATAAACTGTTAGCATTTATTCCCATGGACCAGCAGAGACGGTAGACAGCAGAGATGAGGACCAGAGTCACATGACCAGGACTCCAGTCAGACTGAAGTCATCAATTTTATGACTTTAGAAATGTTCAAAGATGTGTGAATTTAAGTTTTACTCTACCGACTTGGGACTGGAGCTACACTTGAACCTGTTTACAACTTAATATTTCTAGATTCCCAAAATGTAAAGTTCAAAACAGTGTTTATGAAGTGCTCCTCGAACACGGAGTTCTGCTTTGTTCCGTTTCACTGAATGTTTATTCAGTTTAATAGTGCGCTCGCAGCTTAGATGAATTTAACTGTTCCATGCAGAGGAGCAATGTTAAAAAGACTTTTTCTTTTAATTTGTGAGGTCAGCTGCACGTTTTGTTGTTGGTCCAGGGGTTGGTGTAGTGTTCTACATTTTAAGAATAATAATTTAAGAATAGTTCTTTGCATGCAAATCTCCAGAGGGTACACAGCATCCATGTTGTTAGCTAACGATCTGGCCTCATGTTTGAATGATTTAAAACATTCTACTCTCCTCTTTGCTTCTGCTCTGGATCCATCGCTCTCTCCTTTCAAATCTTTTGGGATTCATGATTGCAGTTGAGATACTATTTCAGCTTTTGTGGCGTCAATTCAAGATTTAAGAATCAGTTTATTTAAATAGCGCATATTTACAACAGATGTCGTCTCAAGGTACCTTACAAGCAAATCAATTAAAATTAAAGATACATTTTAAAAATCAGTTTGAAAAAGTTTCCATATAAGGAACCCCAGCAGATTCATGGAGTCATTGACTTGCAGCATTCACTCCTCTGGAATCAGCAGACAGAAACAATGGCTTGTGTTGTCGTTGACTTTACAGCAATCCCTCATACTGAGCATGCATGTAGCGACAGTGGAGAGGAAAAACTCCCCTTTAACAGGAAGAAACCTCCAGCAGAACCTGGCTCAGTATTAGAAGCACAGGATACTGAAAAAAAAGAGTTTATAGCAGCAGTTGTAGAACGTCACTGGAAGCATCTCAGCCCATGTCTCAGCCCAGCTATTAGTTTATACATTTAGGTCATTTAAAAGTTCTGTTTGCTTCTCGGAGATAGAGCAGTTTCATCATTCTGGTGATTCTCTTCATCTTTCTAAACTATACCAGCTGTTACAGGCAACTTCTTAATTCTAGGAGCTCTTTTAAATTCAACAGCAGGGAACCTTTCCCATTTTGTTTCCTAAATTCCTATTTTAGAAGGGCCAACAGCCAGTAATATTTGGGAAACCTCTGGAGAAGCTCTGGATCAGTAAGGCCAGGTTTTTATTCTAAAGGCAGTTTAAAAGGAGAAGCTGATCCAGACTTTTTGGGATTAAGTGTGCTGTGATCTGAAGACGCCAAGCCCTGATAAAACCTGATGCATCAACTGTCCTGTCTGGAAAAAGTGGCTGCAATTGTTCTGTTGGGATTTGATAGCCAGTCTATAATCATAATAATAGATCAAACCTAGTGTGGATTTGACCATAAAGGCATAACTTTGTCTGTATCCAGTAGATCGGCGTTGCTGGAGGCTAGCTTGAGCACATTTATTTTTGGCTCCAGAGTGAATCGGGGGGAGAGGGGGCGGTATTCCTCTGCACACGTCCAACATGGCTGCATTTTTTTTACGGTCATCCAGCACGGACCTCCACCAGTGATTCAAGTGCCAAGAGTCTTCCTCAAATGTACTGTAGTCATCAAGCTCTGTGACGTTAGTCCCATCCCAGGGACAGGTGGGGGTGCGGATGTACCTTGCCACAGCGTCTGCTCTCTCCACCCCCGGGGTAGTCATGGAGACGGAGATTCAGGTCGGGGGAGGATAGGAACACGGGTCTGTGGCAGAAATTCTTCTTCCAATGAGGACATTGTGTACCAAAGCCTTGAAACAGCCCCCTCTGTGGCATGATGATGACAATGTGCAATTTCATACTGCATCATGAAGACTGACTGTTTACTATGTGCGTGAAATATTTTTGGAAATAGCGTTCTTGGATTCTTAACTGCTGTGCAATTTGCGTTGTTTCGGGAATCCCATCGAAGTCTATATTGCTGTACATACGTATGAACCAAAAGCCCAATATTTGTATTGAGACTGAACACACATATATATATATAAATATATAAATCTATAACTAATTTTCAGATCTATTTTTCTGTTGGTTCTGGCAGCACCAGTCAGTGGGTGTGCAGAGACGCACGATGCGTGCAGACTGTGTTCTACGTTGACTGTTAAGTGTTCTCTATCAATGTTGTGCACTGACTTTTAAGACCTTTGAGTTGTTTCGAGAGCCAAACGTGTATTGGTAAGGATGTGTCATTTGCCTTGAATGTAACGTGTTATTAAAGAAGAGGTGGTTCATTACGTTGCTGTTCTTTTATTTTAAACAAACCAAAAAAAAAACTGAACCAATGCTGCAACGATGGAATATCATGAAATATCTGTCCGGTGTTCTCAACGGATGTGAACTTACTCGATTAAAGATGTTCCCACTTAGTCACTTGAAGAAAGCTAAATGAGTTTTGTGGACTTGCTTACAAAAATAACTGCTGGATGCAAAAAAAGCAGAACAAATGTGTACATTTGACAGCAGATTGAACTTTTCTTGGATAATCTGCGCCACCGAGTTTCCAAAACTAAGGCGATCATGTAGATCTTTCAAGGCCACACCCTCCTTCCTACAATGTTGCTCTTACTTCTTGTCAAACGGAAGCAGAGCAGCCTTTGTTTTAAAAATAGTATCTCTGTCATGATCTCATCAGTAGCACAGATGCTACGTTTTTAACTCTGTGCTTAATGTCTGCTGGTATCGAACACATTTGGAATGAATGAGGACTTCTTGTCCTACATCAGTGTCTGACCTCACGAATAGAGGCTACGCTAGTCGGTCGTCACTGGTTCGATTGGGACACTTGCTCTATGTCAGCCTTTCTTCCCGTTGATGTACAAATGAAAATGGTGACACAACAACCTTTCTGGGAAAATCATCAAATTTCCCATAAAGACGTTCTTAAATCTTCTGGAAAGCTTTCCTCTATAATCTGCAACCTCTACAGCTGGAGTATTAAAGCCCTAAATGAGGGATGTTACTTCACTGCATGGGTGGAAACAGCAAAGCAAATACTTCTTACTGTATTATTAATTTGCTGTCATACCTGTCGAAATAGTGATTTACTGTCACGTCTTTTATTAAGATTAATGGTATCTGAACATTTTGGAAACCGGCAGGTATATTTTTTGCATTCAGCATCACATCTACTTCTTTCATTTGATCTAGGTGTGTTTTACCAGGGAAGCATCCAACTTTGCAGGAGAGTAGATCAAGTTAAAGACTCCAGGACTAATAGGAGCAGGACGATGGCAGCAGAAGTCTATCAAATTACGAAGGGGTTGCATAATTCAGGTCATATTTCTTAGCTGAACAGGTTTTGTTTTTAATAACCTCAGGTCTGGCAGGCAGTGATGCTCCAGACCTTCCCTTTACAGATCAGCTCAACATCCGCCTGAGTAAAAGTCCTCTCCCTCTTTTTTGGCCAGAACATTAGCGTTCTTTAACACTAATATATTTATCATCAAATTGTTATTAATATCAATAAAAGTTCAAGATGAAGTTTTCTGTTTTGAAGTAGAACTGGATTTGGTGAAATATCCCTTTATCTGAATCAAAAGCAACAGTCTCATAGGCCAGAATGTCTCACCTCCATCAACTTCACATTGCAAATTGTGTTAGAAAGAGTCCAACCAAATGAACGATTACAATTTAAGGAAAAGGCAAAAAAAAAAAAGGTTTTTGCTGTGGTGATCAATATAGGTCAAAGATATCAGCAGAACAAGCCCTGATTAGTAGAAGGCCCCTAGAGGCAGAGGTACGAGCGATGAGCAGCATTAGAGGAAAGATGAGAAATACGTTGATGGCAGGAAGGAAGGAAAGATGGAGGCAAGTCATTAATGTGCATCTGGATCCCATCTCATAATGATGATAATGCTTAATTCAATTTGACTGGTTGCTTAGTGAGGATGCACAACATATTGGATTTTGTTATAGTGGCACACCCCAGGCTGACACTTTGGTTTCTGTTAGCCGTTGATAAATGTGAGTACCAGAACAGAGCTGTGTGCTGGATGCTCCGAATGGTGGCTGTAGGATAACTAAGCTGAATAACAGCAGAAGGCGTTTCCTTGTTTGTTTAAAATTCCCCATTAAAATAATAAAACAAAAGACGAGCAGAAGCATGTTTTTTTTAAAAAGCATCATTTATCACTTCCGATACATCAAACTAAAATAGTACCCATGGCATTGCACAATAAAAGGGATAGAAAAGAAGGATTCAAACATTAAAATAGATAATTGCAGCTTTTGAAAACTAATCTCCAATCCATAAATACTGGCCTGGATTTTTAGTTCACTGTAGTTTCTTACAACAGAACCACAGTTTTCTCTCGGAACATCCAGAAGTCGCTCCTACAGACTCGGTGAGTGAGATGTGACACGAAATGACAATCAGCAGACATTCAGTGGTGAGAAACGGCGCTGCTTCTCATGTTAAGGTACCAGACTAAAGGCCGAAGGTCCTCCTGAGGAGGAGGAGGAGGGGTAGAAGAGACCAGCTGATCTGACGGCGACGCGTCTTTCAGCCTCGGTTCCTCCGAACCCTGGACAGAAACATGGGAGCATGGTGAGAGTTGGACAGAATCAACTCCAACCACAGGCGGAAATTCTGCCTGTTTCAATTGTGACTCATTTGAGTTGATTAGTGGGTTCGTATTATTCTGAACTCCTTTCCGACTGCTGACAAGTATTTTCTAAAAAAAGTGAGATCATTATTACTGCCTTCAACGCAGAATCTGATTTAAACAAGCTTCACTCCTTTAAAGCTGTTTTACCAGATGCAGACGTAAGGCTGAACGTGTGTCCCTGCTGCTACACTGATTTTGTCCCTCGTTTATCATGGTTCGTGGTGTAAGTAGATTTCTAATAGGAAATAAAGCTTTGATTGATTCAATGTCGGTGATGCAGAGTCAGGACAACATAGGTTTCCATAGTAACAAACATCATCCCTTGTCCACTGAGTTAAACGTTGATTTAATAAGAGGGTGTCGGCATTTCAAAGGTGCTTTCAAAAGGATCCCAATAAAAGTTAAACTATCGTTGTGGGTAAATCTCCTCGGATCATCAATCAGGAAAAGTTTCTATTTCTGGAGTAAACAGGACAGAGATGAAAGATTTTTCCCATGAATTTATACACAAGTAAAACAACATTAATACAAGATTTTTTCCACATCTCAAAAGTTCTCCCTGGGGTCAATATTTCAAGTTCATAAATACTTTTAGGACTGTAGGATGCCTAAAGGGTTAAAAAAAACAGTTTTGTATGCGTTAAAGTCATGCTTGAAGCGCTCCAGCGTCCGACTACGTTAGTAAAGTCTTTGTGGATGTGGAGGTGTACCTGCGGTCCAGCAGCCCCTCTGCTTCTAACTCGGGTTGGGTTTCTCTGCAGACTTCTGCATCTGTGGGAAGAACAAAGAGCTCTGATTATAGGAAGTGCAGACAGTGTTGGCGTGTAGGTGAGTGGTTGGGAGGTTGGTGCAACCGGCAGCACGCTGCAGCACCAGCATCGCCCCATTCAACGAAAATAAACCGACTGAAAATAAGGACAGTTCAATGGATCTAAAAAATAAAAGAACTAAATAAAACACATGTAGGTCGATTTATAAAAACCACCAGCAGAGGGCACTGAAGTTCCAAAATCAAAAGAGAACATACAGAGAATAAAAATAAAGATCTGAGCACATGAAGCACTAATGGATTCGACACCAGAAATTATGGAGCTGAATAACTGCAAGCAGATGGAAACGTGTAACGTGATCTTCCACACAGCGACATGGTGGAGCTAAGATTAGCCCCTTACAGGAAAGAAAGGATGAATCTGAGGCCAAACAAACAAAACAAAAAGAGACAAGTGCTCAGCTGCCGGCAGGAGCGTTACTGTACCTGGGATTGTTCTTTTAGGAAATCTGGGAGCTGGAATTCCCCTTTATTGACCTGGAAAAACAAAGCGCTGGCTTTAGAACTTCACCAGAGCACTGAACCGCACTACTGTAGAGACATGCAATGAAACTCCAGAGAGAGCATGTGGAGTGCTTTGCTGTTTCAGTGGCTAATTCATAAAGTGAGCGAGGATCAAAGCTGATGCTGAGGCTGGGAGAAGAGAATAGGGTCCATGTCTGTCTGAGCGGTAGAATCATTTTTCTGAAGAGACGCACACAGAAAGTGAAAGTGACCAGTCTGAAAAAGTGAGTTTCTGTCAACTGTAAGAAATCTGGCTCAGGTTTTCCTTTTCCTGTTTATGCCGCTTTAGATCAGTCCTGTAACATTTCCACAACTATTTTTTATTTGGAGATGGAGCAAAGAGAGATGAAGATAGATTCTAACATAAATAAACAAAAAACAACCAAACAAATAATGATGAACTAAATGTTTGATTCTCACCACCTATGATCATAAATAGCCTAACAGCAGAAACAAACCTTAAATACTTTACTGTATAATTGAGTCTCTGAGGGAGAAATGTATATTGTATAATTGATTCGATTTTTCCTTATGTAACATTTTTATATAGCAAATATAAGTTTGTATTTGTGGTGGCTGTGTTGGCTAGAATGTAATTCAGATGTGTACCTAATGAGTCTGTGGTAGATCCCTTAGGATTGGTCATCTTTTAAGTGACCCCTAAGCTGGAAAAGTGTGGGCAACTGATCTGGAGCAACAAAGTAAAATGGGTCAGCACTGGAATCACACACAGGACTGGGCTGGACGTCAACAATGCTGCCCCCTACTGGGACTCACTGATTAATCCTCCTGCGCTGCTGGATCTGTTGTTGGCCTGGAAGTGGAACAGAATCTAAATCTCAGGAGACGAGGCAGAGAAATTATTTCTTTTTTTTTTAGCCTCCCTTTTTAACGACGGAGCTCACATGTGTACAGAGAACCTTCTGCTTGTGCAGCCTTGCTTTCATCTGGTTCTGCTTCCTGGCACTTCTGCCTCCTGTAACATAAAGCCAGGTTTGCTCTTTCCCACAGGCCTGACCTCTGGATCAGTTTCCACCAGGAGATACTTTGCACATGCTTATGAAACCTGTACATTGATAAGGTGATAAAATACGGTCTCGGCTGCTGAGGGACAGAAAATAAGCGGAAACTGATCACGGTGATGGCAGGAAGCTCTGCCTGCAGATCCCGACTGCAACGTTGGCAAGTGAAGCCTGATCTGCTTTGGTCTTGGGTCTCTGCAGCAGTTATGATAAAGCCATCCCCCTCTAATGATGTATATGAAGATACAAACATGACATTCTACAAGCATCTATTTTCCTAAACTCCTGCACCACACATCCAAAGTTAAAACTGGAATTTCTGACCCAAGTATGAAAAACAGTTCCCCTAAATCCCTCGGACGAGGGCATCAGAAGAGATTCAGGGAGCCTGGGCTGAGCCACGCAGAGCCCGTCACATTCAGGTCAGCCAAAGCGGCTGGTGGTACCAGCAGGAAGTCAATCCGGTGTGGTGGAGCCAAAGCAAACTGTGCTGAGCTTCAGCTTCAGATCTCACAGCAGCTCCCAGTCACTCGGCTCCAGCCTCAGGAGGTTAGATGTGGTAACAGCCCGGCCACCAAGGGAGAAACTCCTGTGTGCTTTCCTCTTCTGTCAGGGGGATCTCAGAGGACACACTTCAGGGAACACGCTTTTATATAAAAACAGATGTTTAATGGTCTTTTTGTCAGCAAACAACTTGGGAAACATAATTTTAGCTATGTGCCTTAAACTACGTCATTCCTGATTAAACAAGTATATCAGATTGTACTTTCCAACTCATGTTTGGCTCCTTTTAACTCCTTTATTGTGAATTAAATATAAAACGAACTGGCAGTCACATAGTGGTCAGGCTTCTTCTGCATCATCGCTGTATTGATTAAAAAAAGGACAAACACAAACAGTCCAAGCCCCGATCCAAACTTAAGCGCTGGATCAATAACCTCTGGAAGAGAAGGCCGTCATTAATAATTCCTCCTTCCTTCATCATGTATACGGTTTGATGATGAGAGAGCCGTTGAGGTGTGAGAGCCAAAGCATGCTGGGATGCCAGAGTAACGACTGATCAATATTTTACGATTAGCCGGCAGATCATTTAGAGTCCAGCTCTGGAAGCCGAACAATCCGGATGAGTAACTCTACAGATATCTCTGTTTCAGTCCAACGCTCAACTCATCTCTTCTCATTATTAGTTCTTGTGCAGTAGCTGGGAAATTATTGATCCCAATATCCATTTCTCACCAGGGATCGGGAACGACTTCACAACCGCTTAAGAGCTTTCGATTGTGGCTTCCGAAGTCAAGCGCGATGATTCTCAATTAGAAAAAGCTGGAAGGAAAGACGCTAACCAGCAGACAAAGGCCAGCAGCGGTTTCATTTGTACCGAGTTGATAATAAACGTCTGCGTTCTAAACTAATAAAGGAAGCTGCAGTTTCTCTTAGGATGCCTTTGTGTTGATTTAGAAAGAGTGTAGAAACTTCCGCTTTGGACTCCTTTCATGTTTCTTTCCCAGTTGAAGACGCTGCTGTCGACTTTACAATGTGGTTTTGTGATATCATTCTGATATTTTGAATCTGCACAATAAGGCCTTAAAACTACACATCCTTTGTTTTGTTTTTCAACCGTCTTTTGTCTTGTTGAAATCTGATTGCAATAAATTTGGCAAGTTAGTCAGGAAAAGAGAGAAAATGTATTTTAGAGCCAAAACCCTCCTGACTGAAATTCTTTGACAGTTTTTTCTAGATCGGCCTTCACCTACTCTAGATTTTGTCAGCTTGGTGACAAATAGAGCACATAAACCATTTCCAGACATCATTGCATGCTAATGGACTGCAGCCTAAACTTTTAGGAGTTTAAACAAGAGTTTTCACCAACTTGTGTTTTTAACAAGTTCCTGTGTTCCTATTTTAACGGCACTAAAGTTATAAATAATTGACACCGTTTGTGGTGCGCTGGTTTTTCTGCATTTAAAAATGATTACCTAAAAGCCTTCTCACCACTGAGCATTCCTTTTAACAATCTGGATATTTCTGACACGTAAATAAGAATTTGGGACGTATTATTGAACTTGAGCAACGGTTTGAGAGCTGCTCTGAAAGGTCGGCGGATGTACAGTCGAGTTCAGTGGAGCTGAGCTGATTAATTATAAAAGCAGGTAAGCCAAAAACTACTCTAAAGAGAAGACAACTTTCTAAGGGACGGTAGTGGAGACATAAGATTCAAGAGCAAAGATGAGACTCCAGACCGTGGCTCTGTTCTCTCAGCAGGCAAAAACTTCCATACATGCCACAAATTTAGATTCATGGTGAACTGATTTATCCTTCTAAAAGAGAACCACCACTTTATTTACAGCAGACATGTTAATGCTTACTGCTAATCTTGCAATTAAATACATATTCCACACATATTTAGTCATCTAGTAAAGCTCATATCTATAACTGACCATCAGGCCATTGGGATGAGGGACTTTGAGAGGAAAGAGACTCTAAGAGGAGACCAGATAAACCCACAGTATAAAGACGGCTGCTTCATTTGATGGAAGGACAGGAATAAATCACACTGATGGCCTGCAGATGCAGCAGCGTAAATCTAACCAACAACACGCACATGCTGTCAACGTGCAACGGAGCTCTATTGTGAAAGCAGAGCCATGTGTTACAAAGAGCAGAGGCAGAGATTTTTACAGCATATTTACAGCCTCTGAAGTGTGTACACGCAACCGCGGACATGTGGAAGACGCAATAACATCCACGATGCCGAGTAGGAAACAGCACGGCGCTGCAGAGGCGTGCCCAAATATGGCAGCCTGGGTCCGAGGCCTGGAAACGTACAGTCGCAAAGCTTTAAGAGAGCAACGCCTCAAGAAATCTCGTTTTACAACAGAGGCGTCGTGCTTTTAGGCGTCGCTGTTGATCAACATCAGCTGGTTAGAAAATGACGACTGTAATAAACTGTTTATGCAATACATGCTATCCCTCTCATGACAGTATGAAATTTGAGCTGTGAGCCGACTAAACTAAAACTTCCCAAACTTTTCTTCACACTTATGCCAGACCTGGAATCTTGCAGACTTTTCCATTCTGTGAGGACAAATGTTACTGCTAAGTAAGATCGAAGCTCCGGTTTTCTATCACTTAAACTTTTTTTTTTTTATTGACCCAGGATTTAAATGTAAACAGAAATCAGAGAAGAAAACGAGAAGCTTCTTTTGTTACAGTTTCAGTTGAACCATAATTAACAGCAGAGGCATACCAGGATGGCGCTTGGGTCGCTCGTTTCGTGCCATTTGTAAACGAAGCCTCATGGGTGACGATCAACACGATGGGAACATGGACGAGCAAACAAACATGTAACATTTCACATTGTAATTTTAAAGCAGACCAAAAGTGGCAGGTGTGCAGAAAACCTCCGACGGATTGGCATCAGAACAAACCCACGACAAGAGATCAGTGCTGCTCTTCCCCCTGTAGCTTAGTGGAAGGGATGTTTCAACGTTTTCCATTTCTGTGTGGTCAGAGATTTGTCCTCCAATGTAAACCTTCTCTTTTCCTGCTTCTTTACATTCCACATATTTTCCATGCATCTCTGCTGAGGAACGTGTTTAGTACTTCTGTGCTTTTCAGACTGACTGTCTAATCGTCTGCTCCGATTCCTTCAACAAATGGAAAAGCAGTCAAAATGCCAGACACAGACGATGCAGGAAGAGTGGGATTATCGTCTGATCCCATGGATGCGCAGGAAGACCCATTCTCAAGTTCATTTGCAGGTTTCTCCAGAATCAGATGGAAACGGACAGGAAGTGATGAATTATATTATATTATACTATATACTAGTGTTTTAACCTCCAAACCAAATAGTGGTCAATTGAAATGTACCATCCAATCATGAAAAGTATATTTCACCCAAACACAGATCCAGACAATCATCATCATCATCATCATCATCATCCTGTGAGGATGAAAAGACGATCATTTTTCATAGCTCTACCACAAGCAAAAATAAATAAATGTAGCCTATCAGTAGCTGGGTACTTATCTCAAAACCCCTAGTTTCAGACCATGCAGCTGGTAAATCACAGGGAAAGATTCATCCCCAGAATCAAAAATAATAATGCCGCCAATAGTCCAAACCCTGAGTCAGCAGAATCTGGCCCTTAAATGTTTTGCTAATATAATAATGTATGATTTTATGTGTCATAAGGCAGTAAGAGAGAGTAGTTCTGTGGAGGAAAGTGCTATTCAAAGCAACCTGGTCAAATGGACAATATTGTTGCCACTCCTGTTAAATCATAGCAGAAATGTGATTAACCAGATTATTTATGTTTAGGTTGTAGAAACGCACAGGTCTGACTAAAAATCATAGAAATACTTAAATGAAACCAGTCTGACAACACAGTGGGGAAAAAAGTAGAATGCAAGATTTCAAAACGCAAACCATTATGACCGGACGTGAAGAAATGTATGAATTATATGAGAAGTTATTAACATCCATCAGTCTGGAAAGGTTCACAAAGATATTGTGAAGACTTTGGTGCACCAGCGTGGCTACAAAGGAGTGGCCGGCCTACTAAAGTTACTCTAAGAGTTCACAGACGACTCATCCAGGAGGTCCCAGAAGCATCACGGACGTCCGGACCATTACAAATACGCAGAGGAACTGCCAGCTCTTATGATGAAACATGAGCAGATAGGGCTCACCACTGTTTTTTGGAGGGGTTTTTTGGGTTGTTTTTTAATAGAGGTGAGTAAAGGAAAGACTCTTCCCTCTTTAGCTTTATTGATTTATTCCTCTGAAGTACAAAGGGAGAACACAGAGTGACTGAGCTAGCTGGCTCTGTAGAAATGGTCAATAGAACCAGATCACACAGAACAGACTCCCAGCAGTTCCGGCGCTGGATGAAAGGGGAGTAACGGTCAACTGCACGGTTCAACACCAGACACTGGCTTTCATTATGGAAAAATCCTTGAGAACTAAAGATGTCTAGTCTCTCGTGTTTGTTAGGGAAAATGAGCAAGTTTTTAATGGTGTGAAAGAAAAGCTTCCAGGACTGCATTCAGATTTATGAATCGAATTGTGGACTTTGAGCGTGGGACTAAAGAAAATCAGCCAAAAATGTTTGGACAACAGTGAAGTAGGGGAGAGGTTAAGCTACGAAAGACATTCTTTCAGTATCACTGCTAACAGTACTGGGAGAACCTCTTAAAGGTACAGAATACTGCTTTTTGCATCCATCTACCCTCGCACAAAATAAAAAAGAGCAAGCGGAAACAAAAACAACTATAGGATCTAGAAGCTTGGCTGCAGGGTGAGCTACCTCGGATTCAGCTGCAGGACAATTTCAGAAAAACCTGTTTTGTTCCATGAATAGGCAAAAGATGAGAATAACAAGTCCGTGTATGTGTTTAATCAAAGTTTAAGCATTGTTTAGACAGGGTCAGGGATTAATACATTAGGGCTTTTGTGGCATCTTCCTCTTTCCCACAGAAAGACAGAGTGAGAAACAGGTTACTCAGGTCAAATGCATCAGTGTATGAGTGAACAGAGGGATTCATTCATTCATTCACTTCCTGGACACTGACAACATTGCATGGGAAGATTCACAAAGTAAGTCGTAACGCAAGACTGACAGAGCTAAAAAAAACAAAACAAAAAAAACAGCCTGACTGTTCAGTATGAATCATAAACCACCAACCAACATCTTTCTTTTCCATTAACCATGATGCCAGTGAGGGCGACAACATGGCAACTGATGGTTACGTTAAACTATCAAACAGCCTTACAGTCTACTAGATGTTTTTATCCTATAACTTTATACAGATTTTTTATTTTATGGGTAAAAATGAATCATCGGGTGTTTTATTCCATAACTAGGAAAGAAAGAAAGAAGATCCCTGGAGAAATCTACCAACCGGAATCAGAGAATTATCCCTTTGACCAGATTAACCGTTGACTGGTCAGTACAAAACTCAAGAATCTGGTGTTTTGGGGTGGGGGGTTCTGATCAGTGAATGCATCATACCTAAGCACTATCATCTCATGTTGACATCAACACTCCCCTAATGGTGGTGTTACTGAGCAAGAAAAGTAAAAGTGGGATATTAAGGAGTTTAATAATGAGGTGCAAGGAAAAACAAAGATCATTTTTTTAACTAATCCAACTACAAATTAGGGCCACGAGAGCGTAGGAGACTTTCAGTTGACAACAGGAAGGCTTAACATATTAGAGGAAAGTTGACCATCCAGCTTTGGAAATGTTGGCAGCCGTTTGATCTCAAAGCTAATGTCAACATTACGTTTCCTTGCACGTTGCATCTTTTATAATGTCATGCTAATTGCTAATATGGGATGCTAAATAAGGTGTAATCTGTGAACTCTACAGCTATATATTGGCCGCTAATGGCAGAAAGGTTAGGAAATAATTGAAAAGGTTTTGAATTACAATTATCTTACTGCTTTATGAAACAACAATTCTTAGCCCAGCTTTTCTAAATGGTACCTGAAAAATAATCCACAATACTTTATTCTCAGAGGATCTGCTTGGAACTCACCCTCCTGGTGTTGTCCAGAACTCTGGCGTCGGGCTGACCGTAGTTGGGGGGGTTGGCGTGGGGGTCATAGCCCAGCCTGGACAGCATGGGAGCGATGACGGCCATGTCCCTCACCACGTCAGGTGGGATCTTTCCCACCCATTTGGACAAGGCTTCCACATTTACCGGCTTTATGACCTGGTCTGTGGACCTCTCCACCCTAAACACAGAAGGCAAAGATTGGACACAAAGAGATTTTGTTACTAATCATGTTTTTAAAGCTTTTAAAAACATAAATGAAAAGGTGCAATTGCATTTTATAATTAGTAGAACATAAAATCCTCAATCCTACTAAAACACATGGATTTCCCCTTCATCTGGTTTCTTAAACAAATACCTGCCGAGGCCAAAATATGTAAATATGTAAGCCAGACATCCTGTAAAATATGGAGGCTCCTAACTTCTACTTTACACAAGTACAAATCCATAACCATAGAAGTAGATTTTCCTGAGGTCTTACTTTGCTTTAGTCTTTAAAAGGTTGTTCTTCTTCGCCAAAGTTAATTGTAGTATTCATGCTAAATGATGTCAAGTCAAATAGCAAACTATAAAATTGACTCAGAAATCAGTATTTCTCTTTATCTTGATGTTTAAATGGATTTCTGATCTGCTTAACCAGAAATAATCACAAGCCTTGGAGCTCTTACGTACTAGGGAAGGACCAACAATGCCACCAGGAATTGTTGTCGCTCATTAAAAGTGATTAAAAATGAAAGCTTTCTTTTCTTTACATCATATTTATACAACACTTCCTTCCCTGACTCACAAACTCAAACATATCACCGGCATAATGACATAATCATAAGGCAGATGGTGTATAGTTCACCACATTCAAACACTTATTGATCCCTCAGGCTGAAACTAGGTCCATCAGGTTGCTCTACTCCCACAGCCCTCTGTCTACCACCCACCCATGTTCTCCTGTTGACTCTATACTTCAAAACGGCAATTCACTTTCCTCTAATTCATTTACTTTGCAATTGAATCTTTGCACTGTACGGGTATGGTCTCCTGCATGATTAATAGAGTGAACTGGTTTGATCATCTCAGGAGAGAGGCGCAGATGCATTCTGAGAGGTGGGCTAGGATCCAAACATCCACTCTGCAATAAATGGAGAGAGAATCACTTTAGGCAACTCCATCGACGCCCAGGAGGCTTCGGAGGAGATCTTAACGGCCCTGTTAGAAGCATGTCCTGTCGTCTCTGGAAAGGGCAAATAAAACAAACAATGTCAGTTCATCTGATAATGATAACGGCCTCTAGTGTCTGTGAATTATTAATTTCTGTCCTGCGCTTACACGGTTAGGCGTTCTGTAGCGACCGCGCTGATGAGAAGATCGCATATAGACATCAAGATCCCAAAGAGGGTGGAGTTAGGGAAGATTGAAAGGATGCCTCTTCTGGGGATAAGTAATGGAGCAGGTCTCTCAGCTAGACGGGTTTCCATTAAATCAAGGCGAGGTAATTGCCGTTAATGCTGAGGCAAGGTCCCAGTCTGGGGCCCGGCTGCACGCTGATAGAGATTTTCATCTGGATAGAGACCCAAAGCACGAGCAGCAAGAGTGCTGGTGGTTGTAGCATCTAAAGAGACCCATCTTCTTTCAACTGTCATGGGGGCTGACTGTAATGTGCTGCATGTCCACGACTGACTGGAGGTGAAATGAAATGTTCATGATGGTAAAAGGCAGATGGACTTCCCTGAAGCCTACTTGTAGCTTCATTTCTCCCATCTAACCATTCAGATCCACTTATTCTTAAATGGATCTGGATGGAAGGATATGCAGGAGGGCTGCGTGTTTAAAAGTAATAATAATCGTAAATATGGAGGTGTGAGCTTTTGCTGCCATGAGATTTCATGTCCTCCTGCCCAGTTATTGCACAAGCATTAAAAATATAACTTCAGAGTCTTAATAGTATACTGGTATATTGAGCGTTTAAAGCATTGCTAGACAGAGAACAAACTTGATTGTTTGACATTAGTGGTCGACTGACACCGGCTTAAAAGGCTGTGATGCATTATAAAATAAACTCTGCAGCCAGTGGTCAACACGTTTCATTAAGTTAGCAGTCAGTACTGTATCTAAAGATCTGCAGAACTAACAGAGCCTCTCCCAGCAGCAAAATCTGTTTTAGTTTGGCCTGAACTACAGACTACACTTCTGGACACACCCTCAGCTGTAGTGAACGTCTGGCTCCTAAAGAATCTTCCTTGCTGTACAATAAAATATGTCGAGGAACATCAGAGCTCCTGGTCTTCTAGAAATTAACCGACAAGAAATTATAGATTTAATCCTTTAAAAAGGACAACAGACTTGAGAGTCTTTGAATAGCATATTAAACCGCATGATATTCATTGCTTAGTTAAAAAGTAGATGTTAGAATGTCAAAGATAATGCAGATTAAATAAAAATGCACACATGCTTTAAGCAGCACCGAACAAGATATGATATGATATGAAGGTCTATGGTTTATTTCGTTGTGTGGCAAAGCAACGAAATAAGCATGAAAAGCTTGAATGGATTACCAAACTATAATTTCCATACCACCTATATTTTCTAACACTTACTTTGCAGGATACTTATAAAGCAGAAACGTTTTATCGCAATTCATTAATTTGGTTTTGGACATTTAGTTCAGCAACTACAGCTGGATAAAAACATGGATCCATCTATTCAATTCCAAAGATGACTGAAAAATGAAAATTGAAAGCCAAAACATACTGTTGATTAGTAGCAAGAAGAAGTGTGAATACCAGCTGGGCAATTGCTTAAAGTTTCCAGGTTCTCTCTGGGTGCTCCCAGTTCCCCTCCAGACAAAAAACCTGTTCTGGGTTCCTCCTCCTTCTCGCCCAGTGACATTCTGCTGCTCATCTTTTGACTTGATCGGATCAGCATTCAGCAGCACAAACAGTGATGCACTTCAACCCTCGGGTTAACGTCCCCCAGCTCATCAATATTTGATGGGAATCCATTTGTGGAGAGGTGACAGATCCTAAATGGCTGCAGAGGTGACCATGGAAAAGGTCTTTCTCTTTTCACCTCGATGGACATCTTCTCTGCTGTTCTGTCCCCGTGTTTTCCTTACACTCAGGTCTCGTGGTATGCTACCGTTTCCTTTCACAAAGGAGCTTAGATAGTTCACCGTTTTTACTGAAACATGACCATTGATGATTGTGTTCATCCAGAGACATACAGGGAATGGAACAGAGACTTTTAAAGAACTCCTCGCAGGAGAGGAAGAGACCGACACCCATGAACATTGCATTCAACCAATTAAATCACCCAACGTATTATTTAATGATTAACATTATAAGTAAGAACACAAGAGGAACTTTTTCCTGTAGATCTACATTTCCAGTTCCACTGACTAGAATCAACATTTACATTCTGACTTGAACCTGATGAGGAATCCTGGGAGGGAGCTAAAGATTAGGGTGAAAGCAAGGAGACTCCCATCCTCAAAAACACGGTTCTCAGAACTGAAGATCAGTAATTAACAGTAGCAACACACAAGACAACGTTCATCATTTACAGCAATGCTTATAAAGGTTTAACTAAAGATTATCAAGAAATGCATAAATTATGTTCAACAAACAGATTTATTTTTAAACCTACAGTCCTTATAACTTTCCCAGGATTTTCTTAGGACATGCCCCCAACATTTGGAGAAATTCCTTAGTAAAAATGATGAGAACAATAATTTTTCTGGGACCAACTGTATTTGCTTAAACATATAATGGCTGAGCTGCAGCTAGAAAGAAATAAAGACTTGCAATGTAAACCAGTTTGAAGTGGAGATGAGATTTTTCTGGTCACAACTAAACTATGTCTTATGGAAATCTGGCTTTTATTTGGCCTCGTCTCTTTCTGCTCCCACTCTTTCCACATGACCTCATCTTCACTCACTAGAGGTTGAGGAAGGCTCTCCAAGCAATATGTCTGCTAAGAACATGTCCAACCAAATAAACACACAACTGCTAACAGGTCACCGTGACAAACGTCTTCAATGTGGGAGAAAAGCTGAGCTATGTTAAGAGGCAGTGCAGTATAAAAATAAAGCTAAAGAGCACAGAGGCCAGAAGAAGCTTCTAGAAAAAACAACAAAAAAAACAGAAAAACTGGGTCCGGAGTCATGGTTGACGTACTTTTCAGCCACGTACTTAAACAAGAAGAGAGACATTAGAAGATAGATGGAAGGTTAAACTTGCTGCTGCTGGGCTACTTTCTCCTCTTTCAGGTCACGTTGTCATGGAGCATGCTGGACTCTTAATGTTGGCCATGTTTTAATTGTTCAGAGTCCCTCCAGAAAATCCCACAAAATCAAGGACAGGGCGCATAGTTCTTTTAAAACCGCAGATTTGCCGCATAAATAGCATCCAAGCGCTGAAACCGCAGATTTATGCAAATCCGCCTGATTTTGCTGATTTTTTCGCAAAAATTTGAAATAATTGATTATTTTCTTACTTTTGAGTGATACTAACCCCCCCCCAGCCAAAAGTGAACGGTCCATCTCGTTGTGTAGTGACGTCATCACCTCCGTGCGCCACCATAACAAACACCTTTTGGTCCCAGCAGCGGCCGCACGTCGGCCATATTGGATGTGGCAAATCTGTCCCGAAAACTAATAAAAGCAAATGGACTGAAGTTGATCCAGCGTCTTACTACAGGGAGCTTTAAGTTTGTTTTAAAACCGCAAGTTTAAGTTTGTTTTAAAACCATCTGCCACGACCGACTGGGGGTCTTTTCAAACCTCCAGTCGGTCGTGGCAGATGGCTGCTTGTACTGAGCCTGGTTCTGCTGGAGGTTTCTTCCTGTTAAAGGGGAGTTTTTCCTCTCCACTGTCGCTACATGCATGCTCAGTATGAGGGATTGCTGTAAAGTCAACGACAACACAAGCCATTGTTT
>JAVLVB010000850.1:0-12149 GCA_032876305.1 Orestias chungarensis | reverse complement strand
CCATGTTCTCATCCAAGAAGCTGTCTCAGCTAACAGAACGCCAGGCCAGGTGTGGTTACTATGGAGAGAAGAACACTAAGAGAAAACAAAAGGTTAACAAGGTTGAAATAACCGTAACTAAGTAGATTGGACAAAGGAAGAAAGTAGCAGAGAGAGAAGTGGTCAGATTGTCCTCCAGCAGTCTAAGCCTATAGCAGCAGAACTATAGCAGTAACTTAAATAACTTAACCCTATAGAGTGAGACATGAAGAAGGTAGAGCAAAGGAGAACCGTCTGTCAAGACTGAGTTCCTCCCCAACCGGATTAGGATGTCTTCTTTACCTCCTCCTAACTATAAACTTTACCAAACAGGAAGCTTTTAAGCCTAGATTTGAAACTAGACAGGGTGTCTGCATCACGGACTAAAGCTGGAAGCTGGTTCCACAGGAGAGGAGCCTGATAACTGAAAGATCTGTCTCCCATTGTGCTTTTAGAGATTCTAGGAACCACCAGTAGACCTGCAGTCTGAGAGCGAAGAGCTCTGTTAGGGACATAAGGAGTAATCAGATCTCTTAAGGAGTTGCTCAAGAGCTGTCGTTGTTGTCAGACTCGCTCAGACGGACAGGAATGGATGGTTCCAAGCGATTGTTATAAAAAGCATGTTTTCACCTGCAAACTGTAAAAATGCAAACCAAACGTCTGCAAAGGATTTGGAGGCTTTCTTTTCTGTTGCTACATGGCAGGAAAAGGGTGTTTCTGGAGGAGAGTGCTTGTGTGCTGGGGGGTGGTCAACCCCTTACAGTGTGTCAACAAGATCCAGAGCGTGACCTCCCAAAGTACCGAAAGAAAAACAGCCCTGGCTACAGCCATGGCCATTAGAAGAGCCTACCTACAAGTTTACACAAGATCGCCTTTCAGGGTACTGATGGGAAGGTTCCTCTCGGGAGGACGGCTCGCCAATAAAATGAAAATAACCAAAAACCAGGTAGGGTTGGAAAAACAAACAAATAGAAATCTCCTTCTGCGAGCTGCAGAGACGACACTGCAGAGTTTCACGCTGTCCTCTAGCGGATCGCTTCTGTTTTTCTCTCCTGCAGGCCACATCTATAAAGACTAAGTGGCGAGCATGCCCAAGCTCATTTTTACTGAGTTTGGGAATGTGCTATTTGTGAACCACGTGTATTTTCTCACCACATGTAGGCCAGAGACAATCCCAGATACTCATTAAACCAATGAAACCACCACAATGATCTACCTAAATATTCTTAAACTCTAGGAAAGGAGTCGAGGTGTCCATGTGTAATCAGCTTTAGTAACCAAACGTCCAGAGGAACAAAATAAGCAAAGAGAAAATGAGTCACAGCAGGATGTAGTCAGATGATGAGTCAATACAGCAGCCTGGAGACAAGCCCTTAGTCTCTTGAACCATAAAAGCTTGAGTTTATAACCAGTCCACCTCAGTTTTAAACATTTGCAACCACTGTATTGTTAATTTCTTCAAAAAAACTGAAATATTTTTAGCGACATCAGGGCTGAAGTTCCAGTTTTGACAAAGCTGGCTGTTATCACTTACCTGGAAAGAGAAACTCCTCCTGCCTTCCCAATAAGTTCCTCATGATGAAGGACAGCATCGTTCCAAGGAACATCGAGGAATTTCAACAGTTTCTGCATCCATTTCTCAGGATGGAGGACCAACTGTTCATAGCGCAAAGGCAGACACTTGTCCTCTGCCTCCAAGCACTGAGTATACATTGCTTCAATCGCCCGATTCCACTTGGTCAGGCAATCCCGGTAGCTGCCCAGGTCGAAGCCTGCAATGGTCACTTTCCGTGAGATCATGGAGTGGACCGATGCCCTCCCGTCACGGATCATGAGAACAAACTTGGCACGGGGAAAAATCTTGGCCAGGTACGAGAGCGACTTCAGTGCAAACGGGTCCTTATTGCAGAGGAAGTTGGCCGGCTCGCCGTGTTTGACGATGATTTCCAGCAGGAAGGCCTGCATGGCCGCGTCCAGCACCTCATCCGTTACGCCAGCCTCATCCAGACGCATCTTCTCCCGCCCCGAACGACTCCACATCTGCTTCATGGCCAGGATGCGTGGAATGACTCGCGTTTCTTCCCCACAGCGCACTTCAGGGTGGGCATCCAACATTGCTCTCATCAGAGTGGTGCCACTTCGGGGCACACCCCCAATGAATATCAGTGGCATGTCCTTGTTGTAAACAAAAGGTACGCTTAGGTTCTGGCCTGTCCGTAAGGTGGTCCGCATGCTGCCTCCCAGCGCGGACAGTGGCAGGATGCCTCCCGGATGGCTCCGCCCCTCAAAGCGATGGTGACACTCCATTGCGTGCCTGCCAAGGTAGAAGACTGTGGCCGAGCTGATGACCAGACAGGTCACCAACAGGTTCTGTTTCAGCTTGCCAATCATGTCGTAGATCTTCAGCACGGTGGAAAGATTTCACTTTGATGGGGGAGGGCAGGGGGGGGGGACTTAGGAAAAGGGTTGAGACAAAGGAATTGTTCTCCAACCCTTTATAGCCGTTTGCTTGGAAAACAGCATGGATGAAGCTCCTGGTTCCGCAGCAGGTGGCGAGCCCCCAGCTCCATGAGGCCTGCGATAAGGCACAACAAAAGAGCAGCATTAGTTTTGACTTTACAGCCAAAAATCTCATTAGCAACTTGCTTCAGTCGATGAAACTGGGACAATATTGTTTCTGATGTGTAACATGGTGTCACACGTTTTTGGCAGATAATACTGTTTTTTATTCACTGCATTATAAATATCTACAAGCATGCTAAAGAAATTATTTTACAAGTGCTTGTGGTGCAGAAAAGGTAGTAACTTAGTCTAAAATATTTAGTTTAACATCTCTAGATTAAATATATAGGTGAGCAGAGTTGGCAAGTAAAACTTTTTCATTTAAAAAGCATTTAGGGAGGAATAACTAACATCAATGAACTCTTTATTAGCCATTTATACAGGGAGCCTGGCTGTAAAGGGGGATTTTCCTGATTGTTGTCCGACTCCAAACCCCAACAGGAAACCTTCTTCCTCCCTTGGAACCCACCGTTTGCTCGATAACCTGAAGAAATCTGGATTTTAACTGAATAAAGATCGATTTCTTGCAGAAATAAAGCAAACAAATCAATTTGCCAACTTAGTACACATAAAACAAGGCTGTAATCATCATAAAACTCTAAAAGCCGATAGATTGTGCAGTGTCACACTGGAAGGCACCATCTGCCACCTCTCTTCACACCACGCTACCAACGTCTTCTCAGGAGGGCCCAACATGCTTAATGACCCATTTGAATGCTGTTGTTTTCTGGCAACAGTCCTCTGTTAACGCCTGGTTCTATTGCTAAGAAGTGTTTCACAAAGAAACATCACAGCTAAGACCGTTTTTAGTTTCCATGAGAGAGGGAGCCGCTGCAACACTGAGCTACAGATCAAGTATTCCTTGTATGCGGTGCCTTTAGAAGGTAACGCTACTGGAGGACAGAGCTGACGAAGCACGATCTGACATGGAAATCGTTTGCTTTTCCTGTTGTTAGGCTTTGTCTTGTCAATCCACCCACATGTTTTCACATCTATGTCTTCTCCTTGGTGTGTCTGTGTTAGAGGGAAGAGGCAGACACTAAACATATCGCCTACAGCAGCAATAATTCAGCAGGAACAAAAACAAAAAAAAGCAAATCCTGTTGTGTTTCAAGATCTACTGAAGCATAAAAGCCCACCTGCTAAAATCTCTTTACCCTTCAAAAAATGCCACGTGTTCTGAATAATTTCTGACTAATGGATTTAAGAAAGAGCCTCTCAAAAAGGCAGTAGAGAAGAAGCTACAGCCAGCTACTTCAAAACAAGAGCAGTACAGCAATGAGTAAGGAGTACAAACCTGACAGCAATGTAACTGAAGCAGCAGAGCAAAACTATGCAAAAAAAGCTCTGTAACAGAGCAGTAATGTGTGACATACAGAGGCAGATTAGTCACTGGTTCCACTGCATGCTTCTCAGGTCTTAATCCAACACTGCTCACAACCAGGCTGCGTGCTTTACATATGAAATAGGAGAGATGCACCTAAATAAGAAATGATCAGGTATTGACATCTTAATCTGAATCCAAATCCATAGGAGGGTTTTCCTGTAATTACGGGGTTAAAGCGCTCATCATTGTAACAGCGATGACCTTGTTGTAATTTGGAAAAATAATTCCATGATCCTGTGGTTTCAGAGAGCTTGTTTCCACTGGATGTTCAGAACAACACAGTTTGGGTCAGAGCGCCTGTCCAACAGTCAGTCCATCTTAGGTTCTGCTGTAAAAAACAAAATGTGAATGGAATGAACTTGGACTTTGAGACTGGCCAAGCTTAAAGACTTTGTAAGCTTTTGGTTTTTGGAAGGCTGCCTTATGAATTATTGGGATAGAAAACTGGCATAAAGATTTTAGTCTCACAGAAAACTCAGAGATCTTCCAAAAAAAATAAAAATGGCTTTGATTTGTTAGAAGATCTTAGAGAATATCTTTTTTTTTGTTCCGTTGAAGTCAACTACTGCTGCTCCAGTTTTAGTTCAACAGATACTTTTTCCCCAACTGCTGTTTATTCTCATTCTTAATGGGGGACTGACTAATATACATTTCTTGCACGCAAGCAAACGAAAAAAAGCAGCGAGAGTCTTAACTAGAATCCAATCGAACACATTTTCACCAGGAACTACCTTTACAGAAAACACACGTAAGTCTAATTAACAATTACAGGATAAATGCAGAAGGGCAGAATCAAACCTTTTAATGTCACCTTTGACATTGAACACATTTTAAAGCAGATTTGGATGAAGCAACATGTTCTATGTATTACAACACCTTAATTCAATATATTATAAAGGGGTACAAATCTGAACTCACGATGAGCAGAGTTTCACTTATATAAGAGTCTTTGTAACCTGGATAATCTAAATATTTTACTCCTAACAGATGAGGAATGGGAGCAGATTTGTTTATCACAGAGGAGGAGTATAATCTTCCACATCTGGATAAATGCGGCTGGAGAAAATACACAGCGTTAGTTTAAACATTCTCAAAGTCGGCCTTATTTAGGAGGCACCCGCCGATTGCTGGAGGAAACATGGCGGCCAATTATTACTTTCGGAAAGAGGTTAATACAATAATTTAGATTAAAATGAGTGTATGAATATTGTGGAATGCATGTTTGGCAGCTTGGTAGAAAACCAACAAAAAGACAAATGGATGCCAAAGCTGTTAGACAGTGGAATGAGGTGATCATGATTATTTACTGCAGGGGGGGAAACTACCTCATCTTTGAATGTGATGGCTACATTTTATTTGTGTGTGTATGTAAAATTTATTGTGTGCATTCTTTGTATAGTTTAGATTAAACATTGCAAGTTAATGTTATGAAAAATGTCTTTGTTTCCATTATTATGTGTTGGGTTTTATTCTGTCTTTAATTTAGCCTTTGTACAAATTAAGTAACTGTTAGTTGGTTTTATTAGATATCTTCACAGCATGAGAGTTGTGAAACCAATTGAAACACTAAGTAAGTACAACACCTTGGCTGATAGACTGGTGGAGGTTAGAACACAGAGTATTATGTTACGCCTCACACTGCTGCTGAAATGTGTGACTATTAAATTAATTGAGCTTTTTCTCTCCTGCTATCCTATATCCATCTCATATTCTATTGATCTGTTTGGGGGAGATAAGACAGAGAAGTGAAACCATAGCAAAGCACACTTTATAGTGAATCAGACTCTTCTCGTTTTGTTTCTGCAGTTATAGCTGCAGTCAGATGTCAAAAACTCCCCAACTATACTAACCTAACCTTTTTCACATAGGGGCAAATTCCAATAAAGTGAATACTTACGACATTCATTCGAAAGATTAGCTAAGTCTATCCTAAAGGACACTGACTGTGGTTAAATACAACATTAATAATCGGTGAATTATCCTGGCCAGTACTCTCCTGTCTGTCCTTTACAGTAGGTTTCTGATTTTGACGAGTTCAGACTTATCAAATAAGACATAAATGATTAGTAGTTTTGCAAATGCATCATTCCAAAATTAATAGAAAGTATTATTATTGCATTTGTCTCTAAATATTAATACATTTATATGCAACTCTAGAAAGAGAGAACTCAAGTTGAAGATGTTGAAAATGATGATAATTCCTTGTCTTGATGCCTTTACTGGTTAGTGGAAATAAATGATATGTATATTGAATGCATCGAAGACAAAGTATGTCTGCCAGAGGTCAGACTGCAGCTGAATGGAAGGAAAACTGTTTTTAAAAAATAAGAAAGCAACTCTCCATGTGCTGCGTCAACTGTCTTCTCAACGGTTAGTGTCTTCTTTTACAGTTTAAACCCACGTAAGACATGGACAAAGCTGGCTCACTTTAACCGTGTTTTACCCTCAAAGCCTGATAAAAAACAAACTAAATCTGATACATTTCTGTGGTAACAGATGGCTTCCTGTGGTATTACATTACACCCAGCTCAATGAAAATGAAAGATCAGCAGGAACATTTTGTTCTTCTATATCACATCCATTAACTGGACTGTTTCAAGGTCCGTTTCCAAGCTTGAGCTTCTCAGATGGTGCATAATGATGATACACATGTATACACAAAATATACTAGAGCTGCCAAGAACCTTGGAGCTGCACTTAGTAGATGCAACAACATCTTGAGACCGTAAAACATTGTCTGTTGAAGCAAGTCCAAGATACCATGACAGGACATCAAGGTGAGAGCTTTGTTTAGATGGGGAGTGTCAGACAGCATCAGGACTGAAGACTATTGCTAGAATACTAAGCATTTTATCAGCACCATAATAAATAGATACCAATTCTTTTTTTTTCTTTTTTAATTTTAAATCGACCTTATTCCCCTTAGTTGTCCGCCTCAAGTTTTCAATTCAACAACATGAAGATTAATCTGACTGATTTCCACGTTTAAATGAAAATCTTTAAAACTAAATTCGATGTTGCGACACCTCTATTGTGTTTGGAAAAGCAACCAGTAGCACAGCTGGTGGTTTCTATTTGTGACCAGTACGACCCTAGAATCAGACAAATACAGTAGAAAATGGAAAAGGAGACAAATGATCTTACCTATGGTTTCTTTTTCTTTACTGCTGCAGTCTGGCACGTTTGACAGGACTTAAACATAAATTGTTGTTTCTAAGTCCCACTTTGTCAAAGGAGCAAGGCATTGACACGCAGGTCCAATGGCCTTTACAGCAATCGATCATTAAAACAATGTAATTTATTAAGAATCAACAATGAGTTTATTTATATAGCGCCAATTTACAACAGGTGTCGTCTCAAGGCACTTCACAAAAAATCAATTAAAATCAAGGATACATTCTAACAAATCAATTTGAAAAAGTTTCCAATCTAAGGAACCCCAGCAGATTCATGGAGTCATTGACTTGCAGCATTCACTCCTCTGGAATCAGCAGGCAGAAACAATGGCTTGTGTTGTCGTTAACTTTACAGCAATCCCTCATACATGCCCAGTACCTGGTGCTCACAAACAAAGTTATCTGATGTGCATATCCAATAATTTATTAGTGTCAAAACAGTTAGCAAGACTGTTTTTTGTCACCTTTGCTGTCTGAATGTCATAATAACCATTTTGCAAATATAGATACAAGAGAATATGATCGGTTCAAAAAAGCCAAACTTCTATTATTTCTGTTTAAAGACGCGCGGAACGTAACGTTGTTTTTTTTCCTTTCAAAACCCTCCACCATGCTTCAACGGTGGGCCCAAGGAAACTTGTGTGTTCAGTCAGTGAGCGTAAAATTTGTACGGTAGAGACCGCCGAGGCTGTCGGTGTCGGAGGGTTTCTCTGGAAACTCTTAATTTGAAATGTTCAGGATCACTGAAACAAAATACAAATCCTACATCTGCACCACTGAACGGTGTGAAGCCTCCGTACCCAGTAACACACGCCAAATGGGAGGTTTATTTTCTTCCCTTGATCTGTGACTGGCAGCAAACGCCAATGTTAACCATTATAAGCGCCGTCAGTGTGTTGCAACTGCTACTGATTTCTATTGTACTATAAGAACTGACCAAAATGTTCTTCATTCTTTTATTGGAGTTAAGCACTCTCCGAAAAAAAAGTTATGGACAGTTTGTGAACGCTGATGCTCGACTTCCTGACATTTTTCTCATCCTAATCAGCTGCAGATACATGTCTACCTGTTCTAGCTTGTCACTACGTCTAGCAGCCAGCATGGAAAATAGGTTGGTAAGGTTTCTTTTGGTCTCTCTTGTTTCTGGCCGCAAAAGATAAAAAATAAAAAAAATGCTCCACATAAGAGTTATACTAGGAAAATAAACCATCTGTATTACAGAGGGGAGCAACTGTCAGTGTTTTCTTAAGAGGTTATTTTCCATCATTTGGGATTTTTAGCAAACCACATTTTGTGAGGATTATTTCCAAAGGTCTCGCATGACCTAAATGTTAAGGATACATTCTTTGCTGCACTTAATTTAATTTTGCTGCATGCATTAGGATAATGTACTTTAAATTCATTCATATTCTGTTGGAATTAAATACCACCAAATATAAAGTAAACCTGTGGTGCATTTAGTCTCTTCCTAATGTATAATAAATGAGGTATTGACCTTAAAAAAAACTAATTGGTCAAAAAAGAGCTTTTTTTAAATAAGTCAAAGAAATTTTAATGTAATTTCCTTCAGGTTCAAGTTTTGCAGGGGTCGACTACGTCTTATTTTCATGTAATCTCATTTAGTCTTTCGCCTAAATTTGTTTTGAATATTTAAAGTTTGTAGAATTAATTTAACAAAACACTAGAACGAATCTTTTTTGCTTATGTGACTAAAACGTAAATGTTTTAGTCAGAGAATTTGCGTACCAGCAGGACATTTTATTAAGTTGTGTTGGACCAGGGACACTTGTTAAAGTTGCAGGACACCAGACATGCAGATCTTATTTTCAGGACCTTTGAAGGAGTTCTTCCTCTTTTTTAAATTTTTTTATTTTGAACGAAGTGCATCCCACGTGTCAAACATCATGGAATTGTAAAGAGTGATGTGACTTTTAAAAACCTGTATTTACTAAAGCTAAAGGCAGAGCTTTTGTTTCAGTGAGCTGGAATGCAGACTCTCAAGAACGAATATCCACACAGCAACTTTTAAACAGATGAGTCAGCAACTCCCTTCTAGGTCACACTTTCTACATTTCTCTCAAACCAAAGAAACAAGTCACATATCTGACTGCACATGCAGACGGAGCCGTCAAAGTTCTTCCTCTCAGTAGTGATGAACTGTCTTTATTGTAACATCCCTTCCAATCAAGAGGATTCTAATTTAGCTCCTAATTTAAGACAAATTTGGAATAGTTTTTAAGTGATTTTTAAATGCAACTTCACAATCCAAAGTGCTATTTATGCGGATGCAGGCTTTTTAAAAGGGGACATTACACAAAAATTGTCGCCATTGTTGGATGTTCAAACGGTTTTCGCTGTGTGTACTAATGTATATTCAGTGTGCAAAATAGGCAGTTATAAGCAGTTTTATAAGGGCAGACATCAGAAACTGTGCACTTAATTTAATTTTCTGAATTTCATTGAGAATAAGAAATAGGTCAGGAATCCAAACATTTATCCATCATCTTTGGTACCATAAAAAGAAAAACCCTAAGAAATCTAGCAGTAGAGATTGGCCCTCTTCGAAAAATGAACAGCCAGTTGAAACTATTTAGATCTCATGATCAAATATTTGACCCTACAGCAGACTGGGAGTGAGGAATTGGTGCAAGTTTGACGCAAGAGACAGAAAACAAAAGGTAAACAGCAAGAAACAAGAAGGGATTCCTAAAAATCCTCCATGCTGCCAATGATAACTTCCTATCCATCTAAAAACACTTCTTCCAATGCAGTTATTGTGATCAGCTTCAGAAAATACCTCTATATACCTAGTTTCTATAGTGGCTCTTGGTACATTGAGAATCTCCTCTCCAATCTTTGGCAGATTTATTCCTCATGTCTGTGAAGGAAGACTGTGCTGGTATGATTCAGTACAAAAACATGTACCAGAACATTTGCAGCATTCGCAGATTTTTCCAGATTTATTGGGAGGAATTTTACAGAGTGAAACAAAATATGGTGTTTTTTTGAGAATCCCTACGAGACGACTGCCTACTTGACTGAATGTAGCGCAACAGGAAGCCGGAGCAGCCCACAGCAGCACACGCTGCTGTGGGCTTACATATCGTAAGATATTATTTATGTTACCATTCACTTTACTTGAGTTTAAATACAGAACAGGTTTAATTTTTAGATATCTTTTTTCGTACAAATGTGGATGGATACACTGTTAAAGTAATGTATGCCACCATGGCTGTTCACATGAGGAGTAACAATTATTAACTAATACAAGAAACGATTAATAAGTACTTCCACGATTAACTGTCTAATGCAATACGGAGTTGAAATGAAATCATACCTAGCCCTAAAGGGCAATCACGAAGCCCTTTAGGGCTAGGTAATTCCATGCATCTCGAGTTTCACCGTTATATTGAAAAACGAAACCTTTCTACTTTACTGCTTAAACATCAGAATGATGAAAAAAATAAAATAAGAAGGAAAAGACGTGAAAGCTGCACAGGCTGCCAGCTGCATCCACCCTCCTCCGCTACGGCCAGAAACAAACGGGGATTGATCAATCAAAGGTCTTGCGGTAAAAAGCAGAGCAGAACATTATTGTGCCCTGAAAGAACCGGCGTGAGTTCCTAGAAAGCACTCATTTGAGGAGGGCTTTATGAAGCCTGCAGCTTGGTTGCAGAGGTCAGCCCACTGCGGGCAGCAGATGTGCTCCCGGCTCTGGGTTTCAAAGGCCTCTGGTGGGTTTTTTCTTTTTCCAGACACACCAATGTAGGCCTGAAGGCTAGCACAGCAATCCACATCCTCCCACACACGCAGAATTTCTATCACTTTCCTGCTGGATTTGCATTAGCAACAAAACAAGTAAATCATATACGATTTACTGGACATAAAATATCATTAATAGACAAAAATAAATTAAAAAAATAGCCCCATTGTTTGGCTGTTAACCTGTTTCTCGTCCACATCAGGACACAGAGGCTCCTCTGCCTAAATATGAAGACAGTGTTAACCTGAGCCCAGATGGATCATATTGAAGACCTGGCAGATATGAATGCACTCATAAGCTCATGACCAAAAACCAAACTCAGTTAAAAATCTTTATAAGGCTTAGCAGTAATAGAATATAGTTGTTCAAATGTAGAGTGTTTCTATCATGTGCTTAATTCGGCCAGGATGTGAAAACTGTCCAGTTTGGGTATAATAAATTAGGGTTTTTACTAAAGGCTCAACGGCAGACAACCTTCTAAATGAAGGAAATGTCCTGATAAAGCATATCAGCCAACAACTAAGCGATATTTACCGACTTCCTCCTACAGTTATCATACAACAGTTAACTAGCATACAACAGTTAACTAGCATACAACAGTTATCATACAACAGTTATCCTACAACAGTTATCATACAACAGTTAACTAGCATACAACAGTTATCATACAACAGTTAACTATCATACAACAGTTAACTAGCATACAACAGTTATCATACAACAGTTAACTAGCATACAACAGTTAACTAGCATACAACAGTTATCATACAACAGTTAACTAGCATACAACAGTTATCATACAACAGTTAACTAGCATACAACAGTTAACTATCATACAACAGTTAACTATCATACAACAGTTAACTATCATACAACAGTTAACTATCATACAACAGTTATCATACAACAGTTAACTAGCATACAACAGTTAACTAGCATACAACAGTTATCATACAACAGTTAACTATCATACAACAGTTAACTAGCATACAACAGTTAACTATCATACAACAGTTAACTAGCATACAACAGTTATCATACAACAGTTAACTAGCATACAACAGTTAACTAGCATACAACAGTTAACTAGCATACAACAGTTAACTAGCATACAACAGTTATCATACAACAGTTAACTATCATACAACAGTTAACTAGCATACAACAGTTAACTAGCATACAACAGTTAACTATCATACAACAGTTAACTAGCATACAACAGTTAACTAGCATACAACAGTTA
>JAVLVB010000849.1:58313-125731 GCA_032876305.1 Orestias chungarensis | reverse complement strand
AGCATGTAGTGGTAGCAGTAGCAGTCTTTGGAATGGGGACAATGGTGGCCAGTTTGAAGCATGCTGGCACGACTGAGAGAGAAAGAGACAGATTGAAAATGTCCGTAAACACTCCTGCTAGCTGATTCGCACAGACTTTAAGAACACGTCCAGGAATGCCGTCCGGTCCGGCTGCCTTGCGGGTGTTAATGCGTTTAAAGACCTGCGCACGTCAGCCACAGAGACAGTGAGTGTGTTCAGTTCAGTAGCGGTGGGTTCTACCGGAGGTGCAGTGTGATTTCCCTCAAAACGGGCGTAAAAGGCGTTTAGCTCGTCTGGAAGCGCAGCACTGATGTTTACTGCACCGCGTGTTTTTGCTTTATAGTCCGTTATTGTGTTTAAGAATAGAAAATAGAAAACTTACCTTGATATTTCTATTAAGTGGTTAATTCATAAACTACATTGTAACGTTTAGAGTGAAAAGGTAAAAATCCCTTACCTGTAGGGTCTGAAAATAGGGAGGTAAAATAAATGTAAGACAGGAAGTACTATTCAAATGATTTATTTTTATTTTTGCCTTATTTAAAATCTATATTTCCCACCCAAAAAAACATGCAGAGGATTAGTGGATGTATGTTTATGAGGTGTTTATAAATGAATCACAATTAATAACAGTTCATAGCTTCTTATAGTAAAGATGGATTAAGTCATTATCTAAATTCACTTTTATTGCTTTGGTATGTCTAGAAAACACTGTTTTGGAGCCTTTAGAAATGAATTTTGCATAAAAAAATGCAGACCATAACTTAAGTGCATTGCAAACATTATTTTTAAAAATAAAAAAACATTATTTATTTGGCACATCAGGATATTTTACTGTAATCCTTTGGTTCTTTCAGTTTTATAGTTGCTATCCTGGATCTCCTTTGCTTTCTAATATGATTTTATATTTGCAGATTCTAGATTTTCAATTGCATTTTCAATTTTTACTCTAACACTGTTCAACTATAGATAATACTACTTTATATTGTTTAAGTATATTCATTGCTATTATTATTGTTGGAAATAAAAGTGCTTTAATCCCTTCACTGTATTTATGATACATTTTTATTGATAAAGTATGGTTTATAACAGACTGTGACTTGGTCGGTTTTTTATTTTTTTATTTTTTTATAAGAATCATGACTTTTTTTGAGAGGCTACAAAATTTTTGTTTGTATTTTGACAGAAATAAATTAAAATGAACTCAAAGATTTTATTGCAGACAAATTATGTTATTGCTGCTATGCTTAATTTGAGAAAAATAAAATACATACACATGCAGGCAGGATCCGTGGTGTCCTTCGGTCAAAAGTAGGTTTTTGTTTTAATTTATTAAAGGAATAAATAATCTTATTTTAAAAAAAAAGAGACCTCAATCTTCACACAACAAAACAGATTAATGCAGTCTTTTTGGCAATGGTTTAATTTGTAAAATACAAATAAAAAAATAAATAAACCACAAAATTATTTAGAAGTTGAAGAGATTAAAATAAACATCAGATTAACTGTTTCTTTTTTTTTAAACTAGAGTCATTTTAATTTGTAGTTTATTTAAATGTGTCGTTTCAAAAGTGATGATGATAAATAAAACTAAATATTGTGTTTTATAACTGGAGTATTTTAATTACATTTTTAACAAACCTAAAGTCTGCAATTTACGCCTTGCATTCTTATATTAGACTCTTCCCAGCAGGAACGAAAACATCACATTTATTTAAACTGATTGAAAATCTGTGTACTGTGCAGCAATGTTGCCATGTAGTGGTGCGAGTGAGGATAACCAGTTGCTGGTTTTAGATCCAGACAAATCATGTTTTCTTCTGTGTTTCATTTCGATGTGTGAATTCTCACGTGAATATTGAAGTTACCTTCTTGGGTAAAGCTTTTTCCACAGATTGGACATGAAAAAGGCTTCTCACCTGTGTGGGTTCTCATAGGGTAGCCAGCTGACAGCGGAAGCTGAAAGACTTGCTACACAGCTCTCAAGTAAACATCTTCTCGCCTGTGTGGGTTCTTGTGTGAATATGGAGGTTGCTTTTATAAGTGAAGCATTTTCCGCAGGTCGGGCAAGAGAAAGCCTTCTCACCCCTGTGAGTCGCCATGTGACCGCTCAGGTTAACTTTCTGGGTAAAACCTTTGCCACAAGTGGGACATGAGAAAGGCTTCTCGCCCATATGAGTTCTAATGTGGATCGCCAAGTTATTTTGTTTGGTAAACACTTTTCCACACGACAGACACTTGAAGGGTTTTTCACCAGCCGGACTTTTAGTGTGAACGGCCCAACGGCTGCTGCTTTCAAATTACTTCTTGCACACGTTACAAGTATGAAGTTTCTCAATTAGGTTGCTTTCTGGCTGATTTTGACTCTCGGGGTAGTGCGAGTTTGTGGAGAGGACTTGGTCTTGTCCCTCAATTTCCTGCTTCAGTAGAAACTGCTCTTCATCAGAGTTACTGCAAAAGTCCTTGTGTTCCTCTTTAACCTCTACAGGCTTCAGTTCTTCCTTTTCCTGGATCATCGACTGAAATTCTGGTTCTCTGTGGATTTGTAGCAAACATGGTGAGGCCATAACATTGTTGACCTCCTGCTTCACTACAAACTGCTCTTCATTGTTATAGACACTTAGTTCAACCTGCTCTTCCTTGACTGGGTGAGGTCGTGGTTCCTCAGCTGTCACTAAATCCAGTTTGGTGTTCTCGTGATCATAAGGATTCACAGTAAATATTTCTATTTCCATTTCCTGTTTCACTACCACCTGCTCTGCATCCTGCAACACTTCTACCTGCGCATCTTTGTCTTCTTTTATCTCCGTCATCTGATGCAGTTCTGGTTTTACTTGTTCCTTCTTCTCCAGGTCGTTTGGTATCTTCTGGTCAAGTGTGAAGTTCCCCTCTTTGTTAATAAGAAATTGATCAACAACCTCCCAAGTAAACGCCGACATGTCAATGTGAACAACACAAAAAATAAATCTACTAATTCAAATAGTTAAGACATTAACAGTTTCATGTTAGAATAATCTCTACATTCCAGACTAACTATAAATAAGGTTTGGTTATCCCAAGAGATCCCGAACACATTCCCAATAAGAACACTAGTATACAAAACTAAATGGATATAACTTCCTTCAAAATGTATTATTTTTTTCATTTTCATTGATTACATGAATATTCTCCATATAAAGCCCAATGTCCACTTTTTTGTCTTCTGTTATAGCTGTTGCTTTCAAATAATCAAAAGTAATTCAGGTATTTGTTGTTGAGCCCAGGACTTTCTGTACGCATTTTAGGCTTTGCTGTTTTAACCTAAGTTTAGAATTCGGTACAGGGTACAAAATAACTCTATATTTAAAAAAATCTCATTGCCGCCCTCTTTTGGACTAGAATGTTGAACAGCTGGTAGGCAAATGGAAACTAAATGTAAAGGGTTTAATTTCTTTTTTTTGAATAATCGCTCTCTCATTCCAGTGTTCAAACAGGCAAAAAGGTTAACCTCCTTTAAAACCAACTATACGAATACTGATTTAGCATCAAATAATCATTAAGGTCTGTGGTTTACTTCCAAACTGGATTTTGTTTAGTAAAAACAAGATGAGGTATAGTATGTTAAAGAATGAATTCACCCCTTTATACAGTTAAACCTTTTTGTTGTTTTTACAAATAAATAATTAACATAATTTTGACTAAATTATACAAGTAAAAATATATTTGAATGTCAAAAAAACGATTTCCACAAAATAATATGGAAGGAAAAAATTGTAAGATAAAATAAGTCTGTAATTATTCACTCCTTTCAAAAGCGATTGATTTAGTTCACCAGAGATCAAGTCGGTGGAGGTTGCCTGAGTGCAGTGAGTGTGTCTCAAGTGATGTTGTTATGAATAAGTAGCTCAGTTGCTTTGGGAATTTGTGGCTGCATCTTAAAATCCCTGCTGATTCTAGAGGAGTGAATGCTGCAAATCAATGACTTGATGCAATCTGCTGGGGCTCCTTAAATTAGAAAACTTTTTCGGAAACTTTTTAAAACTGATTTGTAAATATGTATCTATGATTTTAATTGATCGTCTTGTAAAGTGCCTGGAGACAACATCTGCTGTAAATTGGCGCTATATAAATAAACTGATTCTTGATTCTTAAAATCCCAACGCAACCTGACAGAGATTGAAAGGTTTAGTAGAAAGAGTGTAAGGAACTGTAAGCCTATGATTTATCCACGCAGACTTCATGTTGTGATTGTGGCTAAAGGTGAATCTACTAAATACTAATTTGAAGAGTTTGAATGTTTATACTGTAACTTTTGTGTTGAACAGGTTTATGCGCTGAAGATCTGCGAGGAAAACGTGCTGAGACTTTTTAAAAAACAGAAAGTCAAGAAGGCCCCAGGTCCTAATGGAATCTCTCCCTCCTGCCTGCTTGCACCTGTCTTTACTAAGATCTTCAACAGATCACTGGAGCTGTGTGTTGTTCCGTCCTGTTTTAAAAGCTCCACAATAATACCCATTCCTAAAAAGACAACTACCACAGGACTAACTGACTACAGACCTGTTACCCTGACCTCTGTGGTCATGAAGTCCTTTGAAAGACTGGTTCTCAACCACATTAAGGAAATCACAGACCCCCTGCTAGACCCCCTGCAATTTGCCTATCGGGCCAACCGTTCGGTGGACGATGCAGTGAACATGGGTCTCCACTTCATCCTCCAACACCTTGAACACCCAGGAACTTATGAAAGAATTCTGTTCCTGGATTTCAGCTCAGCCTTCAACACAATTATTCCAGGACAATTACACAGTAAACTGACTGAACTCAGCGTACCAGCCTCTAGCTGCCAGTGGATAACTGACTTTCTTACTGGCAAAAAAAAAGCAGGTGAGGCTGGGAAAGTGAACTTCAGTGACATAAACCATCAGCACGGGCGCCCCACAGGGTTGTGTACTCTCCCCACTGCTCTTCTCGCTGTACTCAAATGACTGTACCTCCGTAGACTCCTCTGTTAAAATCCTGAAGTTTGCAGATGACACAACAGTCATTGGTCTCATCAAGGACAGTGATGAGTCTGCTTACAGACGGGTGGTTGAACAGGTTGTCCTCTAGAGCAGTCAGAACAATCTGGAGCTGAACACAGCAAAAACAGTGGAGATGACCGTGGACTTCAGGAGGAGCCCCCCAACCCTACCAGCACTCACCATCCTAGACAGGACTGTGATAGCTGTGGAGTCCTACAAGTCCCTGGGCACAACGATCTCCAAGGACCTGAAGTGGGACAGCAACATAAACTCCATCATCAAGAGGGCTCAACAGTGGATGTACTTTCTGTACCAGCTGAGGAAGTTCAACCTAGCCCATGAGCTGATGGTGCAGTTCTACACAGCCATCATCGAGTCCATCATCACCACATCCATCACAGTGTGGGGCAGTGCTCTCACAAAACACAACACCAAGAGACTGCAGCGCATTATCAAATCTGCAGAGAGGACCATCGGTGTAAAGCTGCCCGCACTGCTGGACCTGCATGCCTCCAGAACCAGGAAGCAGAGAAAATCATCACCGACCCGTCTCACCCTGGCCGTCACCTGTTTTGGTGCCTTCCATCAGGCCGACACTTCAGCCACATGAAGACCCGTACGACCAGCTACAGTGAAGCTGTTTTCCAACTTCCATTATTCGCATGAACAATTGAACAATTTATTTATATCATTTTATAACTTCTATAGTTTTTATACTGTTCAAAACTGCACTTTTATTTAAATATAAATTACACATGCTAAATGTTACAAATGTTTCTTTACTGTATTTTTCGTGCACTGCAAGCATCTGTGTAACCAAAAACAAATTCCTTGTATGTGTGAGCATACTTGGCCAATAAAGCCCGATTCTGATTCTGATTATTTAATTGTTCTTATTTTGTCGAAATCAGTCTTTACTTTGAAATTTCTAGATTGATTTTTTTGTAAAAAAGAAAAAGAAAAAAAAGAAACATGAAACAGGTAAATACTTTTTTATGGGAACTGTATTGATAGAGGGTAACTCTATATTTTAGTTTAAAACAATAACATAATTTAAAAAAACTCTTAGAGTGACCAAAGTATTACTATAAATAATTGCATAAATATTTGAAGCATTGAAAATACTCCAAGGAAGTAAATTGAACTTGTCATCTTAGGCAGTATCCCTTAAATTTAAATGAAACCAAAATAAATACATTTTACAATAGTAGAAATTTACATTATATTTAATAAGTTAGATAAGTACTTCACTAAACCACCTATAAAACAATGCAATAAAATATTTAATGGCCATTGATTGTAGGAGTGATTATAGTCAACTCAACATTACTCACAAGTAACCGTTGATTTTTCAAAATGCTCCGAACATATATGGTAGAATAATTTGTTATATGTACAATATTTCTATAAGCCTTATGGTTGACATGTTTATTATATTTGCAAAAATACCAAACATGACAAATTATGAAGAATATTCTACTGAATAATTGGAAAAACTACTTCATTTCCTAACATAAACACTTATATTTATGCATAAACTTCCAACAAAGATGTGTTATACCCATCATAGTGGTAATAAACAAAGACAACATATATCAAGTTGCATTGAAACAATCACAAAATACAATTGAATGATTGAAATTTAAAAATAAGGAGTGTAATAAAACAAAAAACAGGATCTTATATGAACTGCTGTTAGAAATTTTACCACAAACTCAGGCAAACTTTGCTCAGCAGAGGTCTTCGGGTACTTAAAGTGGACAACCATGCAAAGATAAATTTAATGACCTTGTATGTGTATGTGGTGATGCACAGTGACCTGCTCAGTAAGAAATGGTATTCAGTTTTATAGGCAACACTGAGCTAAGCAGGTCGTGGGCAAAATTGAGTGAAGAGTCTTTTAAAAAAGATTGGAAAAAATAGAAACTTGTACAATAAATTAAAAAGGGAGTATAAGGAGAACAAAATTAGCTAAGTGAAAGAATCTCAGGGATATATTTGTTAAGTGAGTTTTGGCATATATAGAAAGGGTCTTTCCATAACCTGAAGGAGCAGTTTTTCATAATGCGCTTATTACAGAAGAATGCATCTTACATTTTAACAATTTGTGTGTCCTCATGTTTTTTTTTTTTCACTTTCTATTTTTTCTCCCCTACAGGGGGTCTTTTGTGGGCTCTAGTGTCCCTTTTTTGTAAGTAGGTTGACAGGACAGGGGGAAGGAGAGGGGGGAAGACATGCGGCAAATGTCGACAGCTCCGGGAATTGAATCTGCGACAGCCGTGTCAAGGACTCAAGGCCCTATGTGGGTTGCGCTATCCCCTACGCCACCAGCGCCCCGTGTCCTCATGTTTTTATACATAGAAATGTTCAGAAAATATAATATAATAAAACACCCACGTTCTTGAAAGTGGAATTTAATTAGTTTTAATCTAAGAAATTTAATTATTCAACAATTAATTAAGTTGACTGTCTGCATTCCTAGTTTAATTACACCTTTTTGGCCGGTAGATGGCACTGTTGAAGTGTTTGAGCATAGAAAGATGACAGAAAGCTTCCATCAATCAAAATCGGTCTGAATTTTGTGAGTTCCTAAATGACGAGTCAGATCGCTTTTCCTGCTAAAGAATTTCTTACATGGTTCACAAGAAAATGGCTTCTCACCTGAGTGGGTTCTTACATGAACAGTCAGGTGATTTCTATAGCGGAAAGATTTATCACACATATTGCAAGAATGGGGCTTGTTCCCCATGTGAGTTCTGGCATGTCGAGCCAGGTCACTACTGGTTCTGAATGATTTCTTACACAAGTCGCAGGAAAATGGCTTCTCACCTGTGTGAATCCGCATGTGGCGAGCCAAGTCACTACTGGTTATGTAAGATTTACCGCACAACGCACAAGGAAATGGTTTCTCGCCCGTGTGGGTCCTCATGTGATAAGTCAAATGACTCTCGCTGTAAGATTTACCACAAACGTTACATGAATACGGCTTCTCGCCGGTGTGGGTCCTCATGTGCCGAGCCAAATCGTGATTCTGAATGAACGATTTATTGCACAGATCACAAGGATACGGCTTCTCATCCATGTGATTTCTCATGTGATATCTAAGCTTACTTTCGCGGAGGAAACTTTTCCCACAAGTCAGACAGGAGAAATGCGTCTTGTCCGCATGGGATCGCACATGATGGGCAAAACGCTTTCTTAATGTAAAAGATTTACCACATGCTGTACAGCAGTATGGCTTCTCACCTGAGTGAGTTCTCATGTGAACATCTAAATGACTCTTACATGGGAAATGTTTTCCACATATCAAACAGGGACAAGGCGTCTCTCCTGTGTGAATCCTTCTATGGTGAGCCAATTGACTACTGTTAGAAAAAGATTTCCCACACAGCTCACAAAGATACGACTTCTCTTCACTGTGAGTCCTCATGTGACTGTTTAACTTACTTTTTTGAATAAAACGCTTCCCACAAGTCAGACACTGAAAAGGCTTCTCAGTTGAGTGACTTCTAACATGATAAGCCAGGTACCTATGCAGAGTGAACAATTTCCCACATATTTCACAACGATGTCCTTTCAGTTTGAAGTTATTAGTACCGTCTGTTTGTTTGCTGCTTTTCTGATGCATCATCTTCGGATTCTGATCTTCTCTATGTAATCCTAGGTTTTTATGGTTGCTGCCTGGATGACGTTGGTCATGTTCAATTGAGTTTGCAGGGAGGAGTTTGTCCTTATTTGGCTCTGGTACACTACTGTCTTGACTGATGATTGAATCCTGTTTGAGTTTAAAATCTGCAGGTTCCTTTTTTATCTCCGTTATCTGGTGGGGTTCTGGTTCCTTGATTGAATTCTCCCCACAAGCAGGAAAAAACACAACAGTGTCTGTTTCCCGTTTCACCACAACTTGCTCTTCTTTTTCAAGTTCAACATGATCTTTTATTTGTTGTGGTTCTTGCTCCTCTTTTATCTGTTTTGTTTCTAACAGTTCTAGTTTGGTTCTGGTGTCTAATACTTCCTCGTACGCAGGAAGCAACATAAAGGCATTTGTTTCCTCTTTGATTACAAGCTGCTCGTCATCCTGATGCAAAAAGTGTTCACCCTGTTCTTTAATATGTTCAGACTCTGGTTCTTCTTTTATCTTTGTCATCAGCTTTGGTTCTGGTTCATCCTGCTCCATTTTAACTTCTAAGTCTCCTGGTAACTTCTGTTCCACCATCTCGTGTTTGAAGACAAGGTTATTGGAAATCACCTCCCAAGTGATAATAGACATGATGCAATTGAGAACCTGAATGAACAGAAAAGAGAAAAATCTTAAACCAATCAATTTATGTTAAAAACTATGAATACAAACTTGTTGAATACCATTTTTTTAGAGGTGGCCATCGATCATATTATTTATTGATATTGTCATACATTTCTTGTCCTGAAAGAAATCTTGATTTATTGTCACAACAACAAGCTAAGATTAATGGCTGAATTATGATTACTTTTCCCCACTGTTTGCTCCATTAGAATTAAAAAAGGATGATTTTCTGCTATTTGTGCAGTTTATTGATAGAAATCTTCTCTATGCAACCGTTGTCCTAAAGTTGCCCATTTCAAAATTTGTATTGTTTTAAAAATTAGCATCTGGTAATTTTTGGAGTTATGATTAGACCAAAACATATTGTGCTAACACTTTAAATCCATATTTAACATTTATTTAACACTTATGTGAATAATATGTTAAAGCAGGTCAACAACAACAACAAACAACTTGCAGCAATGTTGCCTGAGGAACAGTGTTGAAACAAACTGCTCCATAATAATCCAGCATTAGAAAGATTACTATGTCCCATAATTACTGTGTTGAAAAACATTGTTTTGACACATATCTCTTAAAATATACCTGATTCCTGTAAACTCCCACAGGTAATTTTGCAGAATGTGCAACACTGTATTTGCTTTAAAATTTCACTTAGAACATAAAAAAATGGAACTGGCTTAAAGACTCAACCTTGCAGAAAGAAAGAAAACAGTGGCTCCATTAAGGATTGCTTTTGGTCCCTTTTTTAATTTTTTAATTTTACTGGATTTTAATGAAGTACAAAAATAACAACAGGTAAAGAGGTTTTTGCCGGTGGTTTTATGCTGATGTTAAGCAACACTGAGACAATTGCCTCGGGATAGCAACAGTCAGCCTGTGTTTCAATGTAGAAAATGAATTTGCCTAGTTTGAGTATCCTCAGTTGTTTATCATACTGATTTATCCAAAAGCCCGACGTTAGAGCATCTAATCTTCTGTTACATATAACAGTTTTCCCATTTTCTCTCTTCATTTCCAGAAATAAAGATAACAAAGTATGCCCAGTAGTTTTCCAATGGATGCGCTTAAACATACAAAAATAGAAAAAACAGCTATAATTCTAACAAATCTCTAATTTGGAAAATGTTGTAATAGTATATTATCACACAAAAAATATTTTGAGGCGCTTTAACATACAGATAAGAAGTTAATAAATTACCTATTAAGTTACATTTTTAAAAACAAAAAAATTGTAATCCGAAAAAAGACAAACATCCAGTTATTAACAATTCAAGTAAAACTTCCTCTAGTTTATATGTCAGGTTCCTGTAGCTGAAAAACAATCCTGTACTTTTGAGGAAAAATGTAAACCCCTTTCAGCCAATATTGTTTAGACAACTAATTTTCTTTCTTAGCCACTATATACACTAAATGTCAGTTCAGTTAGGGAATTAGAAATCCCTTTAGATATTAACCAGCTCGGCACCAGCCGGTTCCAGGTGCTAGGCTCAGTATAACGGTCCTCTGGCTCGGGTTTTCCTTCCCAACATGGCGGACTTGCTGCCGTGTTGCTGTAGCTGCTATAACCGTTACAGATCCTACACGACGCTTCACCCACCTCTTCGACTCTTCCGATGAAAACCCCAAACCCCCCTGAGTCCAACAAGTACCCAGGAGTCTCTGTGTTAAGTCGTTTTTAAGCGTTTCTATAAAACTAAGCTTTTGCTAGTTTCGGAAGAGTTACCCTCCGACTTAGCTTGGAAGCTAGCTGGTTTCACTCAGGGTGGTGTTGTTACAAAAAGCCAGAGGGGATGGTTTTAAGGGAGCATAATGCATATATTTCTAGTTAAGAATGTAAAAAGATTTAACCAAAATGTTTTAACACACACCACATACCTATTTTTATTTCTTTGTTTTTCTGGTCCTTTCCTCTTCTTCGTTTTTTTTAGGGTAAAATTGTCTCATTACTGCCACCAACTATCTACGCATGTTTCCGTACTAATGTTTTTTTATTTTATTTCAAGACATGAGTAAATCAAACTACAAAAAATGTTTATTTCAAAACCTCAACATATAAAACCAACAGTTAGTTTCTTCCTCTAATTATTTTGACCTTGATTGCTCTAATATTAGACTTTCTACTGTCTGTCCCAGCATTTTTGGTTCGTTAGCATATACTTTTCTAGTTTCTCTTTATGACATCTAATAACATAAAATGTAGTTCCTCTGAAAATTAGAATGGTACAATATGCCAAATAAAAAATAAATATATTCCAAAATGTTGAGAACAAATGTTTTATGAGGAAATTGTTCAAAACTCCACAGTCAAAAGACATATTATAAACTAAGCCTTTAGTTTTGGACTGAAACCTCAGCAGTGAAGTATAAGCTCTAAATAATAACCCACAGCTGACTTTGTCACTTTACTAACTGCTGCTTCCCTTCAAAACCTGTTTCTGCACCGACAACATCACCTATGTAAGGGCTCCAGAGCAACCCTTTATCTTTATTCAAGTCACTGGTTCTGATGTTGCTGAACATGCAGGCTGAGATTAACATCAAAACCAACATCTATTATTCATTAAAGTATGATTAGTTGAATCATGTTTTTTTATGCCTATGCATAATTAAATCAATACTGAAACAAAAAATCTATTTATTTAAAAACAATATGTTTCAAATAGATGGAGTTCTAATACCAGATAAAAACAAGAGTTAAATGTATAAACCAATCCTAGGTGGATTTATAAATGTTCACACAAACAGCTATCTGATGAGATTTCCATCAAGACAATCTAAATACTATTAGAACATGATAAAAGTGCAAATGCAAAACATACACAATGTTGTTCTACATACAAAACAAGTAGATAAGAATATACATTTATAGGACTAACATGTACATTTTAAGAGTACGTCAAAGAAATTAAACAAACTTTTAGATTATATAGAACACATTTTTCAACAAAGGCTTAAGAATATATGAATTAAAATAATTTAAGTGAAAAATAAGTCAAGAAGTATCTTATTTTGTAATGAACAAAACGAATAAATTATATACAACGAAGCACCATCCATCTAAACCAACTTATCCTTGCACAGATGTGGGGGTATTGGTGTCCCTCGACAGGGGTGATAGGACGTGTGGTGGGGTCAACCCTGGACATGTAACCAGTTCAACATAGAGACACACAGGACAGGGAACTACGCACAAACTTTGACCTAAGGACAATTGAGACACCATTTATTGTAACACGCATATTTCTGAACTGTGGGATGAAGCTCGAGTACCCAGCGAGGACTACCAGATGCATGGGAAGAATATGTTAATTCCATGCACAAAGATCTTAGGACTAAACCAACATGACTTAAAAAACTTAAAAGGTCATTTTTCTTTTGACATATGTGTGAGTTTTTTACTTTCATAATCTTCTGGAGAACTGACTTTCTAGAACTTTTTAGAAACCCATGAACTTTTTCCGGAAGCATCTCTGTGGACACAAGGAAGACTTCAGAAATAGTGGGGCTGGATATGACAAAAATTACAAGGAAAATTGAACAATCTCCAATATCTCCTTAGCAACACCTTCGCCGCGTCCTCCTCCAGCGCCTGTCCTGCCTTGGCTGACGGTGGTATGTATTGACGTCACTTCCTGTTGTTGCACCGTGTGTCTGCTAGCGTCTGCTAGCTCCTCGCGCTCTCTTATTACACCGAATTCTCTGTACTGAGACGTTTTTAGCTAATTCTAAAGCAACATGGAGCAGTGGAGCAATATTTCTGTTGCTCCACTGAAGTTTTTAGAAACCGTAATTGTTCTAAACGGACCTTCTTTTTTGTGTCGTGAGCAGCAATTATAAGCTCTTTGTATTAAGGTATTATTGTACTATTCACCATGGTAAAAAGGAGTGGTGGTTCTTGGCCATCTAAGTTCTTTTGTGGACAGTACAGTTTATGCTCTTGTAAATGGAGCTAGATTTTGCCTTTAAGCAAGACGGTCAGCTTTGAATCGTTGTCTGGGGTATTTCTGCATGTAGTTTTATGCTTCTATCAAAAAAACCCACATAGCTTTCTCTCAAAGTGAAAAAACACAATAGTGAGGTTTACAGATCTCTTTAACCTCTTCTTGTGTACAGGTATGTCCATAGTTGTTTGCCCCGTGTTTCTCTGTTGGCGACCTGTTCAGGATGGACGCCACCTCTGGTAGGACATAGGCACAAACCACCTGCAAGGACAAGTCGATATAGACGATTTATTAATGGATGCTCTTTAGAGCAATTTCAGCAGCAGACTAAAATGTGAGTTTTTATACTCAGCTGAATGTTTGTGAAAAATCCCCAACAGACTCAACAGGTATACAGCTTCCCACTTGTATGGGTTCTCATATGCTTAGCCATGCTGCTACTGTCACTAGACGCTTTACCACACACTTTACAGTAGTAAGGCTTCTCACCTGTGTGAGTTCTCATGTGCTTAGCTAGATTGCTGCAGTCACTAAAAGACTTCCCACAGGTTTTACAGTGATAAGGCTTCTCACCCGTGTGAGTTCTCATGTGGTTAGTCAACGGACTCCGGTTACTGAAGGACTTGCCACACACTTTGCAAGAATAGGGCTTCTCGCCTGTATGACTTCTTATGTGATCGTTCAAATATGTTTTATCACTGTACGCCTTCCCACAAACATCACAAGAATACGGTTTTTCCCCAGAATGAGTTCTCCTGTGAACCGTCAGGTTACTTTGCTGAGTGAACCCTTTTCCACAGACCAAACAAGAGAATGGTTTCTCACCTGTGTGGGTTCTCATGTGGCTAGCCAAGTGACCACTAGCTCTGAAAGACTTCCTACATAGCTGACAGGAATGGGGCTTTTCACCCGTGTGGGTTCTCATGTGGACAATCAAGTTAGTTTTCTGGGTAAAACCTTTTCCACAAGTTAGACATGAGAAAGGTTTTTCCCCCGAATGAGTTCTCATGTGATCAGTCAGGTAGTTACATTTAGCAAAACATTTACCACAAACTTCACAAGAAAAGTTTCTGTCTAGTACATTATCATCGTTTAGCTCAGGTTCACCAGCAGAAAAGTTTCTGTCTAGTACATTATCATCGTTTAGCTCAGGTTCACCAGCAGAAGTTGCCACAGAGTTTTCCTTCTCTTGCTTCACTAAACACTGGTCTTCTTCCTGGAAGACACTTGTTTCAACTGGTCCCATATCCATGTTTTCTGGCTTTTCCTTTCTCTCCGACATCTGCAGTCGTTCAGGCTCACTGAGAAACCCTTGTTTACAAGTAGGACTCAACGCTTTCGTGTCAGCCTCCTGCTTAACAACAACTTGATCATCCTGAATAATGCAGACTTCAATCTCTTCTTCTTTAATTGCCTGAGCTTCTGGTTCATTCTGTTCCTCCTCCTCCTCCTCCTCCTCCTCCTCCTCCTCCCCCTCCTCCTCCTCCTCCACAGAACAGGATTTGCTACATTCAAGAACTGGGTTCCCTGCTTGGTTGATGAGAAAGTGATCCCCAACGACCTCCCAAGTGATGACAGACATGATGATGTGAAAGACCTGCAGTAAGGAAGAAGAGAAGTCATATTTATTGATAGGTTTAAAATGCAATAATGTGAGAAAAGACATGAAGACAATGTTGAATTCACACATCTCTGGCTGATCTGTCACTGTGTGGATTCAGTGTTTAAACACGTTGTTGTGTACAAATCTCAAGGATGGATATTTCTTGCATTAGAAAACCTTATGGATCATCGCTCGATTGACCATCACGCTTCTTTGGGAAAGGTTTATGACCCTGAATCGTAGGTAAAAAGTCAGATAAAGTAGGACGGGAACATTCAAACTGTTTGAAAACTATAGCATATTTATTCGATTTTAAATATGATGTGTTGTTTGCTAAGACAGCCAGTAAACTACTTAACCAAAAAAAAATAAAATCACAAAGGAAAATGAAATTACCTGAGATGTCTGAGCTTTCGGACATCAACATGTTTCCAAATCATGTTTCTACGTATTCCAGGTAAACCCACCAAGCAAAAGATAACACATAATCTCGATAATAGACTTCACTTTGTAGCATAAATGCAGTCCTACTCCACTAAGTTTTTGTTTTTTGACATGATAAAAAATAATACAAGAGATACTATTTCCGTTTTTGACAGACTCTTTTTATTTCCTCTGTGATTAAATCTCTGATTTAATCCAGAAATCATAGCAAACCTACTATCAGATTAACTTTCTTTCTTCTGCCTTGGTGCAGGTCTCTCTGTCCTCCTCTCTATAAGCTTTATTACCTACTACCATTCATTCCTCCCTTACCTCAGGAGCTGTTCCTTTAGTGTTCAAATTAGACGCTTTGTCTGTTGTATTAAAACAACAACGCTTCTCATCTTTAAGCCAATTCATGAAATAATAATCACGGCGGAGGCATTTCACAACAAGGAAGTGAAATGGCCCAAACAAAGTCCGATGTGGGGCACAAATTCCCCTTTACGCATCTTTAAAGTGCTTATTCAGCCATGTCGCATGGTGAAGCAGCATCAACTTCTCAACCAAAATGTATTGTAAAAGGAAGGCAAGACTGTGGTGACAGATAAGCGGAGGGCATTACACAATAAAATGGGCAACATAATAGAAAAATACATGATGCCTGTAAGAGTGATTGATTTTTTGTGTGTATTTATGATGTATTTAATAGAGCCAAGTTTTAACATTCCTCCTCTTTAGAGGAGCGAACTAATAGGAAAGTAGCTCAAATGGAAGAACGACTAATTTCGCTCTCACCAGACAACAGAGAGCTTGATCAAATTTTGCTCTCGATTTATGTGACACACAGTTGAGACTAAAGTGTGCTGTCCTCTCACCGACAGTATAAACATCTCTTATTTAAAGTGTTTCAAATATTTTCTTCTTCTCATCTTGTAAGTTTCTTTTTTAGCAACAACCTACGGGCTTCCGGTTTTGCTGTATTTTACAATTATGGCAAAAGTATTTAATACAGCTGACACAATAGTTAAAATATAGTGATGTTCTTATTTTTGCTTTTAATCACTGTACTATATTATATGTAGCCCTCCCGGTGTTGTTGATAGAGTCAGCCTTCCTGATTCGAGACAAAATGAACACTTCATCAATCAACTCTTATAGGAAGCATCAGACAAATTAATCAATAACTGATGACCTGCATCCCTTCTACTAACCCTTACACCATGCTGTATTCACTTCACCTGCTGTTCAATCTTAAGATCATCCATAACTTTGCTTCTCGGTTCCTGTCTGATATCATCTGAATCGACCCTCGCCTCCTGCTTGACCACCAAAGAAACTAGAGGATTCAGCCATTCTGCATCGTATCTTTTAAACCTTCTAGACATTTGTGATGGACAACTGAGGCATCTTCGAGTCGAGCTTAAAAACATGGTGGTGGTGAATGTGGCTATAGTGTAATGCGCTTTGAGTGGACAGTTTGATTAGAAAAGCGCTATGCAAGTGAAGTCCATTTACCATTTTACCCGGCTTCCATAATCTCTAGGCGATGTTTAAATCTTGAGATATTGTTTAAAATCCTTATCCTGCTTTACACGTCTCCCCATTGTTCTCCCTAACCTGTCTGCAAGGTACTAGAGGAACGAGCGTTAGCGGTTCTTTCCCTTCCCAATATGGCGGAGGTACTGACGTTTCACAACAACTCAGACAGCATAATTAGCAGCTATCTATGATTTAATGTTGTTTGATGATCGCTCTCTTTCCGACTATTGATGTGTTATATCGTCGGAGAAAGACTAAAAACGGTGGACACTTCAGGAAACGTCTAATGCTTTGTTTTTTACTCTTTTCTCCCTAAAGCACATTAACTCTTCCTCTGAGAAAGTTAGCTTCTCGGTTAGCTTGTACGCTAACGTTGCTTTATATGGTTGCCTTTGCTGGTAAACCAGCAGTCAGTTGATGTTGAAGACGCACTAAAAACCCTATCAGAGCTTAGTAAAGAGACTTTAAGTATAGAAAGCTTAAAATAATAGCAAAAAAGCGAAATTGTGATGCAACTTACTAATCTTTTTCGTTCTCTGCTTGTTTTTCCCCCACTTCTTCTTGTGTTCATGCCACAAACAACACAATGTTACGCCACCTGTTGATGGATCATGATTTCAGGCTAAAAAACAAAACAAAACAAAACAAAAATCAACAGTTCTGTGATTTTCTGAGATGAAATATTGCAATAAATTTGCCATTAGAATATAAAAGCGAATAGAGTTTAACAGAGTTTAATTTAACCCCAGCATTAACCGAATGGTGTTCTGTAAATAGCCAGGCTAAAGTTTTAAGAAAATGAAAGAGACGATGGGACAAAGAAAAAACATATAGATGTTATCACAATGTTCAGCGTAATAGTTAGACTTTGTGAAAGATATTGTAGAAATAAAAGAGCAGAAGACTATTTTAAAAGGTCATCACACTCAAAAGGATAAATAGGCACAACATAGAGACCTTGGATTTCATCAGGAAACAAATGAGGTTAGACGAATACTCGAAACTGAATTGCAGTTAAATGTCCTTTGTCTTGCTTTGTCCTCATTACATAAACAAAATTCTGAATCTGAAATTATTTTGAATTAGACCATCTGTCCCTTCTTGTCAGATTTGTAGATGTTTTGTTAAATTTCACAAAATACATAAGTCTTAACATTTAAACCTGTCATTTTTCTTACTTTATTTTTAGGTTACTTCATCTTTCTCATGTGAAACAGCCATTTTTATCCTCAGTCCAGACAGAGCCACAAATGTTACATGACCATAAAAAACGAAAAACAGTCCTGTGTTGATGTTTATGGAAAAGAAAACATGATAGCAAAATTAGTTAAGAACTACTGTTCCTAAATACTGATAGAATGACATTATTTTTTAAGCATTATAAGTATTTATAATTTACAGCAAAAGTTAAAATGAGCCATCATGAAAGTAATGCTGTGGGAAAAAATGTGGTTAAATAAAATCCAAAAGATCATCTGAGAAACAAAAAGAACAGGAGAGAGCAAGTCCTTATTGTACAAGCGATATTTGGACTAACTGGACTTGATAGTAGATTATCCATAATAGGGAAAGTTTAGAATGTGACTGTGGAGATAATGAAACAATAGAACATGTTTTTTTTAGTATGTTTATTGTTTTTTTCTTTTTTTGCTATATTCATAGAGACCATGTCACAGTTTATTTTTTCTACTTTGTAATTTGTATGATTATTTTTATAGTTGAGTGACATTTGGTACACACTCGTTCCCGTGAATTGTGGTAATGCACCTTTAAATTTGCCACTACAGATTAAACAGAAGAAAAGGTTGGAATTGCTAAAGGCGAACAGTAGATGGCGGAACTGTGCCATCCACTCGGCTAGCATCCATAACACTAAACATTAGCAAAACATTTCTGCTTTCCGCTCTTAATTTACTTCCATTTCATCGTTACTTTGCATGTTTGATAGCATTTGACGGCTGATTTAAAACCGAGTTTGCTCCAGTTTTTCGAACAAATAGTTTGAGAGAGACAATTAGCCCCGAACCTAGTGGGCGAAGCTAACTGTTCATACAATTGAAGCAATCAGTTCAGTTTTAAAGAAGAAAAAAACAACAAATCGGAAACGACTGGACATTTATGGAACTCCGTGCTGTTAGCACCTGGTTTTTCGAGGAACACGAGCGAGGTTTTAACGGTAATAGCGATATTTGAATTGCTAGAGCAGCAAACGTCAGCTAGCAGCTAGACTGACGTTAGCATGGCCGCCATATTGGGAGGGGAAACGTTGAAGTGGGCGATCCAATCTTTGGTACTTCTCAGGCTTGATTATAATTTAGTTGTGTCATTTTGATGAATTATTTCTATAATCTGGGCTATTTTAAATATTATTTAACACAAAAATCATAAGAGTGTCGCGTAAAAAGCTACCTAAACCATATTATTCTGTGTGATGTGAACCTTTCATGATAAATCATAAAGTTAGGTGCAGTTTCTTTTCATAAAATAAAACGAATTGATTAACTCAGTTTGTTCGTTTTTATTCATTTAGTAATAAGTCTGATATAGAAATAACAATAAACGTCAGATGTCTAATTTGTTCCCATTAAATCTAAACAGATTCAGGTCCAGTTAATGAAGGGGAACTCTCCACACCAAGAAGCAACTCAAAGAAACACCCAGCTGGACTCCCAGGCCAGAGGTTCCTCCTGTAAGTGGAGCTTTTTTCATTTTTTTTCAGGTAAAGGCTATAATGTAAGATACTTTTAACAGCTTGGGTAAGTGCGCCATTTATTCAGTTCAGGGTTGAAATACAGAAGCTTTTGCGAGGATTATAAATACCCTTTAATTTTTCTTAGTTGTGACCAGTGTACCAGTGACAAAATGACAAATGGAAGCATTCAGGCAAAAGCAAAAGAGGCAGTAAAGTAATGGCAAATTTAATAGATTAGAAAACAATCATGTGAAGTTACTGAAAAACAGAATAGTTAGATTAAAAGAAATTTGCTATTAAGTATGATTATTAAAACATACAAATTTATGCATACAATTCTAAGCAACAAATGGCAACAGATCATTTACAAGAATAGAAAAAAATGGAAATAGCAGTAACGATGTAAAAACCCACTGAATTTGTTGGTAGCAGTGATTGGGTATGGAGGCTAACAGCAGCTAGAAGTAAGGAAGCCTCTCTGTGCACCTAGGAAGCAGAAGTTTATCAGAGAAGAAGCTTTCCATTCTTGTAAAAGCATCCTCCATGATGTGGAAGACAGCCAGAGTCCTTCTTCCTCCCACCACCTGCTCTTGGCTTACAGAGCTGCTCATTCTGATGAGCTTCTCTAATCTGTTTATCTCAGCTGCAGATAAACTGCTGCTCCAAAAGACAAAACAATAGAAGTTGGCTGATACCACCATAGAAGAAACCCTTCTCACAGGATCTCAGTCCTGTGTCTCTGCTATGCCCCATCATTGCTCGTGAAAAAGACTAAACTAAAGTCAGAAGCAGGCGCGTCTGGAGGAATGTAACACAAATGTTTTCTTCCAGCCTATAAATTGTCCTGTCCAAACTTCTACAGACATTTACTCACTTCATTTTATTTGTTGTCTCTCCCCACAGTCTAACCCTTTCTTTTTAACTGTAAAGATTTTTTTTTTTTTTTGTATAAAATTTGAGTATAGATTTTGATATTAGAAAGAAAAGAACATGCTATACTTAAACAATTGTTTATTATTTTTTTAAACAAGGGCAAAATAAAACTTGTTTATACTGGAGACAATATTTGGTTGCATCTCTAAATATTTCTTATCCTCACATAAATACATTTTTATTGAAAAAAAAAATCTTCTAATTAAAGTTTCCGTTCTTCGTTCCTTGAAGCCCTTCCCGCCACCATGTCTGCTTTCAGTTGGGAGGTTGTTGCTGATAAGTTTCTCGTTCACCAAGGGATGAACTCCAGTCCTGATCCGAAGACACCAAATGTTCTACAGATAAAACTGGAACAGGATAAACCAGAACCTTGGCCAGTCAAAGAAGAAGAGGTTGAGCTCTGTGTCTCTCCAGAAGATGAACTGGTGGTAATAAAACAGGAACCTGGCTCTTTCCTAGTAGCTCCCGCATGTCAGGAAATGTCCCACTGTGAATCAGACAAGATGATAAAGGAGGAAGCAGAACCTGTAAGGTTAAAAGAGTACCATGAGCCGGATGCAGAGCATCTTTTAGTGAAGGTGGACACTATGGTTACTTCTACAGCTGAGGAAAAAGGGAGCCGTGAACCAGAACCAAACCAAAACAAACTCCTCTCTGACAGCATTTCTGAACAAGGAAATCAACATCAACCAGGAAGCAATCACAAAAACTCAGTATCCTGTGAAAAGAAGGACTTGACAGGACGAAAGAAAAAGTTGTTTTCCTGCGAAATATGCGGTAACGGTTTCACTCAGCTCAGATACCTGACCATCCATGTGAGAACCCACAAAGACGGGAAGCCCTACCAGTGTGAGACCTGCGGAAAAGGTTTCACCAAGCAGAGTAACCTGATTGTCCACATGACAATTCACACGGGAGAGAAGCCTTATCCCTGCAAACTGTGCGAGAAATCTTTCAGAACCAATGCTCAGTGGGTCAGCCACACAAGAACTCACATCGGTGATAAGCCTCATTCATGCCCAACCTGTGGGAGATGTTTTACCCATAAAAATACACTGAATAGACACGTGCAGATCCACTCAGGTGAGAAACATTTGTCATGCTTGACATGTGGAAAAATATTTACCAGAAAGGCAAATCTGAATATTCACGAGAGGACTCACACGGGCGAGAAGCCGTATACTTGCAAAGTATGTGGCAGGTCTTTCAATTACAGCTGGCATTTGACTGGTCATGAAAAGATTCACACAGGTGAGAAGCCGTTCTCATGCGCGACCTGTGGAAAGAACTTCAGGGAGAAAGGTAGTTTAAACACGCACAGCAGAATTCATACAGGCGAAAAGCCTTTTGTGTGTTGGATTTGTGGAAAAGGTTTCGCTCAGAAATACAATCTGACCATTCACACAAGGACTCACACGGGCGACAAGCCGTATTCTTGTAAAGTCTGTGGTAAATGTTTCATTAGCAGCAGCCATTTCAACCATCACATACGATCTCAAAAGGATGAAAAGCATCTTGCTTGAATTGAAATCTTTCGACCCAAAAAAATTCTGTTGAAACCAATCTTGGGAGAGCAAGATGGCGCCAGTGTGTTTTCTCGGCTTGCCGTCAGCTCTTGCCTGTGCGATCTGTGTTTCATCTGTTCGTGATTGTGCTGCTACTGATCTGGCATTGTTCCGATGCCTCTTTATTGACATACGATCGTCAGGTTTTATTGGATCTTAACAACTCATTGCTGGCCCGTTCAAATGGACATCTTGGACCGCAAAGCAGATGTCATCCTTCGTTCATCCATCCGCCTGTTGAGTGTGTGCGTCATTTATCTTGCTGAATCTCTTACTGCAAGAAGCGTAGACCGTGGGGCAAAGGCGGTGGCTTCCGAGTGAGGATCAAGAGAGGAATGGCTTGTTGGCTTACACGCCCATGGTCATGTCAGTTCTCTGTGAACTTTCCCGTGCGTAAGGATCTTTACCTGTCTCGTCTCTTGGGATCCGCGATACACCTGCCACGTAGACCTATCCGCGTCTCTGTGTCAGAGCCCAACGCTCACCTGCTCTGCCGCGCCTAGGCTGCGTATTAGAAGTGGCGGTGTGAATCACCTGAACATCCGCCTGCTGGAACACTCTGGATGCCGCCAGGCTGCGGCTCATTTGATGATAAAAGTGGCCTTGGTTAATACCAGGTCCGTGTCAAATAAGACCTTAATTTTAAATGACTTTTTCTTACAACGTGATCTGGATTTATTGTTGCCAACTGAGACATTGATTGGCGCTGGAGCTGGTGAGTCATCTGTTTTTGGTGAGATCTGTCCAAAGGACTGTTCATTCATAAGCACCCGGAGATCGTCTGGAAGAAGTTGCTCTTGTTTTTCGGAATCATCTTAAAATACATAAACTCTCTGTTCGAAACTATTCTTCTTTTGAACTGCAATGTGTCAAAGTAGACTCCTACATCTCCACTGACTTGGGCTTTGATTTACCGACCTCCTAAATCTGATAAGGACTTTATAAAGGAATTCTTTGAACTTCTCTCAACTCTATTAATAGCAAAGGATCTGCTGTTAATACTGGGTGACTTTAATATCCATGTTTGTTGTCCAGGCAAACCCTTAGTTAAGGAGTTTTGTGGTGTGGTAGAAACCTTTGGTCTGACACAACACATAAACAAGGCCACGCACATACAGGGACATTTTCTGAATCTTGTTTTATCTTATGGGTTCTCTGTGGATAACATAATAATCGATGATGCTACTTTTTCGGATCATAAACCTGTTGTATTTGACGTTAATGTCTCCATTTTACCACAATCTGCCAAAACCCTAGATCGCTATCCTCACCACATTACCCTACGTACTGTAGAGCAGTTTTCTAACTGTTTTTATAATAACGCTGTAGCTTTTGATATTTCAGCTGCATCCCAGATCTCTCAGATAAATTAGCTGACCTATTTAACTACTCCTGTTCATCCATACTTGATTCTATAGCCCCCCTCAAATATAGTCGCCCCAAACTTAAATCTCAATACCGGTTAGATGGAGAAACCGTCACTTTGAGACAGGCCTGTAGGAAGGCTGAACAGAGATGGAAAAAAGACCTTCTCACTGTCTCATTGGAAATCTTGTCCCTGATAAATTTTCAGACTGCAGCCAAAAAAGCCGGAGCAAAACACCTCTCGGACTTGATTAATAAACATGCTGACAGGCCTAAAGTCTTGTTTAGTACAATTAACTCTGTCATCCAGACCCCAATTTCATCTGATTTGGAAGCTTCCACTGGTATCTGTGAGGATTTTCTGAATTTCTTCATTAGCAAAAGGGATATAATTAGATCTCAGTTCTCCCTTCTCTCATTTGATACCCCAACAGTTTGTTCTGGTGCTTCAGCCACATTTCACCAATTTCAACGTTTGTCTTTTGCTGAACTGAGCGACCTAGTAAAACATATGAAACCCACTTCATCCCGTCATAAGGCTGCCCCCCCCAGTATTATCAAAGATGCATTTGATACGATTGGTCCAGCGCCTGCTTAAAAAGCACAATCTTGATATTAAATGCCTAAAAAATTATTGTATATTCTGTGGAGTCAAATCCACAGTTTTTATGAATTATAATTTATTATATATTTGCATTCCGATCCTCAATGCTGCTATGTCCGAAGTCCCATATTGTAGATTCTGTGTCCATATTGTAGATTCTGTGTAGCTCAAACCCTAGTCTCGCATAGTTCTTATATTCTTATATTTTATTACATTATTTAAAATTGCTATCAGGGTGAAAACTGGACCGGGGGATTAGAATTTCGTCCAAACTCATGTACCACATGTGATGTGATGACAAATAAAGATTCCTTGATTCCTTGATTCCTCCTTGATTCCTTGACCCATCTCTAAGCTTCCTTTTATCTCCAAAGTGCTAGAAAAAGCTGTTCTTTCTCAATTGCTTAAACATGTACAATATTTTGGAACCCTTATAGTCTGGCTTTAGAGCTCTCTACAGCACAAAAATAGCCTTAAAGAGACTAACGATCCACTGCGCACTCTAGATTCATGTGGAAATGTAATCCTGATTTTATTGGATCTCTGTGCTGCATTCGACACGGTAGATCACAACATTTTTCTTACCCGTCTTGAACATTGTATAGGAATTAAGGGGACAACCCTGAACTAGTTTAGTTCCTATCTTCATCATAGGACATTTTCTGTGTCCATTGATTGCTTCTCCTCATCCACAGCCTCAGTGTCCAGTGGGGTCCCTCAGGGGTCCATCCTAGGCCCTTTGCTCTTCTGCCTGCACATGCTCCCCCCTGGCAATTTAATTCGGAAATATAATATCTCTTTTCACTTTTATGCAGATGACTCTGTTGTTAAGAGCAGTTTTTACCAGTTACGAATCATTTCCCACCTTAAATACTTCTTAATATATAACGACCTGGAAAAAGTAATCCATGCATTCATTACATCTCGTCTGGATTACTGTAATTCTCTTTACTTAGGCCTCACTCTGTCCTTACTTTCACGTTTGCAGTTGGTTCAATATGCTGCTGCACGACTGCTGACTGGTACAAGGAAGCGTGAACATATCACCCCTGTTTTGGCATCCCTGCACTGGCTCCCCATTCATTTTAGAATTAATTTTTAAGTTTTACTCTTGGTTTACAAGGCTCTTAATGGATAGGCGCCTACCTACATAAGTGAGCTTCTCCAGTACCAGTCGGCCAGCATGTCCCTAAGGTCAGTTGGTAAAGGACTATTAAATGTACCACGATCTAGCCTAAAACAGAAAGGTGACAGAGCCTTTGCTGTGGCTGCTCCCTGACTCTGGAACCAGTTACCTTCAGACATGCCCCCACTGTCTCCACCTTTAAATCCAGATTAAAAACTCACCTATATTGATTTGCTTTCCCGATCATTTAGTCCTCTCATTTTGGGTGTTTCTGTGTTTAAAGTCAATGTTTGTGTTTTATGGCTTGCCAATGTATGCTCTTATATTGTTTTTTTTATTCTTCTGTACAGCAATTTGGTCAGCGATTTAGCTGTTTTATAAATACATTTTACTTTCTTACTTACTTAATGTTCCCAGTGGGGAAATACATTTTTAATTTATATAATGAATCAAAATGTAAAACTTTTGGATAAACAAATGTCACCATCTTTAAAAAGAAAACAACAACCGTAGTTATAATGTGTACTGTTGATTCCTTATTATCTTTTGGGCTTATATTTAACTAAATTGCACTCTCTCTTTATAAATTTTGTTTTCTGAACACATTAGTGCTAAAGGGGAACATTGCATTAGTTATTCAGTTGTACTTTTCTCAGCTAATTTTCCTTTTAAATTTTGTTAAGCAGTTTGCTTGCATGTGGGTAGTTTAGGTAATGTTTATTGGCTTATTTTGACCGTAAAGATGAAGTATTGTTAACAAATTCTCAGGGTTAAAAGAGAACGTTACTGTGCTGATTTTGTGTGTTTGTGCAACGCTTTTGTTTTGTAGTATCCGTGCACGACTTCACTGTTCTGCAATAAGCCTCCTCTAGGCAGGCATTTGCAGAAAAGTACCTGGCAGAGACTGAATTTTGTTTGGCTAATGACTCCATGATTAATATTGAGTCATTATCTTATTGATAAGGAATGAATAATAAAAATGGGCAGTTACATAAGCCAGTCATTGTTTTCCTGCACGGTTGATTCAAATGTGTAACTGTTGCATGGTAAGTCTAATGGATTTTCTCAGAGGAACTGTCGAAAATCAAGAGAAAGCAGCTTTCTTTCCAACCTACAAATCGAGGGACAGAGGAGCCGACAGATGGCCAAACTAGCAGCCCAAGTTATTTCCTGCAGTCTAAACCGCTGGCCAGGACCTCAAAGCCTTTCTTCCATGGGGTGTACTTGAACGCACCAGCAGTGATGTTTGTCAGAGGAAGTCGATCCGTCTGCAATAATGTCCCTCTATGCTAGGTTGCTAAAAACAGTTCAGAAGAAAAACTAGTCTATGAGTTGAATTAAAGTATACTTAAAATGTTTCTTTCCGTTTTCAACGCCTGCTGTAGGCGCAGCTGGCTTTTAAAATGTTTATCAACGGTTACAGGCTGAAGGAAGCCAGTTAGCTTCCGGGCTAACCGTGAAGCTAACTGGCTAACCGTGAAGCTAACTGGCTAACCGTGAAGCTAAAGAGAACAAGAAAGCAGTTTCCTTTAACGAGAAGGACGTAAAACAGAACATTCTGGGCAATTATTGGTTCCTGGAATGTTTCAGGCTTCTTCTGAGAAGGGAAAAGTAAGGCCGAAAGGTAAGAGAACCTTCTAATTTCAAGAAACGGCAATAAACGCTAGCTTTAACGTGTTTGTGGATACATATACTTAATAAAGGCTAGAAGTCTCACCCGCACTGTTGACCACAGTCAGCTGACTCATGCAGTATACTGTAATATTGCATGTTTTTAGCCCAAACTTGCTCAATTTTTAATCTTTTTTTTAACGGTTTGGTTTGTTATAAACATTAGAGGTGTAGTAACAACACTGCATAATTAGAAATAAATATAACCATAGGGTTTTCATATGAAAATAACAATCACACACAAGGAATTAATGTTAGATCAAATGGGCTAGTAAAACTTTGCATCCTTCAGACAATCCTTGGGACTTTAACCTTTAATACAGGGTCTCATTCAGAGTTGATATCTGGTTTATATCTCCTGACTAATCAAGTATAAATAAAATTTAAAAAAAGAAAGAAAAACGGCGGACAGAAGCTCTGTCTGTAGGGTGCAACTAAACTGGGCATATTTCCCTGAACTTATAGTAACTTGTTCAGCAATGGGGAAATTGCAACTATGGTTTTGGGAAATGCTCTCCAGCCAAACAACACTAAGATTGCAATATAGAGAAAAGACAAATTTGTCCCGAAATGGCTGTTGGTTTCAGTAAAACCCAGCTGGTCTCAGCCTTGATAACTTGCCAAAGTAACTTAGGCTAGCTAGCGTAGCACAATTACGTTTTATAAAGCTGAACTTTAAACAGATTCAACCATCCAAAATTATAACCACGTTAATACCGTTTGTAAGAAACCAAACTGTGTGTCAATCTGTGACGTTTTCGGCGAGGTCTGAGTATTTGAATTTGTCCAGATCACCTATCTCCTTTTCTGTTCAACACATCTGGTCCAGCCTGCCTGACTGATCAGATGAATGCCAGTGAGGACGTTGGAGTCTGCGCTGTGAGACGTCCTGCCTTTATTATGTATATCTATGAGTTTAACTGCATGTCCAACCTGTGGGAGATATTCTTAAGATCTTAATAGATCTCTTACGGAAAGTGGTTGTGTTTTGCAAGCATTAGTAGTTCTTTAAGGGGAACAGCATTGTTTATTTCCTGGTTTGGTAAAGGGTCCTGAGGCCACGTCCACAAAAACATCTGCGTTTTCCATCCGTTTCCACCTGACGCCACAGTTAATCTATCACAACGGCAGCAGCCTCCAACAAAGAACTTACTGACCAGAGGAGTTAAGGTTTGAATGTCATCAAAGGGAAATTGTTGTTTACATTTGGTTTTAGCAAACTCAAGGAATCAAGGAATCAAGGAACTTTATTTGTCATCACATCACATGTGGTACATGAGGTGGGACGAAATTCTAATCCCCCGGTCCAGTTTACACCCTGATAGCATTTTTAAATAATATAATAAAATATAAAGAACTATACAAGAAATAGGATTTGACTACACAGAATCTACAATATGGACACAGAATCTACAATATGGGACTTCGGACATAGCATCAAGGAAAATTCGGAGTGCAAGTGACATATTAAGTGACATTTTAAAGTGTGATATTAAAGTGAACAGTGCCGGTTAAATGAGAAAGTTTTTTCATTTGTAATTGTCCTTGTGTGTGTTTGAGAGTCTCTCCTAAACGTCAAGAAAAACGTCACGTTGCTGTACCACATATATTGTCACCACACAAAAACAATTAGACAAAAAAACACCTGAAATAAATGAGAAAAAAGAGAAAAAAACAGCTGAAATAAAAGATGCTGTTAAATATTGATTAATGTGGTTGAGAAATAGTATTTGTGTAATATTTTTTCCTGCATTGTAAACGCGTTGCTAAAATAAAGTGCAGTTATGTGAGGAGGATGATAGTGTGGCTATTACCTCAGAAATATTTTACACATGGATTTCAGTAGAAAGGGAGATAGAGTTCCAATAAGTTGCATGTGTGCATTTACATTTTACCTCTTCATTTTTTTTCTAAAGCAGTGATGGTAAAAATGTACACCTGTCAATTCATGGGTTATAACTAAATAGAAAAACTACGTAATAAACACAAGAAGCTGAAATCTTACTAGTGAAACAATCAGGAGTTATCTGTTTTTTATTTTATAAATAGACACACACACACACATATAGTTTAATAATTATTTACCAGAGGCAATGTGCAATTTTTTTTATTTTTTTTTTCTAATATAATGTTTTGAGTTCTTGCCTTATCATTTTTATGCTTTATATATTGTACTGTTTAATATATCTATTTTTGTACTGAGTGCCTCACTGCTGTGACCCTGAGAATTTCCCCACTGTGGAACTTATAAAGGACTATATAATCTTGTCTTATCAATTGTGAAACCATTTTTATACATTTTGAAAGAAAAATTCCAAATTGTTTGTTTATCTATTTTTCATGTCTCAAGTTTAATTGATTTATTTTTTAATCTTGACAATAAGGATTTGTTTTTCTCCTTCAGGTATTCCTGCTTATCAGTTTCTCATTACAAAGAAGACCTCCAGTCTATTCAAGAAGAACCAAATGTCCTTCAATGAAGGAGGAACAAACAGAACCAGAACCCCAGACGACTGTGATGATGAGAGGTGACTCAGAATCTCAGTCAGTCAAAGAAGAACGACAAGAGTTGTGCCTCTCTCAGGTTGAAGGGCAGCTTTTTATTAAGCAAGAGATTGAGACAATTACGTTGACTTCTGCCCACGAGGAAGAAGTTAACAAGAAACTAGAACTTCAGCAGATGAGGAATATTTATGAGACACTAGATGCTGAGCAGGTAAAAGTGGAACCAGAGCATGCACAGATTAAAGAAGAGCAGGAGGAGCCAGAGGTTGTGCAAATTAAAGGGGAACAGGAGGACCAAAATGAGGAGCAGCTTGTAGTAAAGCAGGAGAATGACTCCAAACCAGAAGCAAGAAGAGACCAACTTTTTCCTGCAGACTCTCTAAAAGCTGAGAATTATCAACAAGGAAGCAGTCGACAAGACACTGGACCAAATGGAGGTAAAGATCTGGAGCAAAGAAAAAGACGAAAGAAAAACCTGCCCTCCTGTGAAATATGTGGCCAACGTTTCAATCAGCTCAGATACCTGACTGCACACCTGAGAACTCACAAGGATGGGAAGCCTTTCCAGTGTGGGAGCTGTGGAAAAGGTTTCACCAAGCAAAACAACTTGACCGTCCACGTGAGAATTCACACAGGAGAGAAGCCGTATCCTTGTGAACTGTGCGATAAATCTTTCAGAACCACGAGCCAGTGGGCCAGCCACACCAAAATTCACATAGCTGGGAACCCTTTCCAGTGTAGGACCTGTGGGAAAACCTTCACCAAGCAAAATAACCTGACTAAACATGAAAGAGTTCACACGGGTGAGAAGCCCTATCCTTGTGAACTGTGTGACAAATCCTTCAGAACCACAAGTCAATGGGCGAGCCACACAAGAACCCACACAGGCGAGAAGGCGTGCTCGTGCCCGACTTGTGGCAAAGGCTTCTCCAGACGGTACGACTTGAACGTTCACATGAGAACGCACACGGGCGAGAAGCCTTTTTCGTGTCACATCTGTGGAGAACGTTTCATCCGGAAGATCACCTTCAACTTTCACGTGAGAGCTCACACGGAAGGGAAGCCATTTACGTGTGACGTGTGCGACTCGTCCTTTAATTACAGCTACGATCTGGCTCGGCACATGAGAATTCACACGGGCGAGAAGCCATTCTCGTGCCTGACCTGCGGAAAGCGCTTCAGGGAAAGAGGGAGTTTGAACGGACACATTCGAGTTCATACAGGCGAGAAGCCTCATCTTTGCTTGGATTGCGGAAAAAGTTTTGCACGGAAGCACAACTTGACAATTCACATGAGGACGCACACAGGCGAGAAGCCGTATTCCTGTGATATATGTGGAAGGTCTTTCACTGACAACACTATATTGCTCAATCATATAAGAACCCACTTGGGTGAAAAGTCTTTTTTGTGTCCTTCCTGTGGTAAAAGCTTCACCAAAAAATACACGCTGACTGTGCACATGAGGACTCACACAGGCTAGAAGCCTTTTTCCTGCGTGTCATGTGGCGAGGCCTTCATTTCCAGAGGTAAACTGACGAAACATGTGTGCTGAATGAGTATATTACGCTGTTTCTGACTGAACCTGTCCGACTTCGATTCACTGAATGTAGTGGACAAATAAACAAGATCCCTGTGAAGTTTTTAAGCGTATACAATGTTATTTGATTATTTTGTAGGTATTAGAATAAAGAAAAAATGACTAAATATTTGTTTGGTTGTTTAATTCCAAATTTGAGTTTCTTCAACTTTAGCTAATAAAATACAAATTATTATTGCTCAAAAAAGTTTTACCTTGAATTTATATGGCTAACCACTTAATTTAGAACTTATACAATTTGTATTTAAATACTCATCAAATAATGTAATAATAAAATAAAAATTTGCCTTTTATGTCCATTATTTTTTAAACGGTGGTTTATTTTTGTAATACTTTAAAACTGTACTGCTACTTCTTGTATTTTATTTTATTTTTTTACTTTAGGATGTTTTAATTTCATGTTTTGGCAACAAATTAAGGGGTTTGGAAGTGTGGGGCAACTCTCGTCAGAATTCAGCACTTACCAAAGTGAATTCGCATCTGAATAATTAAAAGCAAATCAGTTTGGAACAAACATACATGTTGGGCTTTTTTTTTTAGACTTTGTAGTAGCGATTACCAGAATACCTTGTATATATTCAAATTATACACTAATAAAGCCACGTAACAATTGGACAATCGAATGTTCATGCATGAGCTTTTTTTAAATAGCCTGACATGCTTTTGTTATCTGACAATTCAATAAATTTAGAGATAAGAATGTGAACTACAGAGCTCAAGAAATACTCTCCTAGAAAGGATCTTTTAAGAGTGTAAAGGATTAATTTTGTTAAATTCAAAGATAAGTTCCTGTGTGGCTTGGATGCTCCTCCATATGTGTTTTAATTAAATAGAAAACATTTACTGACAGGTGAACTAGATCTGTGTATTTCCAAACAGAAAGACTCATTTTATTCTAAATGTCTTTTCAATGAGAGCTGCTCTTACCTCAAATATTCTTGCAGTGAATGTCAGGAAGGACCGGACAACACTTACTTTTGAACTTAATCAATTATGGTTGCTTAAAGGTCTGATTGCTTTTGATCATTTTTTTATTCCTTTCTTTTTGTATTCTAATGTATTGTATTTACTATTGTATATTTATTGTTGTACTCATGACACTTTTTATTTTAATTGTATATTTTAGATTTAAAATTTATCTGACAGAGAATAATTAATAATAAATAATTAAATATATAAAACTTGACACATTAATTGAACGGTATGGAGACAGTTATTTATTTCGAGTATTATATGATTTTGTTTGGAGCAGCATTCAGTAGCTGCAAACCTAAATGGCGTTACTCATGAATTATTATTTCTTTCTTTCATCACTAATTATGTATCTGAAAAAACATACAGCGTCTGTAAATGTGTGATTTACATGTTTTTTGTGTGTCTGTGATCAAGTATGAGACCAAGTGAGAAATTGTATACATTGAGAATAAATAATAGTCGATACCAACAACTATAAGACCCTTTTAATTGTTTTAGACTCTGTGATCATCTGACTGTCTGGACACAACTTTGACTGCTCTGTGTCTAGTTAAATTTTACCAGTTAAGTTCTTGGTTTGGTTAGCTTTTGACCTTAATTAAATAAAATAGTTTGAAAAATGGATTTGTATTTCTATTGTTTAATTGAAAAGAAATCTGTAAGGAGACATACTGGACTTCTTACTTTTATCCCCTCAAATTTGTTTTGCAAAATAAAATGTCCGGCTATGTTGATAATTACTTAGCTTTAGGGGAATTTGGAAAGGATTTATGTCAGATTATGGATGGAAGAAGATAAGTTGTTGCATTTATGAATACAAGGATTGGACAATGAAACTGAAACACTTGGTTTTAGACCACAATCATTTATTAGTATGGTGTAGGGCCTCCTTTTGTAGCCAACACAGCGTCAATTCGTCTTGGGAATAACATATACAAGTCCTGCTTGGTGGTCAGAGGGATTTAAACCATTCTCCTTGCAGGATAGTGCAAGGTGACGATGTGATGCTGGTGGAGGAAAACGTCTCCTGACTCACCCATCCAAAACACCCTAAAGTGGCTCAAAAATAATTAGATCTGATGACTGTGCAGGCCATGGGAGATGTTCAACTTCCCTTTCATGTTCATCGAACCAATCTTTCACCAGTCTTCCGTGTGTTGGTGCATTGTCATCCTGATACACTGCACCGCCTTCAGGATACAATGTTTAAACCATTGGATGCAAATCGTCCTCCAAAATGGTTCGGTAGTCATCAAGCACAAGTATGGGGCCAAGGGAATGATATGATATTGCAGCCCAAACCATCACTGATCCACCCTCATGCTTCACTCTGGGCATGCAACAGTCTGGGTGGTACGGTTCTTTGGGGCTTCTCCACACCGTAACTCTTCTGGATTTGAGGAAAATGTCAAAGGTGGACTCACCAGAGAAGAATACATGTTTCACATGGTCCACAGCCAAAGATTTGTACTCCTTGTACCATTGAAACTGACGTTTGGCTTTGTCACGAGTGACCAAAGGTTTGGCTATAGCAGTCTGGCCGTGTATATTGACCCCGACGGACAGTTTTGGTGGAAACAGGAGCGTTGCGTTGCACATTTAATTCTGCCGTGATTGGGGCAGCCGTGTTTTTTTGTTTTTTGGATAAAATCCGGGTTAGCTCCCGAACGTTCCTTTCAGACAACTTCCTCTTTTTGTCCACAGTTATTCCTATTGGATGTGGTTTGTCCCTCTTGCTGGTATGCTGACATTACCCTGGATACTGTGGTTCTTAATACATCACAAAGACTTGCTGTCTTGGTCACAGATGCGCCAGCAAGACATGCACCAACAATTTGTCCTCTTTTGAACTCTGGTATGTCACCCATGATGTTGAGTGCATTGCAATATTTTAACCAAAGTGTTGCTTTTACCCTGCTAATTTGACATTCTTCTTCTTCTTGATTTTGTTTGCGGTTGGCAAACTGGTAAGGATTATGGATTGCTTGACATAATCAATGCATATATCTTACATATGCACATATTTACATACACATATACATCCATCTACTAAATTCTATCATGGAAATTACATTGTTTAAAAAAATAACATATAACCTGGTATCCTCTGTTTCCTGAGTCTTTCTGCAATAAATCAACAATATCTAACTTTATTTTCATTTTACTGAGATTCTCAACCAACTGATTTATGTGAATTTGATATCTCCTACAATGCAAAATAATATGTTCTATTGTCTCTTCTTCCCCATACTCACATTTCCCTATCTGATGGTTTCCGTTTCCCATTATAAATAATGTCTGTTTCAGTCCAGTGTGTTCAATTCTAAGACCTGATATAATTGTCTCTTCTCTCCTATTTCTTTCTGTTCTTCTCATTTCTCCAACTTTTCTTTGTATTTTATAAAACCAATGTCCTTTCCTTTCTTTCTCCCATAACTTTTGCCATTTCTCCTCAACTTTTTGTTTTATTATACTTTACCTCTTTTACACAAAACCTAACAATGTAAACCATTTTTCGATAAAACTCTCCTTAGCCAGAGTATTAGCCATTTCATTCCCCTTAACGCCATGTTGGAACCCATATAAAATGAACTGTAATCCCTATCATATTTATTCTATATATTGTTTTTTGTATTTCTATTAAAATATCTGGTCCACTATCCGACTGATTATTTTGCAAAATGTCCAAGGAAGAACTTGAATCTGAGCAAATTAATCATTTTAATGGTTACCTCTTCCATCCATTATAAGTAATGCCGGCATTTCAACTGTATAAACTGATAGTCCATCACTTTCCCTTTTCCCTATTTTAACATTAAATTGTGGAAAAATAAAAGCTATCCCTATCCTATTGGTTATATTTTTTGATGCATCTGTGTATTTCTGTACATAATTATAATACTGGTTTAGGTGTTTTTGTACAATGTAATTATTCAAAAACTTATTTTTATTCTTCTTATTCTTTCCAATAACAAAAACTCTTAGAACTCTGGAATTATCGAAGGTGGTACTGTGTATGCTAACTGGACCTTCACACTCTGCTCTTACTAGTGCAATGTGCAATTAACGAAGATTGGCCTTCAGGCTGGTCCAATTTACCCATGAAACTAAAACGACAGGCGTTTCAGTTTTATTGTCAAACCCCTGTAATTCAGAATGAAGTATATTGTTGTCGATCCAGTAGTAACCATTAGGCGGAGAAAAAGGAGAGGATAAAGGTCTTAGGCGTGGGGTTGGAGGCAGAAGCAGAGAGTACGGCGGCAAAAACAAAACACAAAATATATCGGAGTTGAAAAAGGCGTATTTGAGCATAAACTGGTATGTGAATGGTTCGTATGGAAATGGAGGTAGGAAATGAGGAAGACATGGATTTTGGAAGGTGGACGCCAATGGGGAGAGGAAGAGAGAGAGGACGTGAAAGAAATAAAATTGATAAAGGAAGGGGAATTGGTGATAATCAAGGAAATAAACGAGAACTGGAAGGAAGTAGCTCAGAAGAAGAAAGGATAGTTCGGAGGAAAGTTGTGAGGGAGGAATTTAAAATAATATTAAGACTTAAGAATGAGGAAGAACATGATAACATCAGCCACATTGTGGTGTCAAGAGAAATAAAAAAGAAGATTGGAGATGTTGAAATGGTAAAGATTTTGAGAGATGGAAACCTACTGGTAGTTTGTAAAAATGAAGAACAAAAGAATAAGGCTTGTTAGAGAAAATAAAAAAATTAGATGATTGATTTATGGGATCCCTTTAGATGAAGATCTTGATAAAATAAAGAGAAGTATTGTTGGTGCAAAAGTGAATAACTTGAAGAGATTGTCAAAAACAATAAATGGAGAAAAAGTATGAGGTTTGTCAATCCTGATTGAATTTGAAGAAAAGGAGTTACCACAAAACATCAAAATAGGTTATCTCAGTTTTCAGGTCAAATCATATATCCTTCCACCACTTCGTTGTTTCAGGTGTCAAAGGTATGGACACATAGCAGCAGTGTGTAAAGGACAGCAGAGATGTCCAAAATGTGGTGAAGATCACAAGTTTGAAGAATGTAAGGAAGAAATACGAGAAAAATGTTGTAACTGTGGAAGGTAACAGAGTTATGTATGGAGGATGTGAAGTAAGGAAGAAGACAAAAGAAATTATGCAGATTAAAATGACTAAAAACATAGGCTACTCAGAAGCAGTTAAAAATGTGAAGGAACAGAAACCAAGAAAGATTGAACAAACAGTGACTCAAAATCCACAGGAAAGCAAAGAACAGTCGGAACAAAATGTTACAATATCAGTAGAAAAACTAATATTCATAGCATATGTTATCAACTGCACTGACCAAGCCAAGCATAAAACTGAAAAGATTAAAATAACAGTGAGAGGAGCTGAAAAGTTTTTGGGGTTTAAAGAGGGATCATGGGATACCATAAACAAATAGTTGGAGGTAGATGGAAGACCAGGACCATCTGGTGAAAGTACTTTATGTTAATATTACAGTGGAATGCAAAAAGTTTAATTGCTAACGGACAAGAACCTAAAGGTTATATTGACAGTCTTGAAGAAAAACCAGAAATTATTTGTGTTCAGGAAACATGGTTAAAAACAAAATTAGATTTTGTGATCAAAGGATATGACATTGTCAGAAGAGATCGACAGGAGGGAACTGGAGGAAGATGTGGAATATTTATAAAGCAAAGGATACAATATCAGGTATTAGGGAAAGGGAAACTACTGGAATATATAGTAATTGAGATATGGGAACAAGAAGGTAAATTTAAAATAATACATTTTTATAACCCATGTAAAACATTACCAATTGAGATAATGGAGGAGTTAAAAGGGAAAGTAATATGGTGTGAGGATTTTAATGCAGATAGTACATTGTTGGGTAAATGTAATGATAAAAATTGACAAGAGTATCAAATGTTTTAGCTGGTATTTGTGAGTGGTTCATTGATAAAAATTCAACAATAGGTAGTAATCATTATCCCATTACAATAAGAGTAATGGGATAATGCTCACTATCACAGAAAAAGTTGAACTTATGGATATGCTAAAGGAAGATTGAAGCTATGCGGCTGTAGGTCGCTATTGCTTAATTAATGAATGTTTGGTGTGTTCCATAAAGGAGGAAGATAACATAAGGAGGGCAGCAGCAATAACTTTTAACAAGGATGTAAAAAGGGTTTCAACTTCCATAAGACCATGTTAAGGATGGAGTCTGCGTTAGCTTTGGGGATTAACGGATGCAGGAAAAGGAACATTACGCAGGATACGAACGTTGTCTACACAAAAGCTAAAACACTGTTTTACAGCTTTGCGGTCAGCGATGACATGAAAGGAATCAAGGAATTTTATTTGTCATTACATCACATGTGGTACATGAGGTGGGACGAAATTCTAATCCCCCGGTCCAGTTAACTCAGGTGTACACCCAAGTACCTGTTGCTGTTGACCACTTCCACCGCAGATCCTCCCATGTGCACGGGGAGGTGGGCATCCTTGCCCCTTCTGAAGTCCACAATCATCTGCTTGGTTTTCTTTACATTAATGCAGAGGTTGTTATCTCTGCACCAGCCCTCCAGGTGTTCTAGCTCCTGCATGTACCTGGACTCATCACTGTTTGTGATGCATCCAACCACTGCTGTGTCGTCCGCGAACTTCACAATATGACAGCCTGGATGGATAGGGGAGCAGTCATATGTGAGCAATGTGAACAGGAGGAACAGGAGGGGGCTCAGCACACAGCCCTGAGGGGAGCCAGTGCTGAGGGTGATGGTGAGGGAGGAGATGTTGTGAATCCTCACAGACTGCGGCCTGTTGGTCAGGAACTCCAGGACCCAGTTGCAGATGGAAGAGCTCAGTCCAAGTGAGGAGAGTTTATTAATCAGAGTCTGAGGAATCATGGTGTTGAAGGCAGATGTGAAGTCCACAAACAGCATACGAACATATGAATCCTTCTGCTCCAGGTGGATGAGGGCAGTGTGGACCACGGAGGAAATGGCGTCCTCTCCGGATCGATTTTTCCTGTATGCATACTGGTGTGGATCAACGGTGACGCTGATGTTGGCTTTGATGTGGGTCTGAACCAGTCTCTCGAGGCACTTTGTGACTATCGGTGTGAGGGCTACTGGCCGATAGTCCTTCAGACCTGTCACTGCGGAACTCTTGGGGACCGGGATGATGGTGGCGGTCTTCATGCAGGTGGGGACAGCTGCCTGGATGAGGGAGGCGTTGAAGATGTCCGCTAGCACGTCTGAGAGCTGGTCCGCTCAAGAGGAGGAGGATTTTGATGCCGGGCCATCAACGAGTGCTGTTCCTGCAGTATCAAACCCATTTCAAGCCAAAAGAAAAAATGGATATCAAACCTAAACATCCCACATAAAAGTTAGCCTTAAACACTGTACCGACAATTTGGAACGCAGGAGGTATGGAAAACCCGGCGTGCCACTATGTAATAAATTAAATTTTATTTTATTTTAAAATAGTACATGGGGAAATTTGAATTAAAAAAAAGCAATCTATTTGTCAAATAAGTTATTATTTTATTATCTAAATAAATAACCCGATTTACAAACGAGTGTTGTTTTTTAATTTTAGATTTGGATTTTAATTTCTGAAAGCAACTTTTGTCAAAAAAAACAACTTTCTGCATGTTGTTTGTTTTTCTTAAAATTTTACGCCAAACTTGACATTTCTGTTTTCCCATTCCTCAGGCCTTCAACCAAATCATGTCTGCTTTGGAGGATCTCTTTAACGGAGCAACTCCAATCCTGACCGCGAACAACCAAAGTGTATTGAGATGCAAAAGCAACTGCAGGAACTAGAGCTGCAGCAGACGACAGAGATAAAAGAAACCAAACCTCAATCAGTTAAAGAGGAACATTTTGGACTGTGCATCTTTCAGGAACTAAAAACTGTTCAGGAACAACAGACTGCAGAGATTAAGGAGGAACCAGAACCTGTAAAGATCAAAGAGGAACCAGAACCTGCACAGATTAAGGAGGAACAAGAGGAACTAGAAACTGCTCACATTAAAGGGGAACCGGGATCTGTACAGATTAGAGAGAAACAGGAGGAACTTTGGAGTAATCATGTTGCTGAGCAGCAAATAATGAAGCATGAAGCTGAGACCTTTATGGTGTGTCCTACTAATGAACAAACAGACAACGGTGAACCAGAACCAAACAAGAACCACCAGGAGCAAGGAAGCGACCAGAAAGATGTTGGATCAAGTAGTGATGAAGATCTGAAATCAGTGAGGAGGACACGGGGACAGTCTAGGAAATACGAAATAAAACGCCACAAAAAAAAAAACTTTCCCACTTGTGAAATGTGTGGGAAAAGATTCCCTCAGCATAGGTACCTGACTGCTCACTTGAGAACTCACACAAGTGGGAAGCCTTTAAAATGTGCGACCTGTGGAAAAGGTTTTATCAAGCAAAACAACCTGACTAAACATTCACACGGGTGAGAAGCCCTACCCCTGTGAGTTCTGCAATAAATCCTTCAGGACCAGCAGTCAGTGGGATAGTCACACTAGAACCCACACCGGACAGAAGCCGTTCTCATGCCCGACTTGTGGGAAACGCTTCTACAGACGATTTGACTTGACCATCCACGTGAGAACCCACACAGGCTAGAAACCCTTTTCGTGTCAGATTTGCGGAGAGCGATTGATCAGAAACACCACCTTTAAAAGTCATGTGAGAGCTCACACGGAGGAGAAGCCGCATGCCTGCGCTGTCTGCGGCTCCTCCTTCAGGCTTGGCTATGATCTGGCTCGTCACATGAGAATTCATACAGTCGAGAAGCCATTCTCCTGCCTCACCTGTAGAAAAAGCTTCAGGGTGAGAGGTAGTTTAAACGAACACATGAGAGTCCACACGGGTGAGAAACCTTATCCGTGTTCGACTTGAGGAAAGAGTTTCAATCGGAAGCGTAATCTTACGGTCCTTCGATTTATCACTCAGTTGTATCATCGTTCTAAACCAAATTATTTTATTTTCTTTTTTTGTATAACGGGTTTTCATATTTCTTTATCCAATAGAAAGCCTCATACTTGACAAAGAACAGTTGTTATATGTTTATTTCCATTTAAACCATCTTGTCCTTTCATCTTCCACCACAATTAACTTGTTACAACAAATCCTTATTTACTTACATAATGATAAAAGCAGAATAAATAAGTATCATACACAAATACTGCTAATGGACTGCCTCAGGATACCAGGTAAATAAGTAGTAGTCACAGCTTCAGTCAGATTTTCAAATTAATTTGTATTTATTGCAGCTTTTATGGAACTAGGAGTAGAGAAATGGTAAAAGTAATCAGAAATCACATGAATAGATAAATACGAATCCATAGATCACAGAATTAAAATGAAAATTTAGCATGTTAATAATATTTCCTTATGGACCCCCAACTATCTGTGCAGAGTGTAGATTGGTTCCCCGATGAATAGTTACAAGAACCTGTGTTTTTAAACAGAGGAAAGGACAAACAAAGATTCAGAAGAGCCGTCTTAAGTGGGCAGCCAACTGTATCTCTCTAGAACAAACAAATAACCTGAATAACTACTTAAAGAAAAATATATTTTATTTACACATTTTATTTACCTCCACCTATTAATAGATTTAAATGGCTTAACAATAACAAAATTAACATAACTTCAGCAGTGTCTCGGTTTGGTTTCCATTAAGTAAAGAATCAGACCAGTTGGTTCATCTCATTCCTTTACTTAAATCATGACTCAAGCTACGCTGTGTTGGCTGATTTGAAGTTTTTGGTTGAAGGTAGAAATTAATGTTTATCCTTCCAACCAACTCCTTTGTTTATGGGAAGACATTGTAACTTTGACCCTGTTTAGACGATAATTTGGTGATAATGCTGTTAATGAATGGGTTTAAAAGACATTCAAATTGAAAATCTTGTGTAAACAGGCCTTTCATTGACCGTGAAGAATTAAGAAATCTCCCTGTTTATTGGAAATGGAGTTTCCTTCCATGCAAGGTTCTGTTTATATGTAAAAACGCACGCTATTCTGGGCAGAGGTTTTTGGATGAACCATGTTTTCCTGTTTTGAATCAATATTTGTACTTATGAGATTCAAACTGCAATAAAAGGGAATGTACAGTGTCTAATGGTACTTATTGTCCCTTCATTTTAGCAATAAAAAACAGCAATTATCATGCTCAATGGTATATTGTCCATCCTTAGTACCAATGTTAGGATGCACTACATGATTTTTCCTAGTAACGATGTTGATTAAATTATGTTAAATTAACAAACCATATTTTCCACTACATAAACTCTTCAAATAGTGGCGTTCAAGTAATTGTTCATGAGGTGTTGCATGTCATGAACATTTTTAGAAAACTCTTAAGCATCCCTGTCTCACTGTTGTTCTTTAGATGGCTGTGTGTGAATATTCAGCAGCTGAAAAACGTCTGTAATAAAGAGCTTATTGGACATCCTCCTTAGGCAACAATTTGCAAAATTGTAATAATCACCACAACATTAAAGTCTATAAATAGGAGATGAGAATATTATATGCTTAAGTGTAAAAAATATACTTTTCTGATGCAGAATGGGGGATTTCACGTTTCGGAGTAATAAAGAGGATTTTAAAAGTCACCAAAAAAAGTAAAAATAAATAAATATCAAATGTAGAATTTTTTAAACTGAAAGGAGTGATTGATGTCCTTAGTCCTGCCCAGTAGGTGGCAGTAGCAGCTAAAGAATTCCAGGCTGTTAAAGTTAATGACGGTTCTCTTCTACACAGCTGTCATTGAGTCTATCCATGACCATCTGGTATGCTGCTGCTCCTAACCATGACAAAGAAAGGCTGTAGCGTAATTTAATCTGCTGAGAAGATCTGCTGCAGTCTACCGTCGCCCCAGGAGCTCCAGGACTCTGAAGCGAGCAGGAAAGATTACCAGAAACTTATGCCACAAGAACATTCCTGCTACCCTCCATCTGCTACTAGCTTTGTCAACAAGGTCTGGATCCCTCCTTGAGGGTTTTCTCTCTCTCACACCTCACATCTGCCATTACATGTTGTATGACATTGTCATAATTATACAATGGTGTCATGCTGTTGTTTATTCTTCGGACCCACATAAACAAAGTACTCTCAGGAGAGGTTTACAAAGGTTTATTGTTTAGGTCGATATGGCAAGAGGGAATCCAGAAATCAGCAACGGGAACTGTGGGTATGGTGAGACACAGGAAACAGCGAGGTAGCAGGGAACGGCAAGAAAACAACGGACATCAACGACGTGGGAGACCGGGAACTTCTGAGGGTGAAGACAGGTGAGGTGAGTTCAGTCGTGTGTGAGTGGAACGAATGAAAGGAACGATCTTACTGGGATGGTTGTCTTGAGTTTCCAGGGAGGAGTCAGCAGGGAGTCTTTTCCAGAGATGAGGTTGATGTTGGATCCTGAGGAGGTCAGAGCAGCAGATGGTGATGATGCTGGAGCGGACAGATCGAGCTTCAGCAAAGAGGAGTTGGAACCAGATGGTAAGTGAGACCAGAGAGATAACTGTGGGAGGATTGGTAGATGAGATGGAGGGACCTGAGACGCAGACACAATGAGGGTAGATGGTGAGAGAGGTGGGTAGCAAAAACACAAAATGTTTCATAAGAAACTCTACAAAAATCTAATCGAGGTACCAGTAACAACAAGAGATACAAAAGACTAGAAACCCTAGAGTATAGACCGCATGGGGCACTGAGGATAAGTTTACCAGTAGTTGATAATACTCAGGCGACGAGTAGCTGGTTCCCCACTCCTCTTATAATGCCTCAGCTCGTCCGAGGTAACCAGATGCACCTGTGAAGGAAGCTCCAGCATCCGAGGACTGGTGACCCCTACTGGATACCTGAGGAAGTGACTGGAACAAGACTCCTGCTGACAAATGGCCTAATTTGTAAAAAGGTAACTAAAAGAACAGAGGGCTCTGATGTTATTTGGGCTTGTGTTACTGTATAACCATGTCAACATTTTATGTATTCTTCCTTAAAAAAAAAAAAAAAAAAAGTGCTGGACTTCAAGACTTTCTTTTTTTGAGTTGATTTTAAGGTCTATGAAATATAATCCTTTTCAGGAAGCACAGATAAAAGGCTGTGAATAAACATTCGTAAGAGAGCTGACTTTTGGTAACTCAGTAATTTTTTTTTAGTTTTTCAAATATAAATTTATCTACTGGATTTAGTTCTACTGAACTCAAAGGATCTATTGAAGGATCCGGTGACTACTTCCTGTGTATGAACTGTATTAAAAGCTTTTGGGATGAGAACTTTCACACTGAGGCCTGTCCTACCGAAAAACACCATCACAGCTTTATTGGAGCAGCTGAAGAAGACTGGACTCCAAGCTACGCCTGCGGATCTCTGCTTCACCTGGAGATTTCTGCACGAGGAGGAAGCTGAAGCCATCAAGTCCTGTTCAGACTGTCTGGCCTCATACTGTAAGAATCACCTCCAGCCTCATTATGAATCAGCTCCATTAAAGATATACAAACTGTTGGAGCCGTCCAAGAACCTCCAGGGGAATATCTGCGCTTGGCGTGATGAGGTGATGACGATGTTCTGTTGCACTGATCCGAAGTGCATCTGTTATATCCTCTCTGTGGATGAACATAAAGGCCACAACACAGTCTCAGCTGCAGCAGAAAGGACTGAGAGGCAAAGAGAGTTGTAGGAGAGACGAGAAAACATGCAGCTGAGAATCCAGGACAGAGAGAAACATGTGAAGCTGCTTAAACAGGAGGTGGAGGCCCTCAATCAGCCTGCTGATAAAACAGTGCAGGAGAGTGGGAAGATCTTCACTGAGATGATCCGTCTGACCCGTAAGAGAACCTCTGATGTGAAGCAGGAAGTCAGATCCCAGAAGGAAAGTGAAGTGAGTCAAGTTAAAGAACTTCAGAAGAAACTGGGGCATCAGATCTCTGGGCTGAAGAGGAAAGATGTTGAGCAGGAGAAACTCTCACACACAGAGGACCAGTTTGTCCACAACTACCCCTCACTGTCAGCTCTCAATGAGTCTACACACTCATCCAGCATCAATGTCCGTCCTCTGAGACACTTTGAAGACGTGAAAGCAGCTGTGTCAGAGCTCAGAGATAAACTACAGGATATACCGAGAAATACATGGAATAACATCTCACTGATGGTCACTGAGGTGGATGTTTTATTGGCAGAACCAGAACCAAAGAGCAGAACTGGGTTTTTGAAATATTCATGTGAAATCACACTGGATCTGAACACAGCAAACAGACATCTGATACTATCAGAGGGAAACAGGAAGGTGACATGGATCGAGGAACCTCGGTTTTATTGTAGCCACTCAGACAGATTAACTGATTGGTGTCAGGTTCTGAGTAGTGAGTGTCTGACTGGTCCATGTTATTTGGAGGTGGAAAGGAGAGGGCCAGTTTATGTAGCAGTCGCATACACGTATATCAGCAGAGTAGGAAGTGGGAAAGAATGTGGACTTGGATGTAAAGTGGCCATTACAGTGTTATGAAGACAGTTTTAAAGTTGTACACAACAAAATCTGGACCTCCATCTTAGGTCCTGTTTCCTCAAGAATAAGAGAGTATCTGGATCACACAACTGGTATTCTGTCATTTTACAGTGTTTCTGAAACCAGGACTCTCCTCCACAGAGTCCAGACCAGATTCATTCAGCCGCTAAATGCTGGAATTTGTGTTTGTGGTTCTGTAGAGTTCTGTAAACCCAAATAGATTTCCTCTCTTCTCTCCGATTGTGGATCATAATTTTTCTGAGGTCTCTGTTTAGCTGTTCTTTTCCTTTATTTTTGGTTTAAATTTAGTTCTTTCTGTATGGACTTAAGGAACCATAAAATAAATCACTCTAGATGTTTTTTTCATGCTTCTATGACAGACATATGTTTACTCGTCTGTAAACCAAGGCTGTTTTAAGAAGTTCAGATTGAGTTGTTGTAAACTCGACTTCTTTATTTAAAATATTCTAATTGTTTAGATTTAAATGACACAAATAAATCTAAAATGTTCTGTCTCTTTGGCTTTAATAAACCGACTTCAAAACAAAGAAACTCGGTAAGTTTTCTATTCATTATAACAACAAAAAAATGTCTCTTGTTTGTTGTATGTAACTGTTTCATGTTGAAACCCTCAGACCTTCAAAGAATAAAGGTATGATTGAATGATACATGTGGTTAAGAATAGTGTATGCTTTTTTTTCACTTTTGTATTTTGACATATGGAGATTATGTATATAATTTCCAGTGATAAAGTTCATTTAAGTGAAAGGTTGTGACTAAAAAAGAAGAAAATGAACACATTTTTAGGGGGGTTTGACGCAAGACCTTTTGGTTCCCAATGTAAGTGGGTTGGTTTTTTCATTATTTTGGATGGCCAATCAGCAAAATGCAACACAAGAGACCTGGGAAACACCAAGGGCTCAGATAAAGAGCATGGCAGGTGAATATTCCTAAAATTTTATGATATTTTTTTATGGAACATTCATTTACTTATTTCATCAAATTAATTTTGGCCCTTTTGGCTGTCCATACACCAAAGGGGTCTCATCAGCATGATTGTGAAAATGAATTGCAACCTCCGATTCGGTGTCTCAGACCCTACTGGGGGTCACAACACCAACTGTGGGAACTATTGCCCTAGTGGATGAAGTACTGGGACTCTGATTATAATATTTAAAAAAATCTAGAACTACTACTAGTAATAGTAATAGCAATAATAATAATAATCATCCTCATCATCATTATGAAAATAATATCTGTAGAACATTTTCCAAATATTACACGCAGAAAACCAAAACAAAATAACTTTAACATAAAATGAGATTATACACGTTTGTGTTCAGGGCGGAACCTTCCGAAGGTCTCTGTTTCTAGCGTCCATCACTGTGTGTGACATCTGGCGGAAGTCAACAACAGGGGACCAGCAGCGTTAGCTTTTGTGGTTCCCTCTGATTCTGTGAAAAGACGTTTTCTTGCTGTCTAAGGAGAATATTTTACTCTCTGTAGAAACAATATCTACGGGTTCCGGCCTGTATGGTTTCTGGATATCGGTCGGAAACCCCGAATCATCTCGGAACCTCCAGGTATGTTAGCTGCACGGTTCTAAATGCACCAAGACTGGGATACACAATTTTAAGAGCAGGATCTAGGGAAGCAAGATGGGTTACTGATTTGTTCAAAGCTCGGCTATTTAATCGGTTATGAATTAGTATTTTGTCTTCTTTATATATATATATTTGAATGAGAGTAAAGAAACGCAGTGGAAGCAAGAAATGGAAGAAGCTCTTAGGGATGGCGCAGCCAAACTATTGCAGGATTGTTTTAGCTTCAGGTGGTGTTTGAAATCCACCAGTGTTACTGGGAAACGCGTTGCTGTGGCAACTGGAGATCGACATCAGAGGGATCTAAAAACCTAAAGTCCATAAGGTGATACGAAACATCTTCAGGTCTGCCATGTTGTGAGTGGCGTGATTTCTGCAGCAACAGGGTTACTCAGCAGTTTTTATCAGTGGTTTCATGTCCATTCAGGTGTGTTTATTATTTTTAGATCTATTGTTATTGCATAGTAGGGGTGGCCCACACAGATTTAAAGTTTGATCAGGATTTTTTGTGGTTCCATCTTCTCTGAAATCAGATTTTTGAGGATATAAGGAAGTTTGATTTCTATCCCTAACCTGCACAGAAAGCTAAAGTCAGTACAATTTATTTAATTTAAATAATGTTGTAATCTAATAAAAATAATTCTTAATTTATAATTGTAAATCATAATTCTTATCATGAAAATAAATCTATCATGATAGGGATACACGATAGGATAATACACATCAACATTGCAAAGGCTAACGATCCGTTTGGAAAACCACCAAAAACAGTTTAGGTACAATAAACTTAAACGTCACTTCTAAAATTGCAACCCTAATTTCCATCTTGTTATATTTAATAATTAGTTACTAAAAAATACATCATGTTTAACATCTATTAGGTATTGTTCTTTGTAATAAAAAAAATTAATAATGGAGCGGAACTCAGACAAAATCAGTCTTTTAATATGTTATCTCGTTTTTTATGTATTGTTGGCTCTTGCTAAGCACTTTGTTTATCTTTATTTATGCTATATAGTGAACGTTTACACACTTCATGTACTTATTTCTATTCTCTACCTCTTGATTTGAGGAGGTTATCATTTTTTCCTCTTCATCATCTGTGAACACTATATAAACGTAAAAATGTTTACAAATGACCGCTAATAGTAGTTATTCATTATAGGCAGCACTTAAAGATGCTGCTGTTACGTTTAACGGCTGCCGCTATCAATTATTTTATTAGATAAGTATGCTAGTGGTTATTCTGATGACTATCAACTAAAAAGGATAGAAAAAGTAACACATTCCTTATAATTCAAAGCGGGTGAGGCTAAAAATAGAAGATAGTCACAGACATAGAATGTATCTCATATTAATTACAAAATGTAGATATTTTTGTACAGGTTAATGTCCAATTTCTGCTCTTAACAATGTTGTTTTTTCAAAATTTGGCATGGTTTAGAGTTTGTTTGATCCAGTTAATAATCATCCGATTACTAAATCAGTTGATGATTATTTTAATATTGTAATATTGTAATATTTATATATATATTTTAAATATTAAATATATATATTTATGTTATGCTTAGAAGTCTCTTTAAAGTAGACCTTTATAGTAACTCTAAGATAGGTTTTTATTTCTAATAAAAGTGGTTTGCAGTTGAGATTGTATCTTTAGTATTGCTGCAATTATCTATTGAAATTATTTGAAAATACAAAAAATCCACCACACAACAGAGCTGATCAGAAAGTTGTAGAATAAAATTAAGGATCATCATATAATTAATATAATCATGAAACATATCGCCCCTAAAAGTTCCATGTTTGGATCCAACGCATATCACAAAAATCATGTGGCAAACATAACTATGGATTTTACGTAACGTTTCTCAGATTTACATAAATAACTCCACATCTGCAGGGTATTCAAGCTTACTTTGCGCTTTTTAGACAAAGCAAACCTGAACCCTTGTTAAAAATAACACCTTAATTAAAGTTTCCCTACTTTCAAAGTAGTTTTGTTCGAAGCTTACTTTGCCTTTTTTGGGACAAAACAAACCTGTAATTTTTCTCTTGTGCCTAAATCAATACTTTGTACTCTTTTGTTGTCTCAGCATGGATCTATAACAAAGTCTATTTCTCAGTGGCAATGTATTTGCAAGGTTAGAGGAAAAGCAGTTGGTTCAAAATGTCCAACGATGTAAAGTTTTTTGTTGGCTGGTTAAAAATAATGTTTGGTCACGTCCGTGTTTTCTGTTTTCACAAACAACATAAAAAGGGAGTCTAGACACATTTAGTGGTGAAATAAATGGCTCTTAATATTGATACCAATGAGAAATAGAAAAGCATTCGTAACATCATTATATCTCTTTTTGGGTTTTGTTATAGCAAAAGTGCAGTACTTTAAAGCACTTTATTTGTTAAGGCACTAAAACTTAATTAAGGTTAAAAGGAGAGAAAGCACACATTAGAAAACTAGCCTCCACAAGTTTCTCTAGTAATATGAATGTGTTTTTTTCTTCTTTAAATATAGATATTTGTTATATTGTATAATTTTTATATATTTATTGTTGTACTGCTGTTGATTCCCACAGGCCTTCCATCATGTCGGTTATTACATGGGAGGTTGATGCTGATCACATTCTGATTAACAAACAGAGGACTAGTTCCCTTCTTGACAGCGAGACGCCAAACAGTGTGGAAATTAAAGAGGAACCAGAACCAAAGCAGATGACGGAAGAACCAGAACCTAGAGTGGTTAAAGAAGAACAGATAGAGCTTTGCATCTTTCATGATGAAGGGCAGGTGAAGCACGAGGCTGAAACCTCCACCCCCTTGGAAACTTCTGCATATGACGAAACATTGCAGAATGAACTAGAACTCCAGCAGACGATAAAGACGAAGGAGGAACCCGTTCAAATCAAACAGGAACAAGATGAGTTCTGCTGTAATCAGGATGAAGAGGAGCCACACGTCTTTGAGTTTTGTGGCAATTCTTTTATAGAGCATAGCGATTTGGCTAATCACATGCTAATAAATCAAACTGATGAGAAGCCTTTCTCCTGCCTGACTTGTGGAAGAGGTTTTAACAAACAGTACAACCTGACTGTCCACATGAGAACTCACACAGGTGAGAAGCCGTATTCATGTGAACTGTGCGACAAATCTTTCAGGAGGAGCAACGATTTGGCCCGTCACATCAGAACGCACACAGGCGAGACACCGTATTCCTGTCAGTTTTGTGGTAAATCTTTTAACGACAACAGTCATCTTACCATTCACCTGAGAACCCACACAGGTGAGAAGCCCTATTCCTGTGAAGTGTGCGGTAAATCTTTGACCGACAGCAGTCATTTGATCAAACACATGAGAACTCACACGCCTGAGAAGCCTTTTCCATGTCTGACGTGTGGGAAAGGTTTCACCGCTCAGTCTGACCTGACCGTCCACATGAGAACCCACACGGGTGAGAAGCCGTTCACCTGCCTAGTGTGTGGCAAAGGTTTTATCCAGAAAACTACACTCAGTTATCACATGAGGACTCACACTGGTGAGAAGCCCTTTCCATGCGACATGTGTGATAAATCCTTCATTCAAAGCAGCGATCTGGCCCGTCACCTTAGAACCCACACAGGGGAGAAGCCGTATTCTTGTCAACTGTGTGATAAATCTTTCAGACAAAGCAGCGATCTTGCTCGTCATATTAGAACTCACACGGGTGAGAAGCCGTTCTCATGTCAGACTTGTGGAAAAGGTTTCACCAAGCAAAATAATTTGACAGTGCACATGAGAATCCATACAGGAGAAAAGCCTTACTCCTGCAATTCATGCGGAGAATGTTTTACCGTCAAATTTAGTTTGACAAAACACAAGTGTAAAAATAATAATCAGGAAGTTCTCCGACAGTAGAGCTTTTCTTTGTTTGACAAACTTGAGGGAAAAAAAACAAAGGAAGTACTTCAAAATGAAAAACTGTCAGTTTTTCTTTGGATACATTATGCTCTTTTTATAATTTATTTTTGTTTAATACCAATATTAGTTCTTTATTTATTGTTATGATATTAGCAACAGTATTCTATTCCGAGTCGGTTTCCTGGTTCCAGAGAACCAAGACTCCACCACTTTTGTTGTGTTTTTAGATGCTTTTTAATCAAATGAAATGTGCTGTATAAAACTCATCTTTCTAATTCCTGACTGCCAAATAACCAAACTTTTGTTATATCCAGTTTAGATCAAGGTCTAACTGTTTACCTCACTCTAAAAAGAAAAGACAGATCAGATTTTTTTGCTTCTTGTTCTGCTGGATGCAAAAAACATCAACCCCTTCAAAAATAGAAAAATAAAAACTACTTTAGGACAGGATTTAGTTGCCTTCATGTGGTTTTGGGCAGTTAAAGTAAGTTCTCACTTGTTCAGAGCAGGTTTGAGATATAGACGTAATAATCTGACTAGAAAATAAGGTAAGATGTATAATTTATATTTGAGGCCTTTGCTTGACCAACAACCAGATCCATACACTGAGTTTGTTTTAAAGAAAAACTTCAACGTCGCACTGACGTTAGCATAAAAACACACATACTTACTTCCTGCTTTTTTCTAATTATTTTCAGGATATCATTGTCTCTACAGGTGATTTATGTTTTCTCCTGATGGGGTTAAGTTGGCTGTCAAACTTGTGAAAGGCCAAAACACAAAGACAGAATGTAATGTAGCTAAACAATAAAGCATTTAAATTAATACTTACTCATGACAGAAGCTCAGAAATATTAAAAAAATTGAAAAGCAAATTAAGCTTGAGCTTGTTTATGCTGCAGTGGCAGTTTTCATTTTACTCTTATACTGTACCGTCACATCAGTATTCGACTACGTTGGACCCTCTAGTTGGATCCAGTGTGAACAAAGCAGCCAATGTGTCCTTAGGTCTTAGGATGAAAACTTGCCTTGTATAATTCACATCTGAATACACTTTTTTAAAGGTATAATTGATGTTACCAATGTTTTGTTACCGATTGCTGCATTTTATAACTATGGGGTTATTTTGTTACCTGCATGTTATTTAAAGCACATTGAACTTTAAGTAAACAAAGCTTAAACAAAGCTTACAGCTTTATGTGCTGATATAACCTGAATTAAGTGTTTTTAAAATGTGTCGTCTATCATTTATATATTTATTTATTTTTTCAGTTTTCTTGGTGTCCTGCTTCAGATGCCTTAAATCTGTTATGTTTGGATGATTAAAACTATTTATATTAATTCTTTAATTTGGTTTGTTGTCTTATTTTCACCAAATTGTCTAAAAAAGTATTGAAAAGTAGAGAATTGCCTTTGCATTAACTGAAGACCAACTATATACCGTTTACAGACTATTCATGTTTTACTGTTTAATGTTATGGGTTTGCAAGGAGTCCCCCAATCAGCTGCCAATATTTAATAAGTATTGTTATGAATTTAAAATTTTGCCAGGATAATGTTTTTTTAGTAGTTTTATGCATGATTTTCTTTACCCTCCAGGTGAAAAAACAACACGGTTTCAAAAGAGATGGAAAATATAAACTCTAAACTATGTAAAGAGGAAATATACAGCAAATGAAAAAGAATACTGTACAGTTATGACAAATGGCAAATATATGCAGCTGTAATTAACAAACAAAAATACAAGCTGTTAAACATTGTAAATAATTGCAGGATTGTAAACACTTATTGAGTTTGTTAGGAGTTACTTTGTGACTAATTAATAATGAATTATTAATTAATAATTTAACTAATTTTCTATCTAGTTCTACAACAGATGCATGCACGTGGTGGAAACAGGTGGAGACTATTAGTAATGTGTTTTGCTATTTTAATCGGTCAACTCAATTCTTAAAGGATCAGAAGCTCTTAAAGGTAGTTATGTAGACAAGGGAAGATAAATCCATTAGTTTTATCTATAAAAATTATTTCAGTTCAACCAACAGAAAAATTGTACATAAAATGGTCAAATTAATTGTTATATTTTATACCCCTCACAGTTTTGTGGAACAAGGATTTTTATTCCAGCATTTGTAAATTTGCATTGCCTAAATCAGACTTCATCTCTATCTGAACACAATAAAATTTAGATTACATTGAGTTTATCCACACTCTATAAATTATATTAGATTGTACATTACAAATTACTGAAAAAAAATCTAATCTCTAAAAATGTGCAACAGGACTCAATAAATTGTTAAAAACAACTTCTTCATAAATAAATACAATCTGAAAAAAAGAAAACAAATAATATTCCAGTTTAAAAATGTTAGTCCCTGAGCAGATCTAGTGCTGTTTAGGTTCAGATGCAAAAACAAACAAACAAGCAATAAACCATACAATATAACCCTATATTAAATTTTAATAATGCAAATAAAGGTTTTACAAAATACTAATAAAAATAAATAAATAAAACAAGAGTAATCTATTCCATGCTTAAATTGCTTTAGGTTTAAATCTAAAAACAGTCTAAAGGTAATGAAAACTTGTTTGGAAGCTTAGATCGAAAGCCAACTTCAGCTTCCTGCTTATTGCGGGATGTTAGTCAGTCATCAGCCGTTTCGCAGATACGCTGGGTGGCGTCGTCATATTGGTTCACGCAGAGGATTGTTGGATTGTTTGGGGGCAAACAATCCGGAGAGCTCTGTCATAGATATCCATAATAATGTATACCTTGTAGCAGGTTGACATAATTATGGATATCTATGGCTCTGTTTACATAGTTTTGAAGAAAGAAAAAATGATTTGAGGCGACCACTGTGTGTACAGGTACAGATCTTATTCTGTCACCAAGGGATAAATATCTAGAAATCAAGATTTTAAAGTGTTGCATTTAAGTAAAAGATATAACAAGTAAAAATGACTGGAGTTGTTAATCTGATGAGGCAAAAGATTTTGAATCTTTTTTTTTTTTACCTGTATGTTTGTACAGACTTTTTGTTGGGTGCAGTTTAATAAAATCATTGCGAAGAAGTTATTACATTAAGGGGAGTTACTTTGAATTAACGAGGGAATTTTCTAAATTTAATTTAATTTTGAATGACTATAGGGTAAGAGAACAAAACCACAAAGACCATTAGAAGCCATTTATTCACAAATACAAATGCAAAAAAAAAAGAAGAAAGAAAACGTTTCCTTTTTTAAAATCTGTTTTCTTGAAAATATTATTAAAATATATGTGTAAATGTAAGTTGTCATTACGGTCTAAACCTTTTTTATAAATGTTTTTTTTTCTTTATCTCTATATCTAATTATTCACATACATTTCTCAGCTTTAGTGTGTTTACTGCTCTTTTATTTTGTTTGGTTTATGCTTTTATCTGTTTAATTAGTTTTTTTTTGTTATTACTGTTTTTTCCCCCCAGGAAAGTCTGATTTGATAACTATAAGAAACTCATCCATTTATTTTTCGTCACATTCATTACTGCTACAGTGTTTTCACAGGTCTGCAAAAACAAACATAAAAAAACAATCAGACAGCTACAGTTGATGTAACTATAAGAAACTTTATGTCCAGCCAATTCTCTTGATAAGTCAGGCCCAGTGCCTGTGGCGTTCTAGAAATTGTTATTTTGCTCTGTTGTAAAAAAAACAAAAACAAAACTCACTTCTCTTTTTATCTCCTGTCATTTTTTAGCCACACACGGCACAGTGATCGCCTCGACCCATTTTTTCTTTCTTCAAAACTATGTAATCAGAGCTCTCAATGTATGTAAACAGAGCCCACAATCCTCTGCGTGACCCAATATGGCTGCGCCACCTAGCGCATCCGTGAAATGGCTGATTGTTTCAAGTACACTGAAAGTCCGTGATGGACCATAAACTGGAAGTAAACAACACGGCGCTCGCAGCGTTAGCTTCCAGTCTTCCTTCTGTATATTGTTGGCTAGAAGGCGGGTTTCTTTAAAGTATACATGTTAATGTGTGCAGTAAAAACATGTTTGGTTCATCATAAGAGAAAATTAACCAGAGGAAGACTAATAATAAACAACATGATCTATCAGCAGATCAGTATCAGGAGAGACTGCTGGAAAAACACAACCATCTCGGAACCTGCAGGTATGTTTAATGGTTCTGAATGTATTAAGCCTGGATATGATCAGGGAACAAACTGGGAAAAGAGTTTTGGTTACAGATTTCTATATTGCTGTTACTAAAACCTTTACCTGCTCAGGGCAGTGTGTCCTCTGTTAAGTTGACTTTATTACAAGGGAAATCTCTAAATATTTTTTTTTTCTAAATATTTTCATCCTGACCAATGTTTTCCAAACAACTCTTAGCTGATCTATTTCCAGATAACAATGTGAAAGTTTACTTTACTAACCAAAGTTTAACAATAGGGATATTTTTTAAAGGCAATGTACAAAAAAAGTTTTTCCCTTTCACCCAACAGCTAATAGCTGTTTTTTTCCTCTACCTTGGAAAAGCAGCTACTATCATATTTCATTGATAATCAATAGATACGTTCAAAGTGGAGGAATATAGGCCGACCTATTTTGTACAATCGTTTTTGTTCCGCCTCCATTGCAACAGGAGTGATTGTCAGTTATTACTATTAAATGACTGTAGGCTCACTTGATTATCATCCAACCCCAAAAAACCAAAAAAGTAATCTTGCAGGAGAGTTGCCATCATACATGATGCATAACTGTAAATGTCTAGAAGAAAGATCAAAATGAGGAGAACTGGTCAGTTAGCAGGCCATAGCAGTATAATTCAAAGATAGCTTACCATTAGCCATTCTAACTGTAAGCTTTATCAAAAAGAGAGGTTTTAAGTTTTAAAACTAGATGGAGTGTCTACCCAATAGACTAAAATTGGAAGCTGATTCCACAGAAGAGGAGCCTGATGACTTAAAGATCTACCTCCCATTTTACTTTTAGAGATTCTAGGTTTGAGAGCAAAGTGCTCTGTTAGGGACCTAAAGAGTAATCAGATCTCTGATGTATGATGGAGCTTGATTGTACTTAAGATGGAGAATCTTAAATTATATTATTCATTTAACAGAAAATCATTGAAGAGATGCTAAAATAGAAGATATATTACATCTTTTGGTTCTCGGAATGCTGCAGTAGAACCTTTTCCTTGAATTTTGCAATATTCAAGGTAAAAGGAGCTTGAAATAAAAGAAAACCTGTTTTACCTTGCAAAGTATTCAAAGGTGATACAGCTTTGTGTAATTTGCCGCAGCTGCAATGTGAGACCCTTGTTATTATCAGTATTAGGAGATCTAAGTACTAATAATTGTATTTTGTTCTCAAACAGCCATAGTGGGTTTCTTTGTACAAATTTATTACTTTATGTGCAAGATGTTTTAGTTTTTTTTTTTTTTTTTTGCGATTTTATAATAAAAAATTGTGTTCTTTTGGATTAGCATAGGTTTTTGCCTTTGAACCTTCCCTTTTCTTTTTAGCATACTGTCTTTTTTTAGGTGAATCATTACCTTTGACCCTAACTGAGGCTTTGTTTGGATTCTTTAAGTGATTTTGGTAGTTTAGTGTCTCTGGTGTTCAAAAGCCTTATTAAGGATTTTTGTAACCCTTTACAGACTCATAGATTTTAAAGGCCTTGTATTTCATCCTTTATTTGCCAATATTTCTCATTCTGTACTATTAAAGGGGGGTTATACTAAAAGTTTTACTAAACTTTTTTTATACAATAATTAAAACAATAAATTGAAAATAATAGTCTGTGTCTATTTTGATATCTATGTAAATATATATATATTTTTAAAAACTGTTAATGTTATTCTACCATGTTTTTTATCCCCTTAGGTTTGCAACAACATTATGTCTGTTACTACGTGGAAAGTTGTTGCGGATCACTTTCTCATAACCGAAGAAGGGAACTCGGCCCTTGATCAAAATGTATCACACACTGTAAATCTTAACGAGGAATGGGAGGAACCAGAAGAGCAGATGACTGAGACAATAGTGGAACGAGAGTCGAAACCTCAAATAAAGAACAGGATGAAGGACAGCTTCTAGTAAAGCAGGAGCACAACACTTTTCTGATGAGTTCTTCTAAAGAGCAAATATAACACAACTTACCAGACCTCAAAGCGGTCCAGATTAAGGAGGAACAGGAGGACTTCTACAGAAAAACTTGTTGCGAAGCAGGAGAGAGACACCTTTAAGGTTACCCGTACATATGAGGAATGCAACCTAAAACTTATGAAGATTGAACTAGAGGAGCCGAAATCAAAGGAGATGGTTGAGGCAAAAGATGAACCAGAAACATGGCAAACTAAGGAAGAAAGAGCTGAATTCTGCATCCTTCAGTCTGGAGGGGAATTTGTTGTAAAGCAGGATTCTGGATCCTTATTGCTGACACACAATGTTGATCAAAAAGACTCCAGTGATTCAAAAACAATCGAGAATCATCCTCTTAATTCAGTCTGCCCTAAGAGTAAAAACCTACAGAAGCAAGATTCTGGATGAAATAAAAAGAAAAAGCCGAAGGAGGAAAAATGCAAAAAAAAACAGAAAACAAGGTGACAACGTAGACGCCTCCAAACTGAAAAGGCATAAAAAGAAACTGCCCTTGTGTGATTTATGTGGCAAATGTTTCACTGCTCAACAAATCCTTACTGTACACATGCGAACTCACACTGGAGAGAAGCCCTTCGCTTGCAAACTCTGTGATAAAACTTTCATTAATAGCAGTAATTTGATTTGTCACATGGGAACTCACACTGGTGAGAAGCCGTATCCTTGTGAGCTGTGTGAAAAATCGTATCGGGCCGCAGTAATTTTGTTCGACACATGAGAACACACACCGGTGAGCAGCCCTATGTTTGTAAAGTCTGCGGTAAATCGTACAGTGGCAGTAGTCAGCTGGTCTATCACATAACGACTCACACAGGTGAGAAGCCTTTCTCATGTCTGACCTGTGGGAAAACTTTCAACAAGCAAAGCACCTTGGCTGTGCACACAAGAACTCACACAGGTGAGAAGCCTTACTCTTGTGATCTCTGTGAGAAATCTTTTAGAGAAAACAATGACTTGACTTGTCACATGAGAACTCACACAGGTGAGAAGCCATATCCCTGTGAATTGTGTGAAAAGTCTTTCAGGTGGAGAAATGTTCTGAATCGACACATGAGAACTCACAGGTAAGACGCCATCTTTTTGTTAGCAGTGTGATGAGTTCTTTACTTTCAATTGTAAGTATATTGAAAACAATATGTATGTTTGAGATATACTACTCAACTTAAGCAAAAATGAACTTATCTCACAAGGACAAAAAATTGTTTTATTACTAAAGCAAACAGTTGAATCTCTTTAGCAGTTTAATTTTTTGAAAATACATCACATTTATTTTTAAAGCTCCTAACCTCATCAGTTTAATGCAGAAATTTAAAATGCATTACAGTAAAAAAAATATCCAACACTACAAAGTTATTTCAGATGATTTGGGGTTTTTGTTTTTTCTTGCTGAGAAGTTATTTGATGCCAGAAAAACCATTGATGGATTCCCTTTACTCTAAAAAGTAAAAAAATAAAAATAATCCTGATTTTGTAAAGTTACTGCTAGTTGTATCTCCTGTTATGTTGATATATTCTCTAAAATCTTAGAATAAATACATATCAATGTAAATGGGCCTTCTTTCTTTTTCCCATTGCAGCTTTAAGAATGGGCCACAGCTTATTTCAAGTTTACTTGTCATCAGCAGTTAATTCCTCAGTAAACCTCAGTGTTGTTTCTGAGATGTTCATGCTTTGCTTTCCATCTGTCACAGAAGGTATCTTCTAGATCTACTTGTAAAGTGGATGACAATCGTTCTAGAAATAAGAGCTGGACGGTGTTGATGTAATCTAAAATTTTCTGTTTTGAGTCAGGAAGCACAACTCTGTAGATTTTGACATTCTGGGTTACCTTCATGGAGGCCATGGAGTCTCAGCTTCCATCTTCATTCTTATCTGTTATACTAATTCAGTTGCAGTTATGCAATTTATCCATCATTAATTTAATCTTGTAATCGATCAGAAGTCATTTTTAGGAGACCAAACTTGTTTCTTCGGGGCTTCAGAGCTTCCTGAGTTCTAGTTAATCATATTATCCAGTTTCTTCTTGTTATCCTGTAGGTCTACCAAGTAAATCTCAGCTTTTTTAGTTTTCTCTTTTTGGTTGACTGGTGTATCATTGTTAGATGATGGCAGAGGTATAATATCAGCATGTAGATTAATGGCACACGTTTTTGGAGAACATGTAGTCACGAACAAGGTGTGGTAAACTTGTTGGAGTTATCCTTTGGAGAATATTTAAAGTTCAAATAGTCATACTTTTTTAAAATCTTTCTCGATTTTCTTTTCCTGTTCGCAAACACACTGTAGCACTGGAGGTGTAATGAGAAACAGGTTGATTGAGCAAGAGAGGGAAAGTTGCAGGTTGCTGGTGCAAAGATTGTTACATTAATGGAAAGCACTTTGAGGAGACCTCAAAATAAGTGGCTTGAGTATTAAAATAATATTATGAAACAGATTATTTAAAATGAGCATGTTCACAGCTATAAACAACCTCCTGCACAGTTTTTGCACTTTCTATTTCTTCCTAATATTTGTTAACTGTTAAAAATTTAACATGTCATTTGTTGTTCATTGTTTAATGCTAGGGGTTTATAAGACTCAATCAGATGGACTAGTTTCTTTGTATTGGGTTTATAAAAAGACAATAAAAAAAATGCAATCTATTGTTTTCTAATTAAAGGTGAGGATGTAGAGATGTAGAGTTTATTTATCTAACACTTAATGACCAAAAGTTTGTATAAAAAGTGCAATAACCAAGTTTTGTAAAACTAATTATTTCCGATATTTATTCCAGCTGTTTTACAGAAACATATCACTTAAACAACTTGAGCGAACAACAAATTAATTATTCATAACAACTTTGGTAAAGTTTCCACTCCTTACTACACTAAAAGAAATCCACTCATTATTTGTTTGTTATGAAATCTATCTTATTTTAGTTTGTGTACTTAAACATTTTTATACTTAAAAACGTTTATTTTAAACTTTTTCTTGCTCTTTGTTTTAGGTATGCTGTTATGTAAAAACATACCAAGATTTTATAGTGTGCTATATACCTGCTTAGTGTGAATATTTTTTAATAATTGTATGTTTTAGTATTGGATTTGTAAATTGCTTGTATGTTGGTTTGTTTTGTACTCTTCTATAAGTTAAATAAAAAATGTGTAAAAATAAATTATTTCTCAGTGTCCAGCATGAACGTCATCTGGACAAACCTAGTTGGGACAGGATTGTTTTTTACACCAAATAAAGATTATTAAAATCTTATGTTGCCTGAACTTCTCTGTTGTTTCCCTGTTTGCCAAAAAAAAGTGGTTTATGCTTGTGTCATTTTTTGTTTCTGTATTTCACAAAAAGTTGGCTTCATAATTTATACACTGGTGTTACAAGAGCAAGCGTTTAGTAAAAACTAGGCTGAAGCCTTTAAAAGGACAAGAGGAAATCAAATCAAACAAGAAACAACTTCTCTCCACTAATCGTCATAAACCACATTCTTCTTACTTGCGTGATAAATATCAGAAACCTTGCATTACATTGGTTCCTTACACCATTAAGAAGCATTTTTCATGTCGGTTCAACCAAAAACACTTCTAAATTCAAGTGTACAAATTCAGGATCTATTGTTGCCGCTCCTCTTATTAACAACAATAAGCTGTGTTGGAATAACATTAACCCTCTTGCATCTTTTTTCCTCAACAGAAATATCTCTATATTTGTGAAGTTTTATGAATTACATCTTTGTTAACTAGCTTGCTGGTAATTCAATAAAATCCCATCCGAACATACTTTATTAATCCGAAAGAAATATGTAAATGTTGTATTGCCTATTAGTCAAGCTTATATAAAGAGCTATAATCGGTACAGGTGTCTCTCATCAGGAAGGATTTCCTGTCTGTATTATAGCTAATCTGAAGAAGTCCATGACTAAAAACAGACTCTTTTTGTATAGGATTCTCATGAATAAGATGATCAGGTTTGTCCATACTATTCTTAACTTCCTGACGAAGCCGTTTTCACACCATCATCTCTAATGGTCTCCAAGAACTTCCCTTCCTCTGATGCTATTGACCAAACACATGATCAGATTATACTTCTAATTTACGTTATGTTTTCTGCTTTGGTATTTTACTCATGAATAAGTTTAAGTGTTTTATTTATTGCTATAACTGTTCAGGTAACATTTTTTTTTCTTTGATTTTTATTTCTTTATGTAGGAACTAATTGAAAAATATATTCCCTGTTGGTGCTTTTGGAGGCGGGTTTGCAAATTAATCTCCTGTTTCGTGTTCCGGGCCAGCAGGTGGCGCTTACATTCCTTTGAGAAGGTTCTCCACCGACTTCCGGCGGAAGTAAACAATACGACGCTAGCAGTGTTAGCTTCCTGGCTTCCTTCTGTCTATAAGACGGGTTTCTGTGTCCAAACTGAATATTTTATTGTCTCCAGTAACAAAATCTTCTGTTTATCATCCAAGAGAGACTAACTTTACCTGCTGGAGAAATATTCAACAACATTAGGAGAAGATTATCAGATCAGATTCCTGGAAACCTAAAGAAATCTCGGAACCTTCAGGTAATGTTAATTATACAGTTCTAGTTACAATTATACAACACTGGAATAAAGAAAACGTGTTGAGGGAACTATAGTTTATCCCGCGGAGGAAGCAGTGTTTGTTTAATTGGATTGTTTACTTTTTTGTTTTTATAGCAGGTTTAAATTGATAGAAGAATAACCAAACAACATGCAGTAATAACACAAATTATTGTAATTAAAAGCAGTCTAATAAAAATAAATTATTTTGACTTTTTACCGTGAGGATGATGTCAAGGCGAGGAAAAACACTCAAAAACATCTTCTTTTCCAAAGCAGTCACCACTCTGAACTCAACTGGACTGAATACTCTCATCTCTGTGCAATACAATGCCATTATAACAATATCTGTGCAATATTGTATATTTATATTATATTTATTTATTTGCAAGGGTAATCCCACCACCACTGTCTAATTATCTAGATAGTGTTTATTTCTCTGTATAGATTTTCATATTCTTATACATTGTTTATTTCTGCAGATCTCTACATATTTTTTATTTTCTGTATATATTTTGTAGACATTGTTTGCAAGGCACTGAAAGGAGTGGTCCTCCAATCTCATTGTGCAATGTGTATAATGACAATAAAAGCCATTCTATTCTGTTCTAAAGGATAATTGAAGACTCCTTTTTATTGTTTATTTAAGGATCCCATTTGCCTTAATCAGACAAAAGTCTATTCTTCCTGGGGTCCATTTATACAATACATAGTAAATTACAAAAAAAAAAAATAGATCAAATGTGATGCCAAAAATACAAACTCTTTAGTGTTATAATGCTTGTAAGTAATGAAAATTACAATAAAATAATGGTACGAGAAATAGGTGACGCATGCTCCAAGTCTCTCCAGTCTTTAGTTTATAGCTGAAAAATCAATTTGATTATAAATAATGCTTTCTTAAGATTCATCTCGAAGGCAATGTGATTAATAGCACTCTGTATATCTATTGGCAGCATATTCCAGCATGCATTTGCTCTTTATATGAGGCATTTTTATAATTTCTGTGGTTCTTGGCAAGGCAGAGTAAATTCAGCATGCACTGAAAGGGCCAAATCCAGTCTTCCTGAACCATTTAGATGTGTCCCTTCTCCAAGACATCTGGGTAAGATGAAAACTTGCTAGCAGGTATCTGTAGAGGTGAACGCTGATGGGGGAACTCATGTGTGTTGGAGCAGGGATGCATCTAAAAGCTGCAGGTTGGTACCACTGCAGGACTCAACCTGGACGGCGTTGTTGGAGTATTTTAAGAGGAATGAAAGCTTGACAACCAACTGTCAAGCTAATTTAATAACTTTAGTAAATCTAACTTTGTGAAACTGACTTTGTCGGACAGTCTGCTGGCATGGATTAGACACTGACATCAGCTTTTTCCACATACATAAGTATGTTCACCTAATTTAACTAAAAATAATGCTTCTAATGTAATATGAAGTTAAGATGGGCTTAAATAATAAACCATAATATAACACTATAATAAATTTTTCAAATTTTTTTAAAATAATTTACATTACTTACTATTTTTGTCTTTTACTCGTTAATCTTTTCTGAACTGATATTTCTTTGTTAATTTAAATTTCATCTACTTATTCACCCAAGGAGCCTGGGGATACAAACAAACAATATACGATTATTTTTCTATTGATTTTCAATTATAAAACTATATTGAATATCAAATTATTATAACATTTCATTCTAATTCCATTTGATTTACTTTTATGTCCGCTCAGTCTGACTTGCTTTCAGTGTTATGGTTGGCCACCTTTCAGAAGAATGCGTTCCTCTGGTGAAGCCAGATGATGGTGACAAGAAATAATTATAGTACGGAAATATCCCAGAACAAGAGAGTAAAACTGTCAAAATGGATGCTAAGTGCATTTAATGCGGTTCTGTTTCAAAATATAAACACTCAACAATCTCCTTAAATTATCACCTTAACACAGGTCATTCAGTATGGAGGACCAGTGTCAACTTTTCAGCCAAAAATTACTGATGCTTTTGAAGGAGAGAATTTGATGGCAGAAAGTCAATGGTTTTATGCCAAAAAACTTTCAATGATAGAAAAAGACATTATACCAAATATCACATTTGATAGTTAGGGCTTTCGTTTGTTACTTCACTTTATCCACCCAGATTTTAACATTTCCTCGAGAGCCTACCCCCACATACTTTAATTTAATTTACTTTGTGGAGATCCATGCAGATCCAAAGCAGACATTACCCGTACACGTTCTTCACTGTGTCCAATAATACAGGTTTCCTTTATGACAGCGTTCAAATAGAGCAAATACTTAAGCTGTGAATAAAACCCGAGCCCATCTAATTTCACCAGTACCAGCACAACCTGTTAGTTTCCAGGCCATGCTCTATAAAATCACTAAAATGACTCCTGTTCTTTATTTCCTCAGGTGCTACATACTATCACGTCTTTTTCTATTTTCTTGCTGATCCCTTCTTGGTGGAAGAGTTTAACTCTATCCTCTAACATATCACAATGCAATGGAGATGAAAGAAGAATCACACTCATGGCAGGTAACTGAGATAAAAGAAGAACCAGAACCTCAGCCTGTCAAAGAAGAACAAGTTCAACTGTGGATCTTTCAGGATGAAGGACAACTTTTATTGAAACAGGAGACCAACACCTGTATGTATACTCCTGCTAATGAGGTAATATCCAACAATGCACCAGAGCTCCATCACAAGATGCAGACAAAAGAAGAACCAGAACCTTTGCAGATAAAAGAAGAACTGGAACTTGAACAAATTAAAGAGGAACCAGCTTTTGGTCAGATTGAAGATGAACATCAGGAGCCCCACAGTAATCATGATGAAGAGCAGATGGGGGTTAAAACGAAGCCTGAAATCTTTAGGTTGACTCAGGCTTACAAGCAAAAAGACAACTATGAACCAGAGCAAAACAAGAACCAAAAAGAAGAGAATCCACATCAGCTAGGAACTAACCAAGAAAGCTTGGGATCAGGTAGATGTTCAGATCCGGATGCAGAGAAGAGACATCAGAACACCAGAAATCACAGGGACATTGTGGACACTTCAGAACAAGAAGGCTGTAAAAACAAGGTGGCTGCTTGTGAAGTATGTGGCCGACAGTTTCGGCGCTACAGGTACTTGATATCTCACATGAGAACTCATGCAAGCGAAAAGCCGTTTTTATGTCTGACTTGCGGAAAAGGTTTTCCCAGGCAACCTGACTTAACTGTCCACATGAGAACCCACACTGGTGAGAAACCTTTCCAGTGCTTGGCCTGTGGTAAAGGTTTTATCCAGAAAACTACTTTGAGGTATCACATCAGAACACACACAGGCGAGAAGCCTTTTCCTTGCCAGTTGTGTGAAAAATCTTTCAGGCAGAGAAGTGATTTGGCTTGTCACATGAAAACTCACACAGGTGAGAAATCACATTGTTGTGAAATGTGTGGCAAATCTTTTAGAAAACGTAGTGATTTAGCCAACCACGTATTATCTCATACAGGGGAGATACCGTTCCCCTGTCTAACTTGTGGAAAGGGTTTCAAGCAACAATATAAATTAGCTATGCATATGAAAATTCACACAGGGGAGAAACCATACGCTTGTGACTTATGTGATAAATCTTTCAGACATCGCTGCGATTTGACTCGTCATCTTAAAACTCACAAGCGTGAGAAAGTGTCTTCCTGTACAGTGTGTGGTAAATTGTTGAGTGAGTTTAGCAGTATGCCTCGACACATGAAGACTCATACGGGGGAGAAGACGTATCTCTGTAAAGTCTGTGACAAATCTTTTATACAGAGAAGTGATTTAGTTCGTCACATGAGAACTCACACGGCTGAGAATGGAAATTTTTAACGGCTCATTCAGTGATGGATAACAATCATATCAATATTATAATTGAAGGAAACATTCAAACCTCTTGCCATACTTTCAGTCACAGTTACATCTAGTGAAAAAATAAGCACTTAAGACTTACGCAACTAATATCTGTTTGATCTGTCTGATTGAAAACTATATTTATTTGCAATTGTGTCCTGGTATAAAGATATTTGACACCAGAGGAGAAATAAACCAATTGAATTTCCATTACTCTAGAAAAGCTTTGAGTCCCCAGAGAACCACAATGGGAATCATTATCTACACATGGAAAAATGGAGGACCTACACAAATTACTTACCAGAGTTACCAAGGACAAAGTTTAAACTTCTTTAAGCCTTACTGTCTCAGTTAAGATCAGCGGTCACAATTTAACAGTAATTAATCAGATGAATATATATTTGGATTCAATAATTATTGGCAATGGCACAAATGACATTCATATGATCATGACAGATCAGAATAGAGGCACAGAGAAAAACCACAGAAGAAGGTTTACTCCAGTCCTTGCTGAACAGTAAAACACCCATTCTGTCTTAGAAGAGGCCCGTCTCTGGTTCTAATACCAGTTCTGATGTTTTGACACTCACGGGACATATTTAGCTATTAAAAGTGGAAATTAATCAAATTTACATTTGCAATACATGCGCAGTCAGTTCAGTTTACCAAAATCGGAATGAATCCGTCCAAACATGTGGTGCATGAGTGCAGTTCAGATTATCAATCTGCACAAACCAGCATCCCTCTTGGATTACAATTTCATTCAGATCGAGCCAAATTGAATCAAAATGTTCTGACTGGGATATTTACATATTTATATTATGACTGGCTGCTGATGACGTTTATCCATGTATACATAGCTAATATGGAACCAAGAGTAGGGTAAAATGCTTTCAAAGTCAGAACAACTTTTTATTAAAATTAAAAATATGATTAATGATTTAGTATTCAAAATATAATATATGAGAACCTAAACACAAAAATGTAATAATTTGACATACCAAAAATCTACCAAATTATAGTTGGTAGATTTAATTTGTAATTTAATATTTTTCAAATTGCAACAGTACAACTAATTAGATTTTCTGCTAATAGCCAGGAGGTCTTTCCTGTCGAAATGTATAATAGCTTTGAAAAAATATTAGATCCAACAAACTTTATGCCCTTTAAAGAAATATGCAAAGTGATCATTTGATGATTAATCTTCTTTAAAATTGAAAAAAATTATCCCGTTCAACAAATCAGAAAAATCAGTATTTTGTCATCCCACTATGTTTACAAGTTACCATAGAAGCAGTTTTACTTTATGTCAGGGTAGTTCTGAGATCAGTTCTCCAACTTTCTGACTGTGAAGTCTGACTTCCAGATGATTTTATTCAACTGGAAAGTGAGAATTTCACATTTCCGATGCCAAAGGAACGGCTAAAACTTTGAACAAGCACACTTTCTGTTAGACTAGTTAGCAAGGCCACCGATGAAAGCAGTCCATACTTTGAGTACAAACTACTCAAATAATTTTTTTACTTGTACCATTGATACGTTGAAGTCTTTCTGTAAATTACAAATAGCAAGTTATCTAACCTAATGTTAGCTGCAGTTTGTAATAAACTATTGTAGCAATATATATTGTTAGATAAAGTTTGTTAGTACGTTGTTAGTAAATTATTTTGTCAACACCAGAAATTACCCGGCAGCATATGTTGCATCTGGGTAAGAGGGCTCTCTGTTCCCCAGTCTTCTAGTTCACTAGTGTGAGACCAGCTGACCAGATCCATAGCTGTTTTTTGGAAGATATGCAGAGAAGCTACAAAAAAGCAGCCAAGTAGGGTAAATAAGGGGAGATTGAAGAATAAAGGAAAATGCCTCCTACTTTACCTGAGAGCAGAAGCACATCTGTCATATTGTAGCTAAGCCTAAAAGTGAAAAAAATGTATTTTTTTTTTATTTTTTTAATGAAATTCCTGAAGGGACAAAATCAATTCCCTCTACGACAATTCCTTGTTTTTTTAAGTTTTATTTACTGTTTAGAAAAAAAAAGTTTGCAAGCACTGTTAAGTTGAAAATCTCTGTCAGGTTTGTTAATATCTTGCACAAAAAATGAGGACTGTCCTTCAGTTCATAAGCTTGGATATGTTCATTCTGTGAAAGCATTAAAATAAATATGTGACAAAACATGACTGTATGGTTTTGAAAGTAATAAGATATTCTGAAAAGCAATTATATTACTGCATCATTTATTTATGTTCGTTATTGTTGCCCTTTTTTGTACATTTATTTAGAGTCTTACGCATGAATTTGAATTTTTAGATATACATAAGGACAGAATTCGCTCATTTTCAGCAAAGGCTTTTCAGTTATGTACCACAGAAAACTTTATCCTAACATTCAGATGTTTCCTGCTTTCTTTGATGTTATGTTCCTATATGTTTTATGTAAATGTAGAGATCCTAACAAGGATCAATTCTTGACCAAATCTAATTTGTTCTTCATGGACATTTAAAGTACAGTAATGTTATATTTAGGATTTTATGATCAGCTGCTCCCAGTTATTTTTGCCAGGGTTATCCATCATAACACATTTCCAAAACAAAAAACAACAACAACAATCACAACAAAAGCAACTTGTTTTTTGGAAAAAACAACAAACCTTCAAGATTTTTTTAAGGAGGCCAAATAGAGCAGCAGACATTAATTTTTCTGATTTAAATCTAAAGAATAGAGGAGACAACAGTCTAAGTGTTAAGTTGCATTTTTTTTTTTTTTTTTTTTTGGATCAAATTAAAGCAAACAGAAGCAAGTGTACTTTACTTCAGTCTCAACTGGTTTAAACAAAAACAACATTGGGTTACATGGACATTTATTTACTTAATGATTTTTCTGTTGATAAATATTACAAACAGCACTCCATGCAATGCTAAAGGATTTCATTTTTTTATTTTTTTACAAACT
>JAVLVB010000849.1:32066-44934 GCA_032876305.1 Orestias chungarensis | reverse complement strand
TATATATATATATATATACATATACATATATATATATATACATATATAGATATATACATATATATTTATATTTATATATATATATATATATATATAAAAAAAAAATATATATAGATATATCTATATAAATATATAGATATATATATATATAAAAAAATATATATATATAGATATATACATAGATATATAGAGAGAGAGAGTTTAAAATCGATGTTATGTAACACATCGCAATCGATGGATGAAATGATTTGAAGTTGTTAAATTGTCATCTTACCAACTTTTTAAATGTCGAAGGTTCAAAACAAAGGGTTTCAATCTGATAATTTTTTGTATTTCGAATATATGTACATTTAACTACTGCACCAGGACTGAGAAGTTGTAGTTTTGTATCTTTCTATTTAACTATCTATATATAAGTTTGAAAAAAATCAATCAATTGAAAGTGAAAAAATGTCTACTAAACTAAATGTCTGTTCTGCATTAATTAGTATTTACAATTCCAGCTTACAGTTAAGTTTGAAAAACTGGACTGAACAAAATATTTTGGGGAGATGACATGATGTGTCAGTTTTTAAAGGCTGTTAAGGTCATTCCATTTTTATTGTTGTAATATTAATATGTAGTATAAAAGTAATATGATGTTTAAACATTAAAATGAGTTCACCCTCAACCCGAGTAAGTCTTGTCATTTTATACCATTCTAGTATTTTTGTTTAACAGTTTCATTGGTTTCCCGTTACAGGAAGATCATTAATTGTTTGGTGTTGCTATAATAGATAGTAAAAAAGGTGCATTTTCTTCTACCAAGATGAATCAAAGTCAGCTCTGGTACCTTTAAACGTTGTTGTTTTTTTAATAACATAAAGAAAACTCTAAACGGTATAAAACGCAGCTAGATACACAAATTGCTCGGATGTGAGCCATCATCCAGTAGAAGAGGAAATGTTAATGTGAAGGGCTTTTAATTTTCATAAAAGGATTCATGAAATACACAATAGCACAAGAAACCATAATAATTACAAATATCTGGAGCTGGACACCAAAGTTTAAAGGCGGATAGTGTTTGAGTTAAATCTGTGGGAGATTAAGTTTGGGATATATTTGACGCACGTAATTAGACTTTGGGAGTGTTTATTCCCTCTGCGGCTCGCCTGTGGACACAATATCATCTGTTCATCAACAGAGAGAAGTTATCAACCGACTAAAATCATCTCGGAACCAGTAAGTAATGTTAAATTTGTGGTTCTGAATGAATAAACGTCAATGATCAGGGAACTAGTTTATGCCGCAGAGGAAGTGGGACGTGTGAGTGTTTTGTTCACGGTTCGATTATTCCGTTTATCAATCTGTTTATTTATTTGTTTATCTTTTCTTAAAACCTCGGATCGATTGTTTGGTAATCAAAAACAAACAAAAATCAAATATTTGATCTCTATTTTTCTCAGAATACAGAAGTTACCTAACCGCGGTATCTAAAGGGCGATTCCACCACATTTAACGATTTCTAATCTGCTCTAAAATTCAAATGATTAAACACTAATAGAACATTTAAAACCAAATTTCTAATCGGTTAATACCTTTATTTGATTTGGGATTTTAAAATAAATGCCAGATTCAATGTATTTTATGCACCTAAACAACAGTAAAAAAGCTCCACTTTCAAAACTGAAGTATTCAGATCTTCAAATCTGGATTAGATTATTATCCAACAACTGCACAATATTTAAAACCTAATTTATACTGTTTAATTTTTGGAAGCCTTTATTTTAAAGCCATAAAAGTTTTACTCTATTCTAGTCATGGTTTTCAACTTTAAACCAGGTCAAACTAGAGCAGATTAAAGATCCTCAGTGGACATTTAGGTAAAATCGTTCTTTCGCCACCTCCCAAACCAGAAGCTACAATCTAGAGCCAGCTACTTCATCATCATAACTATCTTCTAGCTAATACAGTGATAGATACAGAGAGAGTCAGAGAGAAAAAGGTTAAAGTTTGTCATTGTACAGATTTAAAAATGTCCCTATTTTGACCATGACTATCAAAAACCTTCATGTAAATTTAGACTGAACTTTATCATCTTTGCTCATTAGATTGTCCAGAAAAACTATGGTTTTATGCATTTTAATTGAAAATTAAATGTATTTTGGACCTAATCCTAGTTCATAAAGTGATCTTTTTCTGTTGGTATGGTTATCCCTTTTGTTTCCCTCTTTAACAATAGTCTCATCTGCATTTCTTACAAGCAAATTCTCCCAATATGTTGGCGATTTTGGTTTAAAGCTTACATCTAGTTGTTTTCAAATCTGTGTTTCGGAGACTTTCGAAAGTGGCCATTATGTATGTAAGTATCATACAGAAAAGCGGAGTGTAGACTGAGAAGACCGCAGAGTGAGGGAGCATGATCATTATGTCCTCCAGCAGCTTAAGACTGCGACACAGATGGCTCAAAATTACCTAAGTCACTGTAAATATGAGGTTTATCAAAAGAAAAGTTCTTTCTCACAGATAAAACTTAAAAAAGCTTCATAGACCTGCCTCCTGTTCTGCTTCAGAAATTGAGTCACCAGTCTAACAGCAACATACTCTTTTAGGAATATAAGGAACAATCTGATTTCTAATGTATGATGGTACTTGATTTATTAAAGGCTTTATATGTGAAGGGGGAAATCTTAAATCTTATTCTTTATTTTTTTAATAGGGAGCTATGATCAAAACGTCAAAGTAAAGTAAATCTAAAGTTTCAACAAAACTTCAGCTGCAGTGTTTGACAATTTCTAATAGTAAAGAGTTACAATAGTCTAGTTTTAAGATCCTCCTGGGACAGGCATGTATTGTATAGAGAACTGGTTCAGTGCCCTGTGGTACTCAACAAGTAATCCTGGAATCTGAAGATGAATCATTTACATGAACAAACGGGAATGTTTTGCATGCATGCCTTAATATAATTCATTGAATAATGTTAGGCTCTATAAGTCTAAAATTACAATTTTGCTTATTTTTTGAAGTTCTTGTTCATAACCTTTGACTCCTGCCATGTTTCCTGGTCTTGTCTTGTAGTTGACTTTCCTGTGAGTAAATTATTGCATTTTTGTTAATCATATTCTTTCTGTTGCTGCTTCTTATTTGTCTTTGGGTTGTTGCTGTTTTATAGCTTTATAAAAAGTGGAGAATGTTAATCATCGTAAATATAAGATTGAGCTTGATGCAAACAGCTCCACTATATGTCTGCAGTTCCTGTCCTTATTATTAAACATATATATATATATATATATATATATATATATATATATATATATATATATATATATATTTGTAAGGTCAATTTATACAGAATTTTACTTAACTGGTTTTGCCAAAAATATACCTTCACTTTGTTCTGTTCTTTTTTCATTCAGACCTTCGTCATAGTCATGTCTGTTACTACTTGGAAGGTTCTTCCTGGTCATGTTCTTATAACGGAAGATGGGAGCTCCACTCAGTCTCTAAGAAAGCAAAACAACATTGGACTACAATTTGATCAGGAGGAGCCAGAACCAAGACCATTTGAAGCAGAAGAAATTGGACTGCATATCTTTAAGAACAAAGAGCAGCTTTTAGTGAAGGAGGAGGTAAATACTGTTATTGTGACTACTATTTGTGAAGAAAGAAATTATGAGTCACCAGAACTGCACCAGATGATTGAAACAAAGGATGAACAAGAATCGGTGCAATTTAAAGAAGAACAAGAGAGACGAGAGATCAAAGAGGAGCAGGGTAAAACAGAATATTTTTACAGTAATGAAGAACAGATTGCACTTAAACAGGAGACTGACTTCTTTATGGTTATTTCTAATTATGAGCAAAAAGTTAACGATGTACCAAAACTCACCAAGAAACACTTCTCTGGAAAATCCCCTGTGGCAAGAAACAAAGATCAGGACGGAAGAAATCAAAATCATACAGACTCACCATCAAGTAGTGAAAAAGAGCTAAATCCAGAGATGAATGATCAAAACACTACAAATCAAAGAAGTGGAGAATCCAGAACTAAAAAGAATTTGTCCACCTGCGACGTATGTAGTCAATTTTTCACGGAGCGTAAGTACTTAAGCATCCACATAAGAACCTACACAGGAGAGAAGCCGTATATTTGTAAATTGTGTGGCAAATTCTTTACTGACCATGGCACCAGAACTACACACATTAGAACTCACATGAGTCATATCCATGTGAGCTAGGTGTTAAATCGTTCAGTCTAACCAGTTGGTTTGTCACTTAAGAACCCACATGTGCGAAAAGCCATATCTATGCGAATCGTGTGGTAAATCTTTCAGGCAGTCTAACCAACTAGTTTGTCACTTAAGAACCCACACAACACCCACACGACTTGAGTGTTCACATGAGAACGCATACAGGTGAGAAGCCTTTTTCATGCCCGACCTGCAAAAAAGGTTTCTCCAGACAGTTTCACTTGAATGCGCACATGAGAATTCATACAAGCGAAAAGCCATATACTTGTGAATGGTGCGACAACTCATTCACAGAAAACAGCAATTTGACTTTTCACCTAGGAACTCACAAAGAAGCCAGGCGGAAAGTAAATCATTTTTAACTGACAAAAGCAAGAAACAGATCAGGTCACAGGGTCATAGGCTTGACAAAAAAAAAGTCAGCTCTTTCCAGATTTTCCTCTCATTCTAGTTTATGTGTTTTTATCATAGAAAAGGAAATTCTTAAGTTTCACAGTCATAACTAGAATACAGAAGCATCCCAGCCTCCTTATCAACCTTGCTGTGCTGTTTGACCCTCACCTCTTATTCCGCACCTATATAAAACATCCGCACAAAACTGTGTTCTTATATTGCTTGTCTGTCGTTTACTCAATCAGATGCTGAAAAACGTCTTCATGCTTTCATCTCTTGAAGACTAGACTGTTGCAATTACTTGTTGTTTGAAATTCCAGTCAAAATCCACAAGAGCAACAGATTATTCAACATAATGCCGCGAAACAAGAGAATAAAAAACGTCACAACCCAATTCTGTTCTTTCTTCACTTGCTTCCCATTTCTGCTCTGATTCAGTACAATATTTGTCTCTTCACCCACCAGTGCGTTTGTGGGGAGCGCACCTGAGTACCTTAAAGACATACTACCAATGCGAACTTGGCACGCTCCAGATGCTGCATTCGCTCAATTTGGCCTTATATTCAAATAAAAGTAACATTGATGGGAGATGGCGTGCTTCTCCGTTGCCCCTCGCTTATGGAATGAGCCTGAAAAACACAACAAAACCACTGAAAACATTCTTGTTTTAAAGATCTAATGATTGACTTTTTAAAATTTGTTTTTTAATATTTTTTGGACTTTGAGATCGACATGTAAAGTTACTTATAAATAAAATGGTATTTTTTCCTGGCTAAATGTGTTTTCTCCTACCTTGATTGTAACCTTTATGGCACCTTTATTTAATCATCTGTATTTGTATTGTGAAAAGTCCACTGCAGAGAGGGGGTTAAAAGTCGGGCCACTTTGTTATGCCTTTGAGTTTCTACTCTTTGCCTTCCCCGGATGACTGAGGATTGGTGTATGATTAGATAGATAGATAGATGGATATTTTATACCTTGGAGGAATAACCCAGAAATAAACGCAGACACAATTTATAAACATTTTAAACATGCATTGCCTTTTAATCTGTCCAAATGTGAGAGCCATTAATAGCATTTTATTTTCACCAAGCACCCCAAAGTACATAAATTAAGTAATACATTGGTACTATGAGTAATTAAATCGACTGGAAGCCACACAACTTAAAGCAAATATTTGTCTTGATTTGAAAAATGAGGATAATAAATATTAATATTTCCGTTTACAGAAGTATGCCTGTCTTGAATGAAATTATGATCATGAAGGCTGTGATTAAAAAGACAGTTGATTAACTTTTAAGATATTAAGATCAAATATAAATAACAATAAAGACCATTATTTAGTTCTTGAATCAGACACATATTAAAGAAAGATAACATGTGGTTGTTAAGTACGTGCGTGTTGATAAGAATAGCGCTTCAAAAGGGGGCCTAAGTTACAGGAAAAGAAGGGCACTATCAGCAGTTTGTAACTGGAGCAAGTGGGGGAAATGTAAAGAATTGTATTGAACAACGACTTTTGCATCAGGTTGTTTGGGTAAGTAAGGATGCTGAAAACCAAAGTTTCATCCACACAAGAAGTTACCTAACTAATGACCAACGATAAAAGCCACTGGTCTCTACACGCTTCTGTTTAAAATCTTTCACATTCAGAATAAGGAAAAGTTAGGTCTGATTGATTTGCTAGTTTATATTATCTGAATATTTTTTGTACTGAAATAATGGTGTTACTAACCCTTGCAAAGCCTTACCACCTAAACTAGGGTATACAATTTTAGAGTAAGTTGGCGACATTAAATTACTTTAGTACAAATAATTTCTTCAAGTACATTTCAGTACAAGCCTAACATAAAGCAAATTATACCTCCAAGCTTTTTGGCGTCTGATAAAAATAAACACGTAATTGTAGACCCAGCTACTTCCTTGTATGTTGCTTATATTATCTATAAAATTAAAAGAAATATTAATTTGTGAGCAATATACATTTTTAGTTTCTTTGGAATTGCTTTATTAACCTTGAATACCTGATAATAGAAGATTCCACTTGTTTACTTATTATCAAGCATAAATCTGAAGGTTACATGATTATTTCTACAACAAAAGACAATGCTTTAAATATTACTGACAAAATGGGACTTTATTTACTGGTACTTATGACTCTAACAAAAATAAATAAATGATTCTAAGATGTGAAATATCCAGGTTTTCACTATTTTAGGCATTTGAAATATTAATTTAAATGTCTTGTTTTTAAATCTGCTGAATAAAAAGACGAGAAGAAGGTTTTTACATCCTTGATAATCTGAATGTGACATTTTGTATCTACAACATTTATGCATGACAATAAAAAGGTAAAAACCATAAAGTGTAAATCTCAAAAGGAGCCTGTACTGCACCAAAGCCCTGTACATTTCATTTAGCAGTACAGTATACTGAAAAAGGTGCCAAAAACTCTTTGTCTAGGTAGGAGAGAGAAAAATCTACAGTGCTGTACTATTAGCTTTTATAACTTTGTATGCACGCGTTAGCAAGTCAATTCTGAAATGTTCTTTATGGTCAGAAGTCAACTGAGCTCCTGGCATTTGTTGTACTGAAAATCAAAAACTGACTTTAAACTAGCATTGATTATTCTGTGATGAGATGTTGTGGGTTAATTAGACATAGTGTGGACAGTTCTCCTAGATGCTCTAATGGTTAATTTGTTATATATTAGATTTTGAATTTTAGATGTATTATCAATAATCCATTACTAACAATTTCTAATTTAATCATTTCTAATTCTCATAAAAAATGTAACATTATAAGCAAAACACATAAGTATGCTGTTTACTTTTTAGTATTAGTAATTTGTTGCTGTTTTTGTACCAGGCTCCTTGGTATATTTACTTAAATGTGCTCACTGCCATACATTCGTATATAAGAAAGTAAATAAATACATAAAACTGTTTCTGCCGTAAATCTGTGTGAGACTTCCGGCGGAAGTAAACAAGCTGGCACCGTTAGCTCTCGTTTCTTCCGTTTGACGTCCCTTAGAAGACTAAACGTTTCTGTTTCTATAGCAACAGTACCTCCGGTTCATCGCCAGAGAGAAAAACAGTAAGAGAGCGACTAACTGCTATTGCCGAAAAAACATCCAACATTAGAGGGAGGCTAACGATCAGCTGGACAACCAGAACCATCTCCGAACCTCCAGGTAATGTTTGCTGTTCGGTTCTGAACAATCTGACTCTGACAGACAGAACATGAGATCTGGGAACTATTTGATGCTCCTCAGGAGAACATTCAGCAGATATACTAAGAGATGTGTTTGCAGCTACAATAATATATGTTAAAAAGGATTCAGATTACTGGATTATCCGAGTTTAAGGTAATCGTTTAATTTAACCAGCCTGCTTCTTCTTATAGGTTCTGTTTAAGAATATTAGCCAAGTTTATTTGAGTAACACATTTACTAAATGTATTTGTTTTGCACTTCTGTTCGGTTATTATTTGGGTTTTGAGTCACTTGGTCACAATTTAAAGTAGAGCTGTGTATTGTTTGCATAATTATGGTAATTTATCTTATTACCTGAGGAAGCAGGAGCATTTAGACATGTAAATAAGATAAAACCTTTGGAACCCAGCATGGGATTATTTATTCATTTATTTTCCTCTGACGAAAAATTAGACGTTGAGGTAAAGAAGTCCCTGTATAAATCTGTTGGAGAAGCTATGGTTCAATCTAATCTGTTAAGGAATTTAAAGATTATGGTAATAGTAAGTAGGCCTTACAAACATGAAGAATGTAATGAAAATCCCATAAAGATGGCTTAGTTTAGTTTAATGTCAGTATCATTTTATAAAGGGTGTGTTCACAGGTTAGTTTGTCTTTCAGTTTATATGTATAGGGTCTATGTCACATTAAAACTGTGGATATTTGTGATAAATACATATCTTTGTATAGTATGTATTTTATTTTGATTATATTTTTGAATCTGCTATATATATTAAAACAGAACATGTCGTTTACAGTTCATATGTCAAAAATGTCCATGGCAGTTTAGTGAGAAGAAAAAAGTTAGTGTAGTAAATACTGTAATAATGTCTTAATTTTAATTTGTGACACTGAAGTCTAAACTCTAACAAAAAAGTAGAAGGCTTGGCCTAAAACACTGAAGCATAAGCAAAATAATAGTGAATAATAAAGGTGTTAAGGGGTTAAAAACGTAAAGTGACGCTTGTCTAATCCACCATGTTCCTTCTGAAGTCTGTTGCTAATTGCAGCCTCTGTTTTATTTGCGACAACAATCTAAAAGAGATCAAATAGCATCCAAGCTAACTTGGAAGCTAACTCTCCCTCACTGACCATCTTAGCTGCAGTAACATGTCTCACATCGCTTCTGTGAAGCCTTTTCTGCCAATATGGTTGTGCTGTTAACTTAAACCTGGTGGTCACGTCTATCTGCATATATATAGCCTCATTTCCATCCAATCATACACACAAATTCAAAGCAAATGAAACATTAAAAATGTATCTAAGTTAAAAATCAATACACTCAACTTGAGTTTAGGTTTAGTTTGTGTCTGTTTAGTTTGAAAAGAGAGTGTAGTTTGAGATTTAGACAATTTTACAAGCAGAAATATAGACAGACAAATCTTACAGCTTTATTAAGAAAATTGAGGTAAAACAAGTCAAAAACTAGCTTTAATATTTAGTTTTTTTTTTTAACTATTGGTAATTGAAATGTGTTATACTCTTTTAACTTAGGGAAGGGTTAGGTTTTGTCACCCTAAAATATGTTATTTGCTTTATGTACAGTCTAATTTATTATCATGTAACTCCAGGTTCTGATCCTGTTCTTATACGGCTCGTTGTTTGTTATTAGCTTTCCTTTTTTTTTTTTTTTTATCTTTTAGATGGGGATCCATGCAAATAACTCTGCTCCATAGCTGCACTATCCAGAAGACAAATGAAATTCAGATAAGTTACATATCAACTTTTTTTTTCTAAGATCTTTATAAACATTTATACAGAAATGTTACTGATAATTTTCTGCTATTCCTTATTCCTACAGGTCTTTTATGGCATCATGTCTGTTATCACTTGGAAGGTTCTTGATGATCGCTTTCTCATAAGTAACGAGATAAACTCCTTTGTTGATCACAAGGTACCAAACATCGTAAAAATAAAAGAGGAACCCGAACCACAGCAAATTGTTGACCGACAAGAGGAACCAGAAGCTCATTTGGGAAATGTTATTAGTCAGGATGAATTACAGCTGTTGGTGAAGCAGGAGACCAACATATCTACTCCTCCTCATGAGCAAATAATGGAGACAAAGAATGAAGCAGAACCTGTAGAGATTATAGAAGAACACGGGGAGCCAGAACTTATACAAATTAAAGAGGAACAGGAGGATAACTGTAGTGATCAGGATGAAGAGCAGCTTTTCATAAACAAGGAAGCTAATGTCTTTTTGAGTAGTTCTGCCTGTGAGCAAAAAGACAGCCGTGACCCTGATGTGAACCATAACCAAATTTTCTATGCAAACCCCCCAGAAGTTGAGAGCCAACATCAGCAAGGAAGAAACCAGAAAGACTCAGGATCAAGCAGAGATAAAGATCCAAAGCCAGAGAGGAGACATCGGACCTCCGATACCAGAAATAACAGGGAACATGTGGACAATTTAGAAATGAAAAGACACACAACGAATTTGCCCTCCTGTGAGGTATGTGGTAAATGTTTCGCTAAGCGTAAATATGTTACAGTCCACATGAGAACTCACACTGGGGAGAAGCCGTATCCTTGTACATTTTGTGGTAAATCTTTTATTGACCATAGTACTAGAGCCAGACACACTAGAACCCACACTGGCGTAAAACCATACCCTTGTGAACGGTGTGATAAATCTTTCACACAACCAAATCATTTGGCTCATCACTTAAGAACTCACACAGGTGAGAAGCCTTTCTCGTGTCTGACTTGTGGGAAAGATTTCAGCCAGCAGTCTAACCTGACTGTGCACATGAGAACACATACAGGAGAGAAGCCTTATTATTGTGAGCTGTGTGAGAAATCCTTCATCCAGCCCAGTGGGTTGGTTCGCCATCTCAGAACTCACACAGGTGAGAAGCCTTTCTCATGTCTAACCTGTGGAAAAGGTTTTATCCAGCAATCTAATTTAACAGTTCACGTGAGAACTCATGCTGGTAAGAAGTCATCCATCCCCATCTAACTAAAAGTTAAAGATTAAAAATGTAATTCCTTTCAATACTGAAAGGAAAACTGTCTTTATCCTTATAGCAACAGTGGCATCTGCTGGACAAATAACAGAAGTAGTTATTTTAAGATGTTGGACATGATTGTTTTACTTGTTTGTAGAAACACTAACTCTTACATTTACCTCTTCATACTTTGGGATCTAAGATGGTCAGAGGACCTGATGACGTCGATTGTAAGGTAGCCTTGGTTCTGTCAGGCTGCCACAGGTTGCCTCAGTGCAGTTTACAGGTTATTTACATAGAAAATATTATGTCATCATGTTGTACCATTCCGATTTTCCCTGGTGTTAACACTACACATCCTCGGTCTTTATAACTTCTGTTAAAATCGAGTTGAGGTTCTTATGTACTGCTGCCGTAGCTCGTCTCTTCATTTCTGGAAACCATTAGCTTATATTTTACCTGTGGACTTTTGTCCTTCTTATTAAGCTGCTTTCTTTCCAACCATATTCTTTTCCAAAAACACACACAAAATTGAAATCTAAGTAGTAGTAAGATGAGTTGTTACTTAGGAAAAATGTTTTCTTGCGAAAACATTACGTTTTTTGTTATTTTCATGTCTTTGTTAAAGCACTGTAATTGTCCTTGTGTATATATATAATGTTGCAATACAAATAAATGTACCTTCATTAGCAAGTTTCCAGCTTGAGATGACTGATTTCCATGTGTGATTTTCAATGACTTCACATTTTCTTAGGGAAATGCCTTTTTCTTAATGTACAGATCAATTTATTTCAGTTGACCTTCTTCTGTCACATTGATAAGTGTTATGATGTGCTTGAAGTCACTTTTACATGAAAATATTTGTCCAACCTTCAGGTCTTCACCTTCTCCATCAAACCCCAGACGTTTACATCACCCCTGAATAATTATCTTCTGAAATCCTTCCCCTTGAGAAATCCTGTAACGTATGTCAAATTGCTGATTCTATACAACACATTCAACAATTAAAACATATGCAAAGTTTAATCATGCGGAATTTAATGTTATAAGGATATAATTTTATGCTTTGACCAGATACAGTTTAGGTTATCTTTGTTGTACAAGTATGCTTTAGAAAAAAAAACAATTACAAACAAGTGATGTAAAAGCCAATAAAAGGGATTAAATTACACATCCATCCATCCATATCCAACCCGTTTACCCTTGGGGGTCGCGGGGGTCTGTTGGGGCCAATCTCTAGCTTAGGATGGGCGAAAGGCTGGGCTAAACCCTGGACAGGTCGGCAGTCCATCGCAAAGCAACAAAGAGAGACACACAGGACAATCAGTCATGTACACACTCACACCTAAGGACAATTTAGAGTGCCCAATCAGTCTAACGGTCATGTTTATGGACTGTGGGAGAAGCAGGAGTACCCGGAGAGAAGCCACGGATGCACATGTTGAAAGACCCAAGATCCAAGGTGGAATCAAATTGCTGCGACGCAACAGTGCTACCCACTGCACCACTGTGCAGCCCCCTGAATTACACATTGAAAAGCAAAATCTAACTGAGCTACTCCTGTTAGTTTCCATGTTTAACTGCTTCTGAAAAAAGCAGGAAATGTTTTTTTTTTCATTTTAGTTTTAGAATATGTGAACATCTTGTTTATTCAGGAACTGACAAAAAAACAGGTAGGTGTTAACTTTAGCTTTTAGTTTTATATATATATATATATTTATTTTATTTCTGCAAGAAAAAAAATAAAACTGAAGAGTTTAGTAGTATTTAATACCTTATAATTAGGGATGAAAAATATATTGAAAATACCGGTATTATCCAGTGCTAGTTAGTTTTTAAAATATTGGAAAGTGTCTAATAAGTAAAACTTGGTACGATATTAATACTGTTGTTTATTCCCATCTTGTCGAATTGGATTTGTCATGTACTATTCATTGTGGGGTGTTTAACTGAAGGAGCATCCTTATATTTAATCCAGGTGTAACACTCTGAAAGCTAAAATAATTAAAATAGCAGGGTGGGGTGGGGGGGGGGGGCTTGTA
>JAVLVB010000849.1:0-18116 GCA_032876305.1 Orestias chungarensis | reverse complement strand
ATTACAAATGAACTTCCGTATCTTTCCTCCAGAATGTTCCAAGCTGACTGATATGCCACGTCTGTTCCCAGTAGAAAGTAAGCTTCGATGGCCTTTCTTGCAGGACCACCAACATACTTTCGTAGGTAGTAGATCTTTTCACCCACTGGAATGTTCTTTCTTTCAATCAGCATTTGAAATGAAATTTTCCAATCCTTGTACTTGATTGGATCACCATTGAAAACAGCAGGTTCTGGAACTGGTAATCGGTTAATGTTAATGGACTCTGCTAAAACCTTTGCCAGTACTGCTACTCCATCTTCCTGGGCGGCATTGCTGGTAGGTTGTGAACTTGAGGTATTGTTATGTGCCATAGTAAATGGTTGTGCACTGGGATTGAGTCTTGAAGTTGTTGAAGCTTAGGCTGAGACTGACTTACTGAATTTGTTTTGTTCCTTAATTTTTCCACATTATGCAGAAGATATTTCTTCATCTGAGTTGAGTTCTTGCTCATAAACTCTAAGTCGTGCTTCGGCAGCATTCATTTGTTTTACAGCTTCTAAACGTTCAAGCTCCCTTTTTCTTTGTTCTAACATTCTTTGGGCTTCAGCATTCTCTGTTTCTTGTTTTGCAAGCCTTCCTTTGTTTTCTAATTCAAGCTCTTCAATTTTCTGTCTTTCACACTCCATTTCTTCCATCATCTTCAGAGTGGCTTCCATGGCTGCAAGTTCTTCTGCTGCTTCTTGTCTTTTGACAGACAAGTTGCTTGAGTGGCTTGAACGTACACTACTCGACTGTGTGGAACCTAGAGAGATTGTTGATGTGAACACAGAGCTTGCTTCACTCCTACGAGCTGATCTCCTTTCTACACCCTTTTCATCTTCCTTTGCACCAGTGTTGCTTGGAATTTGTTTTATAATTTTTTGTGAAACTGCATCACATGTGTCCATTCTTCAACGAGTGTTTCTGTCAGGTGTTTCATAACTTCGCAGCTTTTCGTAGGCTTGCTTCACTTCTCCTGAAGCATGTTGGATTTTAACAATGTGATCATGCAAACTTGGTGCTTCAAGTGCTTTTTTAACTTGTTTAGCTGCAGTTTTCCATTCGTCATAACTGACTTTGAAACAAGCTTGAAGCCGACTCACCTTTTCTTCATGTAGCACTTGGCCTTTCTCTGTGAGTTTTCTCTGCCTTACACTTTTCCTCAAGCTTTCTTCTGGAACGGCTTGATTTATTCTTGCCTTCAAGGGGATTGTATCTGAGACCTTCTCTTCATGACTCTCCTCTTGCTGCAGCTCCATAGCTTCAGTGTCACAGTCTTTCTGTGTGGTCATGTCACTGTTCAATTTGTGTATGTACTAAGGGTTTCCTTAATTTTAACTTAAAATGTTCCTATATTAAAAATATACTTTAGGCACTAACCTTTAAACAATTTTACAAACTTAAATTGTTTCCTTAAATGTAGTATATCTTTAACTCTCTTTAAATACCACCTTTACGTTTTAAACTTCAATTCTTTCTATCTTCAAAGACAAACTTAAACGTGGTATAAAACCTTAATCAGAACAATAAATCTCCTTTCACTTGTTACAAAACACAGAAAAAATATCTTTCATGTGAAACTAAATTATAATTTGGCTTTAAGGTACCTCAGTTAAGTCTTAAATAATCAAAATACTTGTAAACTACTTAAATAACTGGGTAACATTTACCTTGCATCAAACAAATCAATTTCTTAAACTTCTTAAACTTTGTACCACACCAGATTAACCCCTTAAGCATTTATAGAGTCTCTTTCAAAGTTAGCAAGGTTAATTCACCTCTTCACATTTAACTTATTTTAAACGTGTTACTTGGTGACAGATAAACTCTCAAGTTTAATCAAGGCTTAACGCAGTTCTTGGTTTCAAACAGCCATTTATTGTTGACACGTCTCACAAAGTCCCCAAAAATGCCGTCAGAACTAAACAAGAGGTAACACTAACCCAAATCAGTTCACAATAAATGGAGTATTTACATAAATAAAGATATAAATAAACAAACCTCATTAGCCGCATAGACTCCAGAGGAATAAAGCTTAATTTCTTACGAACCACCTTTTCAGCTTGAATGCCTCATGTAAATTTTTAAGTGCACCAGCTAATGTTTCCCTGGGCAACACATGGTCCGTGGAACAAAATAAGAAAGTCCCCTCCCACATTTAAACTCAATGTTTTATATTAAATAAACTTGAACTACTGTTACATTAAATCAAACATCAAAAAACAAAACAAAACAATAAACCAATTGCAGTTGCCTGGACAGCAGCTACAATTTTAAATGCCTTGTTACGATCTTTAACTGCTCTACTACATTCATCATTCCACCAAGAAAAGATTTTCTTCTTACCTTTTACTTTTATTTTTGGTATGCTAGAATTTGCAGCGTTTAAAATATCTTCTATTATCTGACTTGTACATTCTTCAATGTTCCCTTTTAATAGAATAGAAGTACTTTATTCATCCCGGCAGGGAAATTACTTCGCAGTTGCAGCATACAGACAAGGAGTAGTAGTCTAAATAGAAAATTAAATAAAAATGCTGTAAAATGTAAAATGCTTTAAATTATATGTACAAATGTGCAACAGATGCAGTTGTGCAAAGTTGAACTGATAAAATTAGTGCAGAACAATGAATTAGTTTTTAATGTACAGTGAGATGGCATGTGGCAGGAAAGATTTCCTGTATCTGTCCCTTCGACAGCGGAGCTGAAGCAGTCTATGTTAAAAGGTGCTCCGCTGTCTGTCCACTGTGTGGTGGAAAGGGTGCTCTTTGTTGTCCATGATAGACAACAGCTTCTTCCGTGTCCTCCTCTCCACCACAGTTTCCAGGGACTCCAGCTTTTGTCCTATTACAGAGCCAGCTTTCCTGATTATTTTGTTCAGTATGTTCGAGTCGCTGGCTCTGATGCTGCTTCCCCAACACACAGCAGCCAAGAAAATGGCACCGGGAACAACACTCTTATAAAAGCTCTACAACATCTTGCTGCACACATTGAAGGATCTCAGCTTCCTTAGGAAATAGATTCTGCTCATCCCCTTCTTGCACACAGCGTCACTGTTAGAGGTCCAGTCAAGTCTGTTGCCGATCACCACTCCCAGGTATTTATAGTCCTCCACCACCTCCACCACCTCCCCCTTGATCCTGAGTGACTGAGAAGGCAATGTAACCATATGACTGTTTTTTTCACAATTAATATTAAATTTTAGCCAATTAGCTTTATTAAAGCACCATCTTGTTAATATGAAATGTTCTCGCTTGTTTATATCGTCATTAATTATTGTACTCACTGGAAAGTTATCACTTTCTAATGTAGACTCCCAGTTAACATCCCATTCACACGAACTAATAAGACAGTAAGATATTAATGTAATATCAAGACATGAAACTATGCTTTTATGTATATTAACTCTTGTACTTTTTCCATTATTAAGACAGACTAATGACCTTTCATCCATCATTTCTTCAATTATGTTACCATTGTGATCGGTCTTCCTGCTACCCCAAAGAATATTGTGGGCATTGAAATCACCACACCATAATTTTCTTCTATTTTGTTTCCCTGCCATTTCCTTAAACCTTTCACTATCAAGATTTTTCCATGGATTATAATAATTAATAATTTTAATATTTCCATTTTTTCTTAGAGATTTTTATTCAGGTTCCGCCTCCGACTATAAAAGTTTGTTTCACTCCATGTTTTTTTCTTTTTTCTATCCTTTATTTCTGCAAATTAAAATGTCAAATGTTAATAATGACCTAAATATCTGAGCTTATTTGGTTTTTAATCATTTTTTAAATTATTTTTTTTGAAGTGACCTTCAATTCTGTATGTTTATTTTAGTTTTCATTTATTTATTCGTCTTTTTTTGCATGGCTGTGCTTGCGAAACAATAAGGATTTATTTAGGCAATGAGTAGATATAAATATTTGCTCAATGCGATTAATAAAAATGGTTATTTACATTAAAATGACTAATAAAGTAACATTTCTGTCTGTGTATTACTGGTTAAAATGTTGAAAAAGATATTAAACTTTATGGGGGGTTTTAAGCCACTGAAAAAGTACCACAAACTGCAATGTTATTGCTTTGTAAACGTTTTTATACAATTTTTGCTTCTTTCATGTAAAGAGTAGATTTTTTACCCCCAGATTTTTTTTAAATATTATTTTTTTCGTTTATTGATACTGCTGTTGCTGTTTGTTTTTTTAAAATTATTATTATTTTTTACTTATGACAGTTTTTAAATAACAAATTATGCAATTCTGCAACCTACTGACCTGGAATGAGAATCCAATGTAGAGTTAAAAATTTTAAATGATTGATGGTTGAATTTTACCCAGATTTCTATGTATAAAACTTAATTTCTTTTTTTTTAGGTGACTCATGACAATACTTTCCATGATTTTTGCAATAAAACACAGAAATTATTTGGATGATGCGCTTCCTCGTATTATAGACGTAGGTACAGGATAACTAGTTTAATTTAAGTAGTTAGTCGCAGTAAGTTTATTGTACCTAAAGCCATCTCACACTGTGGAAATAATCCAATTGATGCACACTGAGGTTTACAATTTAGAAATGCCCCATGTATTTCAACCAGTGTTACTCTGACAACCACTTCTATGTTTAAACTACAGTAAGTGGTGGGACAACAGACGTATCATTCATTATATTGATCTACACTAGGCTGAAAAGTTATTTTTTGTGCACATATGACATGATTGTCTTTGCTCAGTCTCAATGTGGGCATTTTTTTTTTAAATCAATTACCGTAGACTGACACAGATGGCGGACCCAATATCTACTGGATGCCTTTTATTTGCTTACTTTACCTTTCTGGATCTGTCAGATCATGGGTGGGTGGGGGTCACAGTGCGTTCCCCCTTCTTGGTCTTACGGCTTGCCCCAAACATCCACTCTGTGTAAAACCAATCATTGCCTGGTGTCTGGTGACCCTTTGGGAGGTCCCTGCTGTCTCTCCTTTTGAGCTGCTTCAGTCCTTGGGAGTTGAGGATGCTGGTACCTTACTCCTGTTAAATATAGCGAGCTTAACTTCCTTCTGGTAGTTGGAACATTTTTACAATTTAGGATGAAATATAAGATCACACACCTATTTGGCACACATTCACACCCATTCAAATAGTCATAAAATGTTCAAACAAATTATTGCAGCCCATCTTCTTTAATGCAACCCTGGTTTAATAATGTTGATGATGTACATTTCCATTATTTACTGCAATATTAATACACACAATCCCACTTTTGAGGCATTTTATTAGCCGTCACTAATTAAATATAGAGAACTTATTACTTTTATTATTCCCCATCAATTTCACATAATGTACCATGTCAGTACAAGCTGTGGAAAATCAGTTTGAGAAAAACCTTTTTTGTCACAATTTATCACAGTTCAACCCACAGAAACCATCCTATGATCAGCCAGTGTTTACTGAACACATCTCCAGGCTGAAAATGATAACAAAAACTAACTTCATACTTTTATTAAACTACATGTCCTTTGTAAAGTTTTTGGTTTGTAAAACACAACAGAACAAACAATAAGTTGAAATCTAAGGACACTTTTACAAAATGTAAAAAAATGAAAAATAATCCTACTGTTGCGTTCAGACCACCGTTTATTCTGGTGTTCGCTGATACCTGCTTTTCTAAAAGTCTCCAAAAGAGACAAAGCTGTGTTTAGTCCTGGCAAACCAAGATGATTCTAAAAATATTGTCTGGATAAACTTTCTGTCAAATATGGTGATGAAAAACCCATTTAATGAGTGTAATGAATTAGAGATTATACAGTTAACAGTAAAACCTGCAGTTTGGACCCAACAACAGCATCAGTTAAGTTTTTCTACTCTTAAACACTTCTCATCAGACAGGTGTTTTCTCCACCAATTTTAAGATTTTAAGATTATTCAAAACAGATGTAACCTTCATTCTTCCAATATTTAATAATTTTAGACCAAACTCTTACCCATCTTTGAGTGGAAAGTTTTATAACACCATGATTTAATCAGTTAAATGAGCATCTGAAAAATAATTGAGACCCAGTTTTAGTCATAATTAGGATCCAATCATAGCTCAAACATGACAATTTCACTTTTCAATTTTTTTTTTTACAAAATCTCCCAAATGTCTGTGTACACTCAAGCAACTTGAGTGTTTCTTTGCAAACAAAATGCTCCTAAACAAAGGAATTCACTCTACAAAAGTTATTTATGCATCAAACCATAACCACTGCATTTGGCTTCAGGAAATATAAGCATCTTTTCTATGTCATGAGCACAGGCATCTCAATTTCCTAAATCCATTGGGCTAAGTATAAAATATTAATTATTAACTAAAAAAAAGGAATCTGTCTCTCTGTTAAATACCAACATGAGCTTTGCCAGATTTTGAGTTTAATGGGTCCTGATGCATTCATACAATTTTTGCATGTAGAATGTTGTAAACCACTATACTAACTTAGCAATTATTCCAACATTATTTGGTTAATTTTATCCTATACAATCGTTACATTTGGTTTACAATATTGATAGCCCTTATGCTACCACTAGTATTTAGGCTAACATTAGTATTTTAGCTCATTTTAGTTTAAACACTACTAACGCACCAGATGGAGTAATAATTTTTTTTGAAACGCAACCTTCAGTCTAGCAACTTAGGTAAAATCACTTTAGCCAAGCGTAGCATATACACTGTTCTTACTTCACTAGACTGACTCTAGTTCATTACTCTGTTCACTGAGAGAGTTTAAATCAGTAAGTGTTCTTCGTCTGCTTCATATACTACAACTAGGGTTTTGCAGTACCCTTTTAACCATTTTAAACAGAGAAAAGATTTTAAAATTTGCAGCTACTTCTGTTTTTACATTTCAGCAAATCTTATGCAAATTACTTAAAATGCTTCCATAATATTGAGAAACAATTCAGCTTTTTTACTTGGGTTTTTTATACTAAATTTTCGCATTTCTTTTGCACTTGCACTCAGTTTTAAAAGCTAGACTTAGCATAATACTATTCTCATGGGTGTTTTGATGTTAATACATTTTTATTTGAAGCATTGTTTTTACTAGGCTTGTCCCGATCCGATATTTGGATCGGATCGGCCGCCGATATTTACAAAGAATCCGTATCGGTGTCGGATCGGCCGGCACGGGAAAAAATTCCGATCCAAACTCCCGATCCAGTTTTTGAAAGTCCGATCCGTGTTGTCCAGCGCACTGATTTAGATAATCCATTCCAGGTTTTGCCGCATTTTCCCGCACACTGAATGCTGAATAAAACAGGCTGAATCTATAAATGGGATGTCGAATCTTTTTACTACTTTTCACCGGGGGTTGGGGGACATATGTGCATGTAATCTAAACAGCATTTGTGTACATGGTTCTATAAAATTTTTTTGAGTATAAAGAGTTTGTAAAACACCCTCGCAGTCGCGGTGGCAAAGCAGTGCCGCGAAAAGAGAGAAGAGCAGAACGAAAGGGTGTTTTTCTTTTTACTCTCAATGCGTTATGCGTCACCATCTTGCAAACACCAAGCAGGAGACGTGGTTGGGGAGGCAGAGGGGTTCATAACACCGCAAATAGGGGTGAATATAGTGGGGATGGAAACAACCGCGGTTTTCGTGGCAGATGCGAGAGAAGCCACGGAAAAAAACACCGGTGGCGTTCACTGCCGCAACGTAAATCACGGCGGTGATGATGATGATGGCTGGCAGTTCGGGAGGGAAGAGAAGAACGGATCCTAAATTTTGATGAGCCTGTTGGTTATTGTGGAGACGCTCTGACAAATTCTGAGCCCATTTATTTTTGTTATTTATTATTTCGTCTATTTTGTGTTTCTTTATCCCTGAATAAACAGGTCAGTTTCTCATTACCAACTATTTTGTATTATTCCAACTCACCTAATTCAGCCGCCTAGTTGTTATCAAGAGTCAAACCTTTTCAACATGAGTTTGACAACAAAGTAAGTAGGCTAAATAACTTTAAACTTTAATAGATAATTGGATAGGGCGGTATCGGCCGGTGTCGGTATCGGCTGATACTAAAAGCAGCAATATCGGTATTGGATCGGAAGTGCAAAAAGCTGGATCGGGACATCCCTACTTTTTACCACGAGACATCATAAGACAGCAACATCAGACATTTACATAACCTCTCAAATGTTCCATCAAACTGTTTTTTTCACAACTTTAACACAGATTATACAAGATTCCCACTTTTGTGAGTTCTCATGTGGATTTTCAAATTATATTGTTTAGTAAATGCTTTACCACAGGTTATACAGGAGAACGGATTTTCACCTGTGTGACTTCTCATATGAATATTTAAACTACTTCTTCTAGTGAATACTTTTCCACAGGCTATACAAGAGAAAGGCTTCTCGCCAGTATGACTTCTCATGTGGATATTCAAACTATATTTTTTTGTGAAAACTTTGCCACAGGTTATACAAGAGAAAGGATTCTCTCCTGTGTGACTTCTCATATGGATATTCAAACCACTTTTCCATTTAAAACCTTTACCACAGGTTTCACATGAGAAAGGCTGCTGACCTGTGTGACTTCTCACATGTCTGTACAAACTGCTACTTCTACTGAAATTCTTTCCACAAGTTACACATGAGAAAGGTTTCTCACCAGTGTGACTTCTTTCGTGAATACACAAACTACTTCTTTTACTAAAAACCTTTCCACAGGTTTTACATAAAAAGGGACTCTCATTTGTATGACTTCTCATGTGGATGATCAAACTGCTTTTCAATTTGAAGCCTTTTTTGCAGGTTAGACATGAGAAAGGCCTCTTACTTGTATGAGTTATCATGTGGATATACAAACTGCTTTTTCTATTGAAAACTTTTCTACAGGTTTTACATGAAAAATCTCTTTCTTCAGTATGAGTCCTCATGTGGTTATTCAAATTACTTTTTACAGAAAAAGCTTGTCCACAGGTTATACATAAAAATGGCTTCTCACCTGTGTGAATTCTCATGTGGATATACAAATTACCTTTTCTACTGAAACCTTTTCCACAGGTTGTACATGAGAAGGGTCTCTCACCTGTGTGAGTTCTTACATGGCAATTCAAACGGGTTTTCCATTTGAAACCTTTTCCACATGTTTTACATGAGAAACGACTTTCATCTTTGTGAGTTCTCATATGGTTACTTAAATTACATTTTTGACCGAAACCTTTTCCACAGGTTACACATGAGAAAGGCTTCTCTCCTGTATGAGCTTTTAGATGAGCAGAAAAGTGCTGTCTTTGACTAAACATTTTCCCACAAGCCATGCATGAAAAAGACATCTCCCCCGAGTGAGATCTTATGTGTCTTTTCAAACTACTTTGTGTAGAAAAACATTTTCCACAAGTCACACATGAAAACGGCTTCTCACCTGTGTGACTTCTCATGTGAATATTCAATTGATTTCTTTGAATGAAAGACTTTCCACATGTCACACAACAGAAAGGTTTTTCCACTGTGTGCATCTTCATGTGACAAGTCAATTGGTGGCTTTGCTGAAAAGATTTTCCACATGTCAAACAGGAAAAAGGCTTTTCAACTGTATGGATTCTCATGTGGCGAGTCAATGTAGTTTTACGAGTAAAGCCTTTTCCACAGCTCACACAGATGAAGAGTTTCTGAGTTTGAGAATCCCCAGTTGGACTTGCGTCTTTTAAAGTATTGTGTTGCTCCTCACAAGATACTGTTTTACAGACTGAATGAGTTCTGTTGAACCTGAAATTATTTTTATGACTGAAAGTTTTGTCACAATTAATATTTATACAAGGATTTTCATCTTTATGAGTTTTCAAGTGTCTGCCTAAATTATTTTTGCTGCTAAAACTCTTCCCACAGCTTACACATGAAAAATCGTTCTTGCCTGTGCGAGTTTGAATGTGAGTTGTTAAATCGTCACTCCGTTCAAAACTTTTCCAAAAAACATGGCATTGTTTAAATTTTTTACCATTGTTAATTTCCTCATCCTTAGTCGCTGTTTCCTCATTATCATTTTGACCTCTGTTTTTTTTATCTCTCCTCTGTTGCTGTTCATCTGGTCTGGATCCTGACGCTGTGTTATTCTTTATTTCTAGATGATGCTCTGCTCTAGGGAAGTTCTGAAAGAGGATTTTGTTTCTAATGAATTCAGTTTGTTGGTTTGTAAGTGTTAGAGTTAAGGTGCCAGGTTCATGTTTCAGTACATCTTCGATTATTTCATCATGCTCTTTCTTTACAATCTGCAGAGAACCTGATCTATGATCCTCTTCTTTCACTAGATTCAAATCTTGTTCTCCTGGTTCATCTTTGATTTCTACAGATCCATCGCTGGTCACCACTATGGTATCAACCTCCTGCTTCGGAATCACATGGTTGTAATCTTGACTGATGCCTTCAGCCTCAATCTTTATCATCTGCTGGATTCCTGACGGATAATCATCTTCTTTCACTGTGATTTCAACAGATCCAGTACTGGTTACTATAATCGCATCAATCTCCTGCTTTTGGATATCCTGATTTTCATCCTGCCTCATGTCTTCAGATTCAGTTTTAACCATGTTCTGAGATGATAACTGAAAATCATTTACTTTCATTTGTATTAATTCAAATTGAAGTGGTTCTTCTTTGATTTCAGCATATCCAGAACTGGCTAATATCATGATATCAACCTCCTGCTTTGGGACATCCTGGGGTTTATCCTGACTGTTGCCTTCAGCTTTATTTTTTAACATCTTCTGTGATTGTAATTGATAATCATCCTCCTTCATTTGAAACAATTCTGGTTCTAGTGGTTCTTGTTTGATTTCAAAAGAATCTGTTCCATCTAAGGTATCCATCTCCTGCTTTAGCGGTATATGGTCTTAATCTGAAAAACAAACAAGCAAACAAAAAAGAAAACAGAATGTTGAAATATCTATTTGTGTGTGAGAAGGGAATATTTCCTAAATTGTCTTAAATAGAAAACACTCTTGAAAAGTGCAGAATAGACAAAAGCATGATAAATATTAAAAGATCATGTTGAAATAATAATAATAAAAACAAATAAATTCTTAATAGATATTGTACACAAAAACAAACTACATGGAATAACTTTGTTCCCTGTTGGAGAAGAGAGTCTGGTTATTTATTCTTATATTTCTACAGATCACATTATGATGACCGTAAAATACTGGACTAATGGATTGTGGGAAAAGGTTCCCACCTAGGAAATTACTGTGAACCTGTAATACTCAGGGTGGATGGATGAAAGCCATCAGGATTTTTGGTTGGAGGATCAAAACTGGATTATCAGTTAAAAGTGCTGAGTTGGTAATGTCTGATAATGTTAAGGGTAACGTTTATATATCCTTATACTGAATCCTACTCTTTGCTTGCATACTGAAAAGAACCCCAAAAAAACTTCTTTTGGAGGTAATTGCATTATTGTGGTTATTTGTTTTTTTGTTTATTATTTATATTTTTCCCCCCAATTTTTTATTTGTGTTATTAATGTTGTACTGTCCTTGGGAGTTTTGGAAGGCGCTGTCAAATTAAATGTATTAGTATTATTATTGTTCAGCAAATGAATCTAAAATGGCTGGAACAGGACCAACTATGAGGTCATGTTTTTTTCTTCAATGAATAGTGCAAAAACTGACATTATATCATCCTCTAAATAGTATTTTAATGCAGTTAATTTATATACAATATCTGCTTCATGTTTAGCATCTTCAATACAGAGGATTTCAGCGAAATCTGAACACCGTTTGTTTTATAACTAAAAACAAACAATATTTTTCTCTGAAACTGGACAGCGGTTTCTAAACTGTCTTTTGTATAATCGGTAAATCATGAATAAACATCAACCCTGCTTTTGAAGTGCTGATGTTCTTTCAACATCAACCTGTTCTAACATGGTAGTTCAATGATTGACCGATTTAGAAGGTTCCATAAATTCAATAAAGGTTCAATAATTTACAAACTGTGATATTTCTGACACTTTGTATGAAACAGAGCGGATAAAAAGAAGTAAAAACGTATATGTATATCAAACCTGCCATAAAGTATGAATAAGAAACATTACCCGGAGGTTCCGAGATCATTCAGATTTCCAGCTGGTTTCCAGGAACCTGATCTGATGAATCAGGTCTTCATGGATGTCGATGTTAGATATTTCTCAAGCAGCAGTTAGTCTCTCTTCAGTGGAGTCTCTCTGGTGAGGAACCAACGTTATTGTTACTATAAAGACTGAAGTATTCAACTCAAACACAAGAACAATACATTCTAACTGATGATAAAAGACAGTCAACACGGCTTACTTCCGACGGAAGTAGATGACGGACATTTGTACCAGAAACAGACGTCGCGCTAAATGTTCCGCCTTCAACTAACGTCTTTTTTATGTTCTTTTGTGGGTTTTTACACGCACAAAACATTTGTTCTGCAAATTAAAGTGAGCTTTGTTAATACTGACTTTAACATCTGAATAAACTAACAAATGTTTAGGATTTCGTTTAGTTATATTTGTTTTTAAAGCTCTTAGAGACTTTCTCCCTTCCTACCTGTCAGAGCAGCGGAACCATTAATCAGGTCAGATAATCATCGGGTCCTGAGTGAGATTCAAATAAAACAGAAACTTTGCCGCAGTGAAATATACTATAACACATTAGATAAGCTCCACCTTATTCTCTAAATTGTCCTTAGGTTTGAGTGGTTGTTTAACATTAACATTTAACATTGGTTGGTCTATTTAACATTGTTACCAGCTTTAAGTCAGCATGTGCTAATTATTTAAGACTAAGAATTGCAAAGAATTGTTTGAAAGCCTTTGCTCCTTTATGATCAAAATATTTTATCTCTTTAGTCTGATTAACACACGTTAGTTTTTTCGTTCTGTTTTTATAGTTTTTGGCCAGTAGTTGCCTTTAATTAACAGTTAATGGGCAAAAAGAAGGGAGGGAGGAGGACATGTACTCAGATTGGTTGAAGACGCGACAACTACATTGAGGATCACTGTTTGTGGTACCCCTGTACCTCTAAACCCACCTGAAGAGTCCTTCAAAATACAGTTCATTAGTTTATTTATATTACATCTATTTACCCACCTTGGTTTGAGGCATTTTACAACAACATATATACATTTCCAATCATTCATTCTTGTTAAAAAAGTCATTTTAAAAACTTTCTAATCTAAGGAAACCCAGCAGATTGCAGGTAACCATTAACTAGTAGCATTCACTCCTCCAGGATCAGCCCACTGAGACAATAGCTTGCATTGTGATGTTGACTTTATAGCAACCTCTCATACTGAGCATGCATGTAGCAACTGTGGAGCGGAAAAGCTCCCCTTTAACAGGAAGAAACCTCCAGCAGAACCTGCCACGACCAACTGGGGTTTTGAAGAGACAGAAGACACAAATGGATGCAGAGCAACTGAAAAAATAAAAGTTTATTAGCAGTAGTTGTAGGACGTTGTTGGCAGCATCACCAGCTGTTGTTCCCCTCCAGGAAGGTCTCACAGCTAAAAGAACGCCAGACCAGGTGTAGCTGCTATGGAGAAAAGAACACTGAGGAAAAAACAAAGTAACAGTTGAAATAACTGCAACTAAAGCAGATTGGATACCAGAAGAAGAAATTAAGAAGTGATCAGATTGTCCTCCAGCAGCCTAAGCCTATCGCAGCATAACTATAGAAATAGCTTAAATAACCTAACCCTGTTGAGTGAGACCTAAAAAAGGTAGAGCAAAGGAGTTATTTTCCCCAACCGGATTAGGCTGTCTTCCCTACCTCTTAATGACTATAAGCTTTATCAAAAAGGAAAGTTTTAAGCCTAGTTTTTAAACTAGACCCGGTGTGTGCCCCACAGACTAAAACAGGAACCTGGTCTTATTGGAGAGGAGCTGAGAAATAAAATATCTGCCTTTCATTTTTATCATATCTCTGATGTATGATGGAGTTTGATTAGTGATGGCTTTATATATCAGAAGGAGAATCTTAAAATGTATTCTGGATTTGAAAGGTAGCCAGTGAAGACATTGGCAATTATCACAAGAAATACACAAAAAAGAATTGATTAAGCATTTTTTCTTAATATGCAGACTGCTTTACATTAAATCACAGGAAGATTTATCTACTTGAGGGGTACCCACAGTTTTCGAGCTTGCAAGCTAATTAAAAGATGTCCAATCCTAAGGGATTTACCACCAAACCCCCTCCCAAAAAAAGCACACCACCCATTAATTTTATATTATGTAAATCATTTTTATTGTATATTATGTCCTTTTAGGATGACATATATTTTAATTAAATTAATTAATTACTAACACATATTAGTTTATCTTGGATAACTGCATTAATCAAATGTGGAATGTGTGTTTCTCCCCAAGCACAAGCAGACTACCCCGACCTCTAGCGCCCCCTCTGCTAAGAGAGACGGAGAGACTCGCTATGCAACACCGTATTTATCTAAGGTGGCTAACGCAAAGCTTACGTAGAGTTAGCATTCGTTTGCTACCCAATATGTAAATCAAAAGACAAACGGACGGATGGTTGCAGTCATCTATTTCCTTTAGTGCAATGCAATCAACCTGCAATCCTTTTGCGATCAATGTATTAGGCACCCTTGATGTACTTTATCTCTAGACCTCAGTAGCAAAGCTGTACATAGCTGCAGGCAATAATCAGGCCGAAAGCAAAACATTAATAAAAATTTATTACCAATTTAATTATTGAAAACCATTCCTGTATTGAGCCATTAATGTTAATGAAGTAATTTTTTACTGAATACCCCTAACAAAATCTAATAGCAAATGTTACCAATTTTCAGATTAAAACTAAAACCCCACTTTAATCAGTTTGTTAAACACAACAGAGTTCAATAAAACATTCTGAAATTTTTTTCACAAACTGTAAAAAATAAAAATAAAGGAGGGATGGACAGATGGGCACATCAGCTGAAGGGGACCCCCCCAAATAAATACACCATAAGATCCAGCTCCTAATCTGGATCCTGTGGAATCAGTGGTTATAATGTAAATAACCAGCTCAAAGAGTCAAAATAACTGATCAGGAGAATATTTATTTCAATCTAAACAGTATATTTGTAATTTTTTACAAAACAGTTGATTTGCATTGCTGATCAGATGATGTTTCTCATACAACACAATAAGTGGTTAAAGCAACAGAAGACAAAGAGTTGCTATGTCAATCAACAATTAAACCTTCTACCACTTAAAAAATGTTTAATGAGTTCTCATAACTCTAATAAAACTTTCTCCCAATTGTAAACTTTTCAAAACATTAGAAAGCAGTCAGGGACCTAACTGCTTGCCTTTTCATGTGTATACAAAGCACTACTACTAGAAGAGTGTAGACGCAGAAGTGCTTTTCACATTAAAAACACCTTTCATCTGTGTTGAGTTTTCATATGAGTAGTCAAATTACTTTTTACAGAAAAGGCTTGTCCACAGGTTACACAAATGAAAGGCCGCTCACCTGTGTGAGTTCTCATGTGGACATACACACTACTTCTTCTACTGAAACCTTTTCCACAAGTTAAACATAAGAAAGGCTTTTTATCTATGTGAGTCATCATATGCCTTTTCAAACTTTTTTCCCCGTTGTAAGCTTTTCCACAGGTTTTACAAGAGAAAGGCTTTTCACCTGTGTGACCCCTCACGTGGACATCTAAACTATACTTACATTTGAAACCCCTCCCACAAGTTGTACATGAGAAAGGCGTTTTATCGGTGTGAGTTCTCATATGCCTGTGCAAAGTACTTCCACAACTGAAGCCTTTTCCACAACGTATGCATGAGTAAGGCTTCTCACCTGTGTGAGTTCTCATGTGAAGCTTCAAATTATTCTTCCATTTGAAACCTTTCCCGCAGGTAATACATGAGAAAGGTTTCTCACCCGTGTGACTTCTCATGTGGAGATGCACATTACTACTTCTAGTGAAAACCTTTCCACAGATTTTACATGTGAAGGACTTCTCATTGGTGTGACTTTTGGTGTGGTAATTCAACTGGTAGCTGTGCAGAAAAGATTTTCCACATGTAACACAAGTAAAAGGCTTTTCTCCTGAATGAATTCTCATGTGGCGAGTTAATACATCCTTACTAATAAAGCCTTTTCCACAACTCACACAGATTAAATCGGTTTTAGTTAGAGCATCCCCAGTTAGACTTGGGTCTTTTAAAGTATATTCTTTAACCTCACTAGACAAGGTTTTACCAACTGTATGAGGTCTGTTGAACCTGAAATTATTTTTCGGACCCAAAGTTTTGTCACAATGATTGTTTAAGACAGACTCTTCACCTTCATGAATTTTCATGTGTCTATTTAAATATTTTTTGCGACTAAAGCTCTTATCACAGTTCAAACAACAGAAAGGCTTCTCATGACTTCTCATGTGGCTATACAAATTTCTTTTTCTACTGAAACCTTTTCCGCAGACTGTACATAAAAGACGATTCTCGCCTGTGTGACTTTGCAATTGATCTCTTAAATAGTCACGGTGTTTAAAAACTTTCCAACAGACTTTGCTTTGTTTACATTTTTCACCTTTGTGAATTTTCTTGTCCTTCAACTGTATGTTTACATCATCCCTTTGACCTCCGGTTTCTTGATCTTTCCTCTGTTGTGGCTCATCTAGTCTGGAACCTGAAGCTTTGTTAGTGTTTATTTCCTGATTATGCTCTGCTTTAGAGCAGTTCTGAAAGATGATTTTGTTTGTATTGAGTTCAGTGTGTTGTTGGTCTGTTCCCCTACCAGAAGCTGTTAGAGTTAAGGTTTTTGCCTCATGCTTTAGTACATCCTGGACGGTATCCTCATCCTCTTTCTGATGAGGACCTGATCCATGATCCTCTTCCTTCACTTGATTGGGATTGTGTTCTCCTGGTTCATCTTTGATTTCAACAGATCCAGGAATGGTTACCATTACAGTAGCAATATCTTGATTTGGCAAATCTTGGTTATAATCCAGACTTATTGTTTCAGTCTCAATCTTTACAATTCGGAGAGATTCTATCTGACAATCATCTTCCTTCATTTGCTGCAACTCTAATTCTGCTGGTTCTTCTTTGATATCAAGACATCCAGCACTGGTTATAATTATGGTATCAACCTCCAGCTTCAGGATATCCCGGTTGTCATCCTGACTGATACCTTCAGTCTCAGTCTTTACCATCTGCTGGAACCCTGATTGACAATCTTCTTCTTTCCTTTGTAGCATTTCCAGTTCTAGCGGTTCTTCTTTGATTTCAAGACATCCAGAACCGTTTACCAGTATGGTATCAACCTCCAGCTTTGTGAAATTCTGTTTTTCATCCTGACTAATCGTTTCAGTCTCAATCTTCACTCTCAGCAGAGATCCTGATTGATAGTCATCTTCTTTTGTGGGTAGCAAACCCAGTTCTACTGGTTCTTCTTTAATTTCAAAAGATCCAGAATCTTTTCCAACTAAGGTATCCATCTCTTGCTTTATTAAAATCTAACGTTACAATTTGCAATTGGGTTTGATGCATGCACTTCTTCTAAATGTGTTAGTTCTACGTCCAATGCTCTGCCTTCAGAGTTTCCTTCAGGTCCAGGACAGATATCTTCTTTTTGTCCAGGATAAAATGAGAAGCAGGAACATCTTGCCTAAAAATAGAAAATATGTTGGAGTACGTTTTAATAACAGAAACAAAATCATAATATTGAAATATGTATGGAAAACATTTGGATAAAAAATGTTTTAAACTAAAATCGTTGAGATCACATGTTAACCGGCAGCAAATAAATCCCCCAACATTTTTTTAATTGACCTGATAAGACCATCACTAATACTATGTTCACACAAAGCGTCTGGAGCGTGCAAAACAAGTCTAACACTTTAAGGTGGACACGAGTACATTTTGTGCACTTTTTAAGGTCAGACGCTACAAACGCGCTTGAGGCGCGTCAAGGATCTCCACTTCCGTTTTCACCAGACAGACGTCCTGTCTTTTTGACGGTCTATTTGTGCAATGGCGGATGAATGGCGGATACATATATATACATATATACATATATATATATATACATATATATATGTATATGTATATATATATATACATATATATA
>JAVLVB010000848.1:107203-117829 GCA_032876305.1 Orestias chungarensis | reverse complement strand
CACACACACACACACACCACACACACTCCCTGAAAGAAACACACCACACACACACACACACACCACACACACTCCCTGAAAGAAACACACCACACACACACACACACACCACACACACTCCCTGAAAGAAACACACACACACACACACACTCCCGGCCAGCACGGCGGGGGAGGATGAGGAAGAGGATGAGGATGAGGACTTGCATCCTTCTGTGTTTCATTCGTTTTTAGCAGATGAGACTCCTTTTATAAGCGATATAGTATAAATAATGATGTAATCATCAGGTTAATGCTGTAGCTATGGTGTATATGAGGGAGCTGTAGCTAAACTGGTTTATCTACTCATCTAAGTGTAAATGTTTTAGTGTTTCCATCATTAACCTTTTGCATGTCTTCCAATATCTTGGAGCTGAATAATTGGTTTATAACCAGCGGTATAAGTTACCTTCAATGTTTGCCTTCAGCTTCTCCATCTGGATCCTCTGGAGACTTTCCAGCACCACCACCTCTGGGCCCATGACACTTGAACTATTGGAGGCTTGGATCTCTAGGTTAAAACCAGAATGTTTCCAGAGATGTGTAGAGTAGCAAAACAAAGCCAGTGGTAGCACTACTTGAAGAAGTCATTTGTAGAAATGCTACTGATGCACTGACTAATATTAGATCAGGTACATTGGGGCTAATTTTAAAATGATGTCATAAGTCAGACACTAAATATACAGTATATATAACTTATAACAAAATATCTAATCTGAAGCAGAAGAAACATTTTCCAAATAACGTTTAGCATAAAACGTAACGATGTACAGTTTTTATCGTTTTACTCATTTATCTTTAAACGGTTGAGCAGATAGAAAATAACCCCAAAAATCCCAAAGGAGAGGCGTCAGGTTAAAGTAAACGCTTGGTTTGATTCGGTGAAGTTACTCACAGCTGGTGAAGTATCCAGAAATTTGACTAGAGAAAAAGTGCTGATGTAACGTTGAATAAAATCGAGAGGAGGGGGTACGCTGCTTTTTTTGGGTCTCACATGTATTCCAAATACAATACAGTGAAGTTTGTGGATGTGCAAACATGTAAAAAACATGTACTTCTTCCATCCGTTAGCCTGGCCTTCACTTCAAATGAGTTCAGAGCCGATGTTTTTATTCACTGCAACAGAGCTAGGTAAAAGAAATACTGGCCAGAGTTTTAAAATCCACAAACACTTAAAAATAAATCCCAATATATCCAAGAAGGAAAAAATATATATGAATACAAGTAATACAAAGCATTAGATGAGAAAATGACAGCCATCCTAAAAGCCTGACCTGAGATCTGCCCCATCAGGTCTTCCATCAAACTCTCAGTGTTGCACAGTCTGCCTGCCAGGACTGAAAACCAGCAAGAGTCATGTTACTAAAATCAAGTCTCCAGGCTCCTGGTTCTCTTAAGAACAGAACAGAGTTGTGTTTTACTGGCTTATTCCTTGGTTCTAAAACCTTTCAGAGTGATCTAAGAGCAGCTTTGTTGTAAACAACAACAGAGACCGTTTGTAAACATGTTGTAGTAAATATCATAAACTCTTAACAGTTGAGACGGTTTTGGTTTATCACAACAAAATTCTCAATAAAGAGTTTGAGACTGGAAGACGGTTAATGAGATGAGGATGAGGACCTGCATCCTTCCTCCTGAGCTGCTCCACGGTATTCTCACTCGCCCTCAGTCTGGTCTGCAGGAACGGCAGCTCAGCGGCAACAACTGTGGAGAAATTAGCACACAATGCTGCACTGAGTAGCTGTTTGACCTCTGAGGGGATGGAATCAGCTTCTCTGGACTAATTCACCAACAGTGAACAAACATCTGTAGGACTCACTTGCATTGTTCTTCTTTAAGATCTCCATCAAGCTCTCACTGGTGTTTATCCTGACCTGAAGTTCCAATATTTCCGCTGCTTGTACTAATAGGAAAGAAATTCACAAGCTAAATTTTTTTTGGGGGGAGTAAATGTTCTTGCAAAAAGATTCATAAACACTTTTATAAAATGTGTCATATTACCCTAAACCTCATAAAGTCTTTTTCTTGCCTCAGGAGGATTTAGATCTAGACTCTGAGTGCGGGTCGTACTGCTGGGTGGGGAACCTTTTCCCTCAAGTCTTCAACAGATTGATTTATGTTCCAAACATTTCTCAGTCCTAAGCAGCGTCCGATGCTCATATCCTCACCACATGATCCCTTTCAGCTTAGTTGGATGCATTTTTTATGTCGTATTTGCTCGTTTTAAACAGTAATGAACACAGAGACCACTTGATAAAACGTTTAAATAACTACATTTTAGTCTGTTTTGTGCTGTAGCTGAGGCACAGATGAGATGGAGGAGGAAAATCCCAAGCACAGGAAACAACTAGCAGACCAGTTCCATGATCTTGCTCCAGTTAAGTCCCATAAACTGGTAATTTGAAAACACAGAAAACAACAATATCCCTGCGGACCATACAGAGAAAGAACATGCAGGTCGGATAGAGATCACATGATTCAGGAGGTTAGCTTAGAAGAAATGATCTTTCCACAAAGAAAACATTACAGAATGTTCTCCTCTTTAAGAATGGAGTGGTTTGACATCTCTGTGTGAACTCCTGAGGCAACAACCAAAGACGGGTTACAATAAAACTACAGAATATTTAAGAATATTTGTGGGGGGAAAAGGGAGAGTTTTGAATGGGCCAGAATTTACATAAGTTCTACTTAATATTTAATTAGGACAGAGTGTCATTGCCAAAAATAAGCTAATGAAGAGGATGCTCGGGTTTGTCCTTCTTTGAGGACTAAGAGGGTCAACAGAATCCAGCATGTTTGCTTGCTACCTCACACTTTCCATCAGTATCAGTGGAAGAGACTGACTGAACTTCTTCCTTCTCTCTTCTCATTGTTCCTGCTTTGCATCCACGTTTCCATTTTATCTGGGATTTACGGGAGCAGCTGAGCTATTGTTTCAGCTTTTGTGGCGTTAATCAGCTGCTCCCAGATGTAAATCAATGTGTCACAATGGTTTCCCAGCATCACAAAGTCCAAAGTTGGAAACAAAGTAAAGATCCTTCCAGCAACACAACATTCAAAAATCTCTGCTATAAACACAGCAATTAAAATTTTTCTAAAGAAATAAATCCAAACAAAAACTTGTAAAAATAGGTTGGAGTATTGTTTAGAAAAGAGGAGAGCTTTGTGCTGTTTAATCTCTTTAATACGACGTGTTTTAAAGACAGCAGAAACAGGGCTGGTGGTGGAAGATCATGTGAATCCATTAACATCAGCCATGGATAGTTATCATCTTTAAAAACTGTCTGTTTCTGTACAGGAAACTGTTTAAAAACCACTTGCTGTGTTAAAATGCTCATTCCTACAGATTCTTTGATGATTGATAATAAATCTCTTTCATAGACAACATACTAACTACAGCCGTTTAAGACCAGTTCTATAAATTTGGGTGCAAACTTGAATGTTAAGTCTTGTCAGGGTTGTGGTTTCACCCACCCACTAACCATAAGAAGAAGAACAAACATCTATGTTGTATCAAAAATGGCCAAAGACATCAGAAATTCTCGGCTCAACACACCAAACTCAACGTAGGTTCTTCATTGTTGTGCACCAGAAGTTATTTACTGTAACACTACGCTGCTGTTCATCTCTTCTGACTGGCTGATATTATACATAGGAATAACTAACCAGTTACATGATGTTCATGTTATTTACATTTATGCTATTTATCTATAGATGAATGTTTATTCTTGAAACTCCAGCTTAGAAACACAAAATCAGAGATTTGGGGGTTAAGTAACCAGATTAACTGGCATTAATTGCTTTGTCAGTCCTAGTATTCACTGATGAGCACAATCATCCGCTGGTCTCCCCTTAACTAGGATAAGCAGTAAAGTTATTGATGGTCACACGTTTACACCACATACCACTAGAAGGCTGACCTTTGGTCTGCAGCTGCAGCTCCTCCACCGTCCTGCTCAGGACCTGCAGAGTCTTATCAAACGCCATCTGCAGCTCATCCATGCTCAGCCTCTGCAGCTCTGCCGCCTTCTCTCCATCCTTCAGCCGCTCTTGTTGCTGTTCTGCTTCCTTCCGCTTCAGAATAAGGACCAGCTGCTTCAAGCCATGCACCTCATCCCAGAGGACGCTGAGCTCCTGCGTCCCGGGGTCGTGATCTGCAGGATCAGAAGCGTCTGATCGACTGTCACTGAAGGAGCAGCAGAACATCAGCAGGAAAAGAGCGACCGAGCTCATTTTGCAGCCAAAACGCTGCAGCTAAACCAGTCCAGCAGCTTTAACCCAATAATCCATCAGGAGAACATTCCTGGCTCACTATAATTCCTCTGCAGGCAAAACAACACATTAATTTAAACTTTACCCGTGTACTTCAAAGTCAAATTTACTTGATTGGTTTTTGTGTAACTTTATTGTAAGTCTGTAGAAACACTTGAAAATTGAAATTCGATCCTTTTTAGACTTGCCTTACCATCACTTAAAAGGACTACTGATGATAATGTGCATACTTTATATAACTGGGTCACACAGTATTTATGTTTCCTCTCAGTTTGTCTCTCACTGTGTTACTGGGACACCATCAGTTGAGACACTGCTGACAACTCAATGTTCTCCCCCTTCTTCTTTAAACTCATGCTCAACAACACAAGCTATGATCTGTCTCTGTGTGCTGCTGGTGCCTTAATGCTGGGTTTACTAAATAAAAACCATAAAAAACAATTTTTACCATCAACTCAAAGCGCTGTATGCTGACCAAGAACTAAGGAGTGGAGGGACATTTGTTTTCTCATAAAGTATCTCAAGAGGAGGTGTTTCTAGATCGGTGTATATAAATTATTGTGATTGTATTATGCTGATCGATATGCACTGTTCCTTTAAAAGTCTGGCTGACATGCTGCCAGTCTACATGATTCAGTTAATTCTAGTTTAATCTGTTGAGCCAAGTCAGTCTCCATCTCCATCTTTACAGAGAAAGAGTATGGACTATAAGGTTCATATTCTGGCAGCTCCGTTCATCCGTCTTTTTTATTTTGAGCTCTATTGATTTTTTCTACAGTGAAGTCCACGCCTCCTAAACTTTTCTGTTTTGGTCAGATTACAGTCAAGAACACTTTCTTGAATTTCTTGAATGCAGCATTGTAACCTGATTAGTGATCCTGTTTCTGGTCCCAGAGGTTTGTTAGAGTCCAACCAGCATCGTGAAGCCCAAGGACGTTGTGCAGGAACATAAGTGATGCAGCTGAGGGACTCGGTTGTGAACATTTCCAGGGACTTCTTGTTGTAGTGTTACCCTTAACATCTCGTCTCACTAATTCACATATTCAGTTTGATTACCTCTCAAGCACTTTACTTGCTTCTCTTTCATACATAAAGGAGTTCAGATTTATTTAAACTTCTTAGAAATGCTCTGGTAAAAGCACTGCTTTCAATTGAAGACCTGTTAACTCTGCCGGTCACACACTGTAGGCTGTGTTACGTTTTGTTACATCAACAGTAAGAAGTGAGTTTAGTCAGAACCATCAGTGCATTAAAAATCTAAGTTCAAAGGAAATTTGAGTCTTGAGATAAATTCAACCTCTATCACGTTTTAGAGGGCAAACCTGAGGGAGGAACTCAGTCTTGACAGACGGTTCTCCTTTGCTCTACCTTCTTCATGTCTCACTCTATAGGGTTAAGTTATTTAAGTTATTTCTAGTTCTGCTGCTATAGGCTTAGACTGCTGGAGGACAATCTGACCACTTCTCTCGCTGCTACTTTCTTCCTTTGTCCAATCTGCTTAGTTACCGTTATTTCAACCTTGTTAAACTTTTGTTTTCTCTTAGTGTTCTTCTCTCCATAGTAACCACACCTGGCCTGGCGTTCTGTTAGCTGAGACAGATTCTTGGATGAGAACATGGGCTGAGATGCTTCCAGTGACGTTCTACAACTGCTGCTATAAACTCTATTATTTCAGTATCCTGTGCTTCTAATTTAGCTTTCTGTCTCTTCAAACCCCCAGTTGGTCGTGGCAGATGGCTGCTTGTACTGAGCCTGGTTCTGCTGGAGGTTTCTTCCTGTTAAAGGGGAGTTTTTCCTCTCCACTGTCGCTACATGCATGCTCAGTATGAGGGATTGTTTCAAAGTCAACGACAACACAAGCCATTGTTTCTGTCTGTAGGTTTTATTCTTCCAGGATGCAAATGAATGCAAAGTTGCAAGAGCTTCCAAACCAACTCATATCTAAAACAAACTTTCCAGATCTGTAATCAGCTCACGTCCTTGTTAGCGTGAGCTCTGTGTAACAAAACAGGCAGAATGTTGGTGCAAAAACACAGAAAGTATTAGAAGCCCTGGAGCTGACAAAGCACTTAGATCCACATTAAAGGACAAGAAAAGAAGGAAACAGAAAAAGAAAATACTGAAACAATTTAGCACCAACTTAAAAGTCTTTATTTAAAATCTATGAACAAACTAGAAAAGCAGTAACTGAGTAACAACCAACTACATTGACTCGTCAGTGCTTTGGTGCAGCATCTGCTTAGGCAAGCTCTTCGTCGCCCTCCTCCTCAAACTCGCCCTCCTCCTCTGCGGTGGCGTCCTGGTACTGCTGGTATTCTGACACCAGGTCGTTCATGTTGCTCTCGGCCTCAGTGAACTCCATCTCGTCCATGCCCTCCCCGGTGTACCTGCAGCAACACAGCCTCAGTATCGACACAACGCACCAGCACAACCGTGCTGCTCTGTGTTCGACTCACCAGTGAAGGAAAGCCTTGCGGCGGAACATGGCGGTGAACTGCTCTGAGATGCGCTTGAACAGCTCCTGGATGGCGGTGCTGTTTCCGATGAACGTGGCAGCCATCTTGAGGCCGCGCGGCGGGATGTCACAGACTGCCGTCTTCACGTTGTTCGGGATCCACTCCACAAAATAGCTGCTGTTCTTGTTCTGCACGTTCAGCATCTGCTCATCCACTTCCTTCATGGACATGCGGCCTCGGAAGATGGCGGCAACCGTGAGGTAACGGCCGTGGCGCGGATCGCAGGCCGCCATCATGTTCTTGGCATCAAACATCTGCATGGTGAGTTCAGGAACCGTCAGAGCCCTGTAACAAATAACCTTGGTTTCAGCAGACGTGGGGATTATTTCTAATCTGACAGTAGACTCATGGGTTGCATCTTAACCTGTACTGCTGGCTGCCTCGGCTCGTCAGGGGGGCAAAGCCTGGCATGAAGAAGTGCAACCTGGGAAACGGCACCATGTTGACAGCCAGTTTCCTCAGGTCGGCGTTCAGCTGGCCAGGGAAGCGGAGGCAGGTGGTTACCCCGCTCATGGTGGCTGACACCAGGTGGTTCAGATCCCCGTAGGTGGGGGTTGTAAGCTTTAATGTACGGAAGCAGATGTCATACAGCGCCTCGTTGTCAATGCAGAAGGTCTCATCTGTGTTCTCAACCAGCTGGTGGACAGAGAGGGTGGCGTTGTACGGCTCCACCACAGTGTCTGACACCTGTCGACAAAGAGGAAACAGAACAATAGGAGCCGGTTTAGGACTTGGAGGAAGCAGGATGAGCATCCAAATCATATCAGAACACATTTGAATGCAGGGTGCAAACCTTAGGCGACGGGACGACACTGAACGTGTTCATGATGCGGTCAGGGTACTCCTCTCGGATCTTGCTGATGAGGAGCGTGCCCATGCCGGAGCCGGTGCCTCCTCCCAGAGAGTGGGTGAGCTGGAAGCCCTGCAGGCAGTCGCAGCTCTCTGCCTCCTTCCGCACCACGTCCAGGACCGAGTCCACCAGCTCGGCTCCCTCGGTGTAGTGGCCCTTAGCCCAGTTATTACCGGCGCCGCTCTGACCTGTAACAGATTCAGAGAAATGACAGCAAGCTTGGTTACACGTCATACGTTTAGCAAGAGGACATTATGACCATCAGGCCTTGTTATCGACAATATACTGTCATCAAAAATTGTTGCCCATACATTTTAAGAGTTGTTTTTCATGCTGATGCAATATTAAAGTAAGACAGAGCGTCATTGCCAAAAGTATTAAAGGTTCCTTGTGTTTGTGCTGATGAACCCCATGTCTGGATGTGTTGCTGTTCAATTGTTATCCAACATGCAATTACATACTTCACTTCTTCATGTTCAAATTTAAAATCTAACCATATCATCTAAGCTTCAAAAGAAGCGCCCTATTTCTGACCTCCCGTTTGTTTCCACTTCACTTGCATCATATTTGAGCTTAAACTACTGAATATCCAGAGTGGGGTTTTAAAGAATTAGGATGGACAATTATGTGGTACTTTTATTCATTTATTGATCAAAATACTTAATAGTACACTCACCAAACACGAAATTGTCCGGCCTGAACACCTGTCCAAAAGGACCAGACCTCACAGAGTCCATAGTTCCAGGCTCCAAGTCCACCAGCACAGCGCGGGGGACATACTTCCCACCTAGATGAGGAAAAACAAACATAATCACAAACTCTGCAACAAAACCCCCACCAGAACTGGATTAAAACGGAAATATATATTTCTCCACAATCTGTAGGAATAATTCATTTCCTGCCAGTTCATGATGTAGCAATGAGTTAATGATGTTACACCAAATTCTGTGACCCATCACATTCTGCGACCACATGACGATAGCGTACATTCCTCTGCATGTACGTGTTCAAGACCAGCGAGAAGAAGAGTATTTACATAAACTGGTAAAGGACCAAAACAATAAACCTCACAGGATATTATTTCAGTCCCATAGATGGAGGAAATATCGAACATTTGTTTTTATTTGACGATGAACACAGCTGGACGGACCTTTATTCTGTCCTTTAATTATAAAAACCCATTATTAACCCATCCTTCAATAAATCTGTAAACAATAAATGTTTCCAAGCACTTTGTTGGTCGGGGGACACAGGTCACTGATTACGATAGCCATTTTAACCTGTGACCTCTCTATACAGGTCAAATAAGGTCAAAGTTCAATACTAGTATTTCTCTATGTTGTGCCACCTCCCGAATACAATCTGAACTCACTTTATACAATATGTGACCCTCACAGCCATTTTCACACAGGTCACTGATTTTAATGGGTATTTTAATCAGTAACTTGTGTGGAAATGGCTATTTGGGACTCGTTTTATTTTAGTGTGCCCATGGTCTCAGGATGCACCTAAGCCTGATGTTGTGAGTATTTGCACATCAAATGTCACAGCAGCTTATGGCTGTTTATGCTTAATCTTTTAATGTGATGATGTTAGTACTTGTGAGCTCAAATTATTTCAGATGATTGAAGTGTTGAAAAGAGTAAGTTATCAATTCATATACCACTATTGTTTATATAATTATGTATTTTGCCAAATAACAGGGAGCCATTGGAAAGATGAGTTTGAGCCATAAGCTACAGGCCACGGACCACTAGTATGCTCTGGCTGCTTGCCCCAATGCTATAAAAGTCCAAACTTGAAGAGGCCTCATTGAGGATAAGGCAACTGCAACAAACTAAAGCAGTGAAAAATCCAAAGAAAAACATGGATGCACATATCATCAACATAGATAGATAGATGTTACTATTATTACTGTTCTTTTCTTTGTTATTGGAATCATGAAACACATTACCATTGTTGTTCAGTGTTTTATTATCATACCACATATCACCACAACACACCTGTTTGCTTCCCTTTTCCATTTGTCATTTATTGTGGCACTTCAGATTTTGAAATTATGCGTTATAATAGACTACATTATATAATAATGTATAAAATTATTATATTTATCATACATGTCATTTTGCCATTCTTAACACTGAGTTTTAGTAGCACATTTGATTTAACATTAATTCCTTGTGTGTGTTTACCATTTTCATATAAAATTCCTAGTTATAATTATTCGTAATTATTTAGGGTCATAACAACAGCTCTGATGTTAATAACAAACCAAACCGTTCAAAAATCTGTTGAAAATTGAGCAAATGTGGGCGATTTAATAAAACATGCAATACTAGTTTATTGTATGAGTGAGGGAGCTCACTGGCAAGATGGCCGCCAGTAGGGCGGGGGAGACATCCAGCTTTATCATGGAGATCTATGGTAACACCGGTAACTACTGCTACCGACAACCGTTCAAATCGACCCATATGAAGGCCCTCTGGTGGATGGGTTAGAAATGTGGGACATATTGAGTTACTGCGGCCACAAATAAAGTTGAAACTGAAGCCGCGCCCAAACGAACCTGAAGCCTCGTTGAAATAGACGTTGATTCGGTCCAACTGCAGATCACTGTCTCCGTGGTAACTCCCAGTTGGGTCGATGCCGTGTTCGTCGCATATCACCTCCCAGAACTGCAACCAAATACAAAAGAAAGACTCTTGAAAGTTAACAGGTTGAGCAGCAAAAATAACCCAAACCGCCAGAAACCAACGGCTACATGTAGCTTTCTAGCTAGCAGCTGCAGTAGCTAGCGGAGCTGCTAGCTAGAAAGCTAGCTAGCGGAGCTGCTAGCTAGAAAGCTAGCTAGCGGAGCTGCTAGCTAGAAAGCGGAGCAGCTCCGCTAGCTAGCTTTCTAGCTAGCAGCTCCGCTAGCTAGCTTTTTAGCTAGCAGCTCCGCTAGCTAGCTTT
>JAVLVB010000848.1:95861-107103 GCA_032876305.1 Orestias chungarensis | reverse complement strand
TAGCTTTGTTTCCACTGCGCAATCTATCGGTTATTTAACAGGCCGCACAAATTGAATTACTCTTCAATCGGTGTTGAAGTTACGTCGCACTTTTACGCATAAATATGTTCTAACCTTCGCTCCAATCTGGTTGCCGCATTGGCCGGCTTGAAGATGGACAATTTCCCTCATTTTTATCGAACCTAAACCTTCCTACTCGTTCCTGGGACGAAGTTACTGCGTTTTCTCCCGCACTGGATTATATAGAGAGGAGGCGGGACGTTACCAACGGTTGCTGTCAGGGGATACGCGATTGGCTAAGAAGGTTTCCTCTTAAATAGTATACGGCATTTGATTGGACAAGGTGCTTTCGCTTCAAACGTTGGTTGGAAGGAGCTCCGGGTTACCCTGGTAGCCAACAGTAAATATTTAACAGCGCCCCTTGTGTTTATTTTAAGTAACGACACATGTTTAAAGAATAAATTTGTCCTAACATCAGATAATGATTATATAACTCTATAAAGGAAATGAAACAATATAATAATGATGTATTACACACTGAAAATGTACAATATATTTACTATTTCTGTGTTTTTATGCTTTTTCCAGTAGTTTTGTCGTCATTTTGGTAATTCTGTATTTCCTGTGGATATGGTTAAGAGATGAAGAAGCATTTGACTCAACTTTTAGTTTTTCTTTTCTGTTCAGAATAATATTTACACAACTAGAATTTCCTTACTTAAAGAAAGTTTATGCTCACATATGCAACCAGAGAAGCCACAAATCAAACAAAAGTTAATTAAATTAACATTATAACCTGTTTTAATGTTTCTTTTCCTTCCAGAGATGTTTTTAGTCTCGTGATGTTATTTTCTTCTATGTTCAGTTTATAGAAAGTTCACAGAGAAGCCAAACAAGATATTCCGTAATATTTTTCCTTCATATATCAACTTAAATAAGGACCCGGAAATCCTGTGTAATAAATACGCTGGTAAAATTGTACATGAAGTTTCTGATTCTCGTTCATTCCTAAAAGCAGTCCTCTGAGGAGGAAGACTATGTAATTCAAAAAATAAGTGTGAGAGGCATTTGTGCACCATTAGATCAGAGCTTGACAGCATCCATCCCAGTGATCTTACAAAGGAATGGGAGCGTATGCTAGGTGAAGAGAAACCTTTGTTATGTTTCTGTCTTGAGGTTATATTTTTGTGTGTGTTTATACAGGTAAGTCTTCTTCATTAGGAACTGGTTTTTCCTGGTTGGATGCCCTCCAGCCATCCGTCGAGCATCCATCATTTGTGGATAGTAAACCAAACCTGGCCAACTAGATTCACGTCCCTGAACGGATTTTGTTAAGGCACGGGTCCTTTGCTTGTACAGTAGTTTTTTGTTCTAATTATTTACAACATCTTAATTGATATAGAACAACATGATCAAATGTGGAAATTTTTTTTATTTTATTTACCTTGCTTATCCATCCATACAAGAGATTGTATGTTTGTTTGTCCCTACAGTGTCCCCTACCAGATAGGCACCAACAATTAAATCCATCCATTGTCTTCCTTCTCATTAACCTTTTTCAGGCTCCATATGTAAAACTTAACAACTGTAGAAATAGGAAATCAAAGTTAATTGTTAATTAATTAAAAAAATGCTGAACTGGAAATGTAAGCCTGAAAAAAAAGTTTTAAAAGCATGCCTGTTGTTCTATTTCTGTTAGCTGTTAAGACCTTGACTGCATCGTTTAAAATTGAAATAAAAACGATAATTTCTCAAAAGCAAACTGAACTATTAACATCAACAAATATAAGATGATTTGAGTGGACTTAAAATTCTATTTAAAACCAGACGAGCCTCCCATCTACAACTCTGTGGCCTTGTCTAAGGTACAGGGAAAAGCAAGATCCACCTTGGGTCGGGACGTTTGAAGGCAGGGGGTCAACTGAAAGTTAACTGAGACCAATAAGAAGGTCAGTGGGAACTCAGCTGTAGGAACGTTGAGCCGCTGCAGGCTGGGTTTAGCTGCCAGGCCACACAGCAGAGAGACATCCAACGGCTGGATAGCTCAAGTGGTCTGTTGCCTAACTTCCTATTTGAAGGTCATGGGTTCAAATCCAGCCCATGGCAAAATACATCCCAGCATCCAGTGTGGGTCCTTAGGCAAGACACTTTACACTACTGCCTACCTGGTGCCACAAATGGCTGCCTTGGTGTAATTACACCAAAACAAATTCCTAGTATGTCATGTATGTACCTGGCAAATAAAGCTGATTTAATCTTTTTTTAACTTGACCTCCTTCCTCTCTCTGGGTGATGTTGAACAGAACAAGAAGAGTCACATAGTGGTTTAAAGATGTTGACACTAAATAAGAGCATTGACAAGATGCTTTTCCCTTACCTGAGAACGTTGGCGATCAGGTGAAACTCAAACACAAGCCTCTTATATGACCTTTGCCACGCGGTTCCTATAGTAATGTGTCGTTTCGCAGCTTTGTTTTGTTCTCAGGCATCATCACGTGTCTGACGAGGACTTCCTGGGTCTCCATGAGCTTCAGCATTTTCACACTGTAGAGGTTCTGGATTCATTTTACAGACCAGATCCAAATGATCCAAGCTGGGTGGTTAATAAGCCCAGCCCTCGTCTGCTGTGGCTGACCTCTGACCTGCGAAAACTGACCAATCACAAAGTCAGGGTTGCCACCACAACACAGAGAGATCTTCTCAGCTGTGGCTGTATTTGACTGTAACACTGAGCCTTAAGGAATCCGTTTATTTATAAAGCGCCAATTTACAACAGGTGTCGTCTCAACGCACTTTACAAGAAAATCAATTAAAATCAAAGATACATTCTAACAAATCAGTTTGAAAAAGTTTCCAATCTAAGGAACCCCAGCAGATGCATGGAGTCATTGACTTGCAGCATTCACTCCTCTGGAATCAGCAGGCAGAAACAATGGCTTGTGTTGTCGTTGACTTTACAGCAATCCCTCATACTGAGCAAGCATGTAGCGACAGTGGAGAGGAAAAACTCCCCTTTAACAGGAAGAAACCTCCAGCAGAACCAGGCTCAGTACAAGCAGCCGTCTGCCACGACCGACTGGGGGTTTGAAAAGACAGAAAGCTAAATTAGAAGCACAGGATACTGAAATAAAAGACTTTATAGCAGCAGTTGTAGAACGTCACTGGAAGCATCTCAGCCCATGTTCTCCTCCAAGAAGCTGTCTCAGCTAACAGAACGCCAGCCCAGGTGTGGTTACTATGGAGAGAAAAACACTAAGAGAAAACTAAAGGTTAACAAGGTTGAAATAACGGTAACTAAGTAGATTGGACAAAGGAAGAAAGTAGCAGAGAGAGAAGTGGTCAGATTGTCCTGCAGCAGTCGAAGCCTATAGCAGCATAACTATAGAAAAACTTAAATAACTTAACCCTGTAGAGTGAGACATGAAGAAGGTAGAGCAAAGGAGAACCGTCTTAGGGGACCAATGACTGGGAATGTTCATATCTTTCCTTTTTTTTCTGACATAAATGTGATTTTTTAATAAACATTTTCCGTTTTTTTCAGTCATCGGTTTCGTACATTGAGACGCCAAATAAATCTTGAAAATAAAACTATTTTATAAATGTTTCTCAAATGTGGTTATTATTTCTCTCACATTGTGACGATTATTGTTACATTGCTGATGTTTTGTCTTCCCACTAAAAATAATTGGTCCTGGTTCCATGTTAATCTCCACAATGAAAGAATCTTAACTGGATCTTTGAACCATTTTAGTGTTTTCTTACTTTTTTATCTGTGCTGGTGAGTCCAGAGAAATATAATGAAATGAAACACAATTTTATGTTTTATTGCATACATTTAGATGAGTGATTTAAGTTATTACTCAGTTTAGTTACAACACAACCCTGATAGCACTGGCAGGTAAAGAGACCACATGAACTATTCAGATCTTTATTAATAAATGTTCATATATTGTCTGAACTTACTTAGCATTTTTTCTTTATACTCTATTTTTAATGAGATTTTTATACACGGCAAAGCTCGTGGTGGTGGAGTTTGTTTGGCATATATTCAGTCACTCCTCCGTAAGCATTATTTTTGCCTCCTTTTCCCATGTGTTTTTAATATATAATGTAGATGTTTTTATATAGTCTGGACAGCCTCTTCTTATAAGATTGACCTTTATAAGCGTTGAGAAAGATATTAATGAGGACCTGATCATTTTTTCCAATATTTTCATCAAAGTGGTGCCTGAGCTGCAAGTATCTAACAAAGTCTCGTTTGTCGAGGTCAAATTTTTCCCGCAGTTGTTGGAAACTTTCCAGATCAGTTCCTGATGAGATCACGCGGTACGATGTAATGCCTTTTCTGGTTAGTTGGTTGAATTTTGAGTCAAGTTGTGCTGGTACAAAATCCCTATCATGCTCAGACTTCTTAATAACCTAATTTTCCGCTCTAAAAGTGGATTTCGAAACCCTCTAAACCAGATGTTGAGGGACTTTTGTGGAGACACTCATCTGCATAATTAGTCCTGAGGTGTTTATCCCCCAGCAGAGCTTGCAGGGGGATGTCAATTTGACTTCTAGTTCTTTCCATTTTGCCTCATGTCCCTCTTCACACCAGTAAACCTCAAATTGCAGTTGTGCTGCTCTGTGATATTTTCCAAACATGGGGGTGACATTCCTCCTTTATCTCTTGGTAGTTGTAACATAGCGTACCCTTGGTTGTTCTACCATATAAACCTGGAGATGATCCGGTTTCATGAATTTCTATTGGTAAAGATTGAAAAAGGAACAGCAATTGATGTAAAATGATAATTTTTATAGTTTCTATTCGATTGTACAAATCCAGCATCAGGGGGTTATTTTTAACTTTATTAGTCATAGTTCCATAATTTGCTTTGTATATTTTGTTTAAATTTTTAGTAATATTAACACCGTAATATTTTGTGGTTCTTGTTTTCCAATTAAATTTGAACCGATTACTTATATCCTCTCGAGGTGAGTAGTTAAAGCACATGGTCGGAGTTTTTCCAATATTTAATTTATAACCTGAATGAAGCCCAATTTGGTGGAGGCAGGACATGAGGTTAGGTAGACTGGCATCTGGGTCAGATAAGTTCACTAGGACATGATTTGTATTCTCTGCCTTTATATAAGAGTCCTTTAATTTCTGTATCTTCCCTAATTTTTTGGGCTCTATAAAGAGTGCAGAGAATTGGGCTCAGAGGACATCCTTGTCTGCATCCTCGTTCCGGCGGGATTGTGCCTGAAAGGCCACCATTTATGGTGATCCGTGCTACTGGCGAGTTGTATAATGATTTTGAACAACTTATGATTATATTACTAAAGCCAAACCGTTTTAGAACCAGATATAAGTATTCCCATCGTACAGAATCAAAGGTTTGCTAAAGTCACTCATTTTTAATACCCATGTTTTTCCCTTTACACAAAATGAAACTCTTCTACCAGAACAGAAAGTTAGTGGCCCCTAGAAACTTCTTGTCTGAATCTACAACATCCTGCATGCGCCGTCACATTTAAGTTCTCCCACATGAAACGAATGAGATTCATATCTGGGCTTTGACTGGGCCCATTGTCTGATTATTAGCTTGTCCTATAAGTATTTACCAGCTTGTTTTTGGGTCTTTTTAATTTTTCAGGGTCTTTAGTTTCTTTACAGGTGGTCGTAACTTTTCATCAGCCAGTCTTTTAATATGCTGCAACAGCCATGGTGGGATCTGTGGTGATAAGCTGGCTCTTCCAAACCATGACACTTCCACCTCTGTGGGTCACTGGTGTTTGAGGTTCAAGTCAAACGTGTCCTCTCCTTGTAATGATTCTGAATCAAGACTGATGCCTCCTTTCTCATCCCTACAGCAGATAAAACTTGCCCTGTCAGCTAGTAAAGACACAAAGCATTTTAAGAGGATTCCTTCAGCCTGCTTTTAGACGCCTGCTGGCAGTAGGAAATTTCCTCCATTTTTAAAACTGAAGCTCGTCTAAATCCTCCGAAATCAGATTTTTAAAATAATCTTTACCATTTTTTCTGCTGCATCAGAACCTGAGTTCATGCACCCATGATCTTAATTTTATAATAAAAATATCTGCCTAATTGCACATTAAACATATCCTAACATGTAAAATGTGTAGTCATAGGTTCTTAAACACCTGATTAGATGTTAGATTAAATGCCAGGGTGGCCCTTTCTTACTTAGTGAGGAACATGGAGGTTTTTCCAGTGGCGAGTCTAAACTTGTATGAACCAAGTCAGATTTATTCTCATTTCCAGTCTTAAACCGGATGTTACTAACTTGTTACTTCAATAAATGAGCAGAAAGCCCAGAGGGATTCAATTGTAATAGAAACTTAAACTACTTTATTTTCTAAGAACACTCAACAAGTACAGAAAACCTTTTTTATTGAAAATAAAAAGTAAAATATTTACAGATGGAAATAAATTGGTACATTTCATTCACCACTGTGTTCTTTAACCTTCCAGGAACACAACCCCTCATTGTTTAACTACATCGTAGTATCTCCTGTTTGGAGGACGGGACAGAAGCCTAGGCAGCAGAAATAAAACCTGCGAGCTTCAGGATGAAGCAGCAACGTCTCCTCTGTTGCCTCCTCTACGATGACGAGGCAGTTTTACTCTCAGCCGACGCCTCATGTTGAACCATGCAGCCGAGGTGCGAGCTCGCCCTCGAGCACATTGTGCCGAGATTGTCCTCCAGTGGATGGAAGAGTTTGTTCTTAAGTCACTCGGATGGATCGCCTTCTTTCTGTTTCTTTTTCTTCTTCTTTGGTTTCTCAGCCACCTACAAGACAGATCACGCAGTGAGTTCAGCAAAATGTCCTGAAGATCAATCAAATCCACAACCTGAGATCAACTCCAACTGACCGGCGTGTCTGGCTCCTCCTCCGTTTTTTCAGCCTCTGCTTCCTCCATTTTTGCCTTCTTCTCCTTTTTCTTCTTCTTCTTCTCTTTCTTTAGTTCTTCTGCAGACGGTGAGCTGGGCTGAGCGGGTTCACCGTCGCTCTCTGCTACCTCCCTCTTCCTCTGAAAGACAAAAAGGAAATGTTTGTTTACTTGTGCATTTACAGATGCCAGTATGACGTCAGAGCCAACATGGCAGTCTTTCTAAAGGTTAGATTCTTAACCAGCTCCCAGGACTGGAGCAGAGTTATTGTTACATTGCAATGATGGCATCAGTTTTCACATGTGTGCACATTTGCTTCACTCCACCGTCATCTGTTCCTTTTTCTGAACTTCAGCGTTTTCAGCAGGGTTAAAGTTTAGTATGAAGCTTTTCATGTCGCTAAATGTCACAATGCCCAGAAACACTTAAGAGAACATCAATCAATTACTATTTCACCACAATCAGCAGTTTAATAAAATAATAATCACCGTTATTTTGATCAAACATTTAATGAGGATTCATTGTGTCTAGAAAAACACATTATTGTACCAGCAATTACAAAGTAGCAACGATTTTTTAAATAAAAAAATAATTTAATTGAACAAGTTACTGCAGAGTAAAATCTCAAAGAGCAACTTGAATGAAAATGTAAAATTATAAGAGCTTATAGAGAAAAGAGCAGAGTCTATCTACATTAGTGTTGCTGTAATGGTTTTCTAGGTTCCTGCTGGAAACGGATGGGGATGTTGTGAGTTAGCATTAGCTTTAGCCTTCATGCATTTATGCCTGTGAGGTTCCTTCAGCTGGTTGAATTAGTTAGTATGATAAGTTACTCTGTTGCTCTCTTTGCATTTAACTTCTTCCTGTTTAACGTGTCTCTGCTGTAAAGCAGAAACTAGTCCAGACAATGGACATGGAGCCGTTTAGAGGTACAAGCTCTTCACATGCAGCCGTTTCTTTACCAGTCGACATGATGTGAAGTGCCTTCCTTAAACATGCTGCCATCTTGTTGTTACGCTCGTTATTAGCGCTTGCAGAGTTTTGGCATGATCACGCCACCATATTTGCCCATAAGTTACTGAAAGGTGTGCGTGACTGTGAGCTCGTTAATGCAGACGCTGCAGCAGAGCTCACATTCTTAATGTAAATATTGTTGAGGATCAAGTTCATTTAATTGTGGCCACCAAAATTGTGATTAAGATCAATATGTGGTTAATCATGCAGCCCTACTTAATATAACTTAAAGATTTACCTTTGCCGGCGTTTCACCTGGAGCCACCACACCTGAGACACTGCCAAAGAAAACACTCTGTTTAGCTTTGAAAGACCTTAGAGGGAAACAGCGGCTTATTGAGCATCAGTCTGTTCTCTGGTGAGCTGAACCCTCGGCTGAGGACAGAGGGATGAGGCTCAGCGCAGAGAGTTGCTGTAGCAGAGCGACTCCCTAACAGAGCACGTCAGCTCAGAGAGGGATAACTGTCTGCAGGCAGTGGTGCCCAGCCTCAGCGTACCCGTAGTCGACGTACTCGGCTTTCCAATCCTGCGGGGTGCTGCCATTGGGTTTCCCGTGCTTGTCCAGCAGACCCTTCTGAATCATCATCTTCTTCTGGCTAGCCTGATTCAAAAAAGGAAAACTATTTATTGTACCTTATTTAAAAAAAAAGAAGCATTGAGAAGTTTTTTTTAATTTAAAAAGCAGCGATTCCAAACATGTTTAAAGCACAATTATTTCAGTTTGACTTCAAATTGATCCTACTGATCAGTGCTTTAAGTTCAGTTTAATAGACAAACCTGCAACAGTGAGTGGAAGAAACCCTCTAGCAGAACCAGAACCTGCCAGGACTGACGGAGGGTTTAATAGACAAGAGAACGAGCCTCACCTTCGGGCCTAGACCCCACTTCCTGGGGTATGTGTCTCGCTCCATGATCACCCTCTTAATTTTCGCTACGATGCCATGATCGCACGTGGATATCACAGCTGTAGTCATCATGGCCACCGCTGCAGGGAAGAGAAGGAAAGGCTTGAACCTCGTTAACGGCGATCAGACGCTTGGATTCAGACACAGGAGCCATCAGTCAAGGGTGATAGATAGCAGGTCATCACTGCTCGCAAGCTGCTGAAGCTATTCAACTCATCATGTGGCTCCAACGCATCCCCACACAGAGGAAGCCGCTCCTACCTGTGCAGATGGCCTCGCCCTTGGTCGTTATGATGACAATATCCTGGCCGACCTCGATGCCGTCTTCGTACCGGAGGACACCAGGAAGCATGATCTTGGCCCCGTAACAGATGGCGTTGACCTGCAGGCAGAACCAGGTTGAAACTGTTAAGGCGCCCCCACAGAGCACGGCCTAGTGCAAAGCTGCAGGGAGGAAGACTCACCGCGCTGTCCTTCATCACCACGCGCTTGTGCGACACCAGCAGCTTTTCTAGAGGGAAGATGACTCTCCTCAGATACGTCTCGTCTTTATTGTGGTCAAACTGCCACTGAGCATCTAGAACATCGTGCATTGTCACCAAGTTGTCCTGCAAGCATAGAGCCAAACTGAGTGATGTCAGCAGCGCTGAGGTCCAACAGTCAGGACGCTCTGGCCGTCGTTTCTCCGCTGCTGGTTTTTCATTTTCCAAAGGCTAATTAACAACTCGGCACTGAACAGCAGAGCTGGACTCAACGCTTTGGAGCTCCCAAAGAGGACGGGAAGTCCTTCTCACCTTCTCTCCCATGACTCCAGACCGAACCCGGCGGAGCTCCTGCATCTGTCCCCCGACGCCGAGCAGCAGGCCCAGGTGGACGCACAGCGTCCGGATGTAGGTTCCTGCCTCACAGCTGACCCAGAAGATACCTGTCAGAGATGTAGATGAATCAGATTTAAATTCAAGTGTAAATGTACACACAGGCTACTTCAGATACACTCAACCATTTCTGCCAAGTTTTAAAGCTCAGATCCCCAAAGTGACCTCCATGGTCACAACCAGAACTTGAAGGCTGGAGACCGATTTCAAAATGGTTGAGGGGTGGAATCAGACACCGTCACATGACAGGATAAGAAAAAAGTTAAAACCCGACACCGCTCGCTCCAGACGGTTCACATCCAGATATAAGTCTGTGTGTGGTTTAGCAGCACATGTAGGGAAATTTGCATCTGCCCATTTTCTGGGAGATCGAGAAAATTCTGTTTTTTTTTTTGCTTTTCTTTAACAAGACTTAGCAGATATTGAATTATGTCAACATTGTAAGGGAAATTCAAAAGCATCACCAGCATGGCTGCCGGTAGCTACGCTGGACAAGGACGCCTGCTGGCCTACTCTAAACACAGACATGAAGTGGCTTCTCACCGAGCCTCCTCTCAGGATCGTACTCTATCAGCTTGCTCTCGTAGATCGTCCGGACCCTCAGCTGGCGCTTCACTGCAGCAATCAGCGGCGGACGCTGGAACAGTGCTCCAGTCAGCGTCTCCATGGCCTGCAGACAGCCAATTAGACGCAGCGATTAAATCAACGCAGCCGTCATAGCTGTAGTACATTCAGGCAAATTAAGGAGCCGTTTTCTTACCCGGGCCAGAACATGTTCATTCTCGACCGCGTTGTGCAGCCGAACGATTCCCACGTACTCCTTACCTGCAGAGAAGCAACAACACTTTAGTGCACGTGTACCATAGATCTGAGCAGATGTTTAAAATGAAGACAGACTGACCCTCTAACAATCTCAATATAAAAGTAAAGCTGAGACTTAAAAATCAGGTTTTATCACTGAGCAGCTATTCTGTCTAAATGTGAACAGATCCTCTACCTGTCAAATCAAACCCGGTGGGTTCTGTGGTCGCACTGATTCAGTCAGGATCACTGAGAACATTTAGACATTTAGTCTAGAAAATGCAACCCTGACATGGGTTCTGTGATCCGTGTAGAGGCTGAATGAGGATCCGTTCATTTCCAACCGACTAAAGAAGTCAGTAAAAAATTTATATCGCTGGGCGATGTAGGACAAAATAAAATCCAGATTTTTTCAAATATCTAAAAACATGATTTTCACATTTTCAGCTTGCTTATATGCGCATCAAACGCTTCCTAAGCGAAACCCTTTTAGCGATCGATCGTGAGAGGATTGTTTGGGCGTGTCTTTAACAAGCATGGCAGCGGGTTTACTTTGCTATGTTTGGGCGTGTCTTTAACAAGCATGGCAGCGGGTTTACTTTGCTATGTTTGGGCGTGTCTTTAACAAGCATGGCAGCGGGTTTACTTTGCTATGTTTGGGCGTGTCTTTAACAAGCATGGCAGCGGGTTTACTTTGCTATGTTTGGGTGTGTCTTTAACAAGCATGGCAGCGGGTTTACTTTGCTAT
>JAVLVB010000848.1:62506-95761 GCA_032876305.1 Orestias chungarensis | reverse complement strand
TCCACTTAATACTGGATCACACAAACTGCTAAACCGTGTTTGTTTTTGTCTGAGCCAAAGTGGGCGGGGCCACGTCGCCCTGATATCAAGCCAATTACAAAATTTCAGAGCCCCACCCACGGGGTCATTAACCTGCAGTGAACATAGCTGTAGAAGCTCCAGACTAGAGCTGCTGCCTGAACCCACCAGCACTCTGCTGGGACTTGACCAGGCGCGTGGCGCGGTCTACGCAGACGATCAGACACCCAGTAACTTTGGGGTCCAGAGTTCCACTGTGACCCGTCTTCTCCACCCGCAGGATCCTTCGGATCCACGCCACCACCTCATGAGACGACGGGTTGGCTGGTTTATCCAGGTTAATGAAACCTGACCTGGTGGGAAGAGACGCATCGTCAGAAGCAGGTTGGGCCCGGCACAGGTGAAGCCCTGGGCTAATGTTACAGTACCTGACATAGTCTGTGATGTTCCTCTTCAGAGGGTTACTGCCGCATGGTATGGGCGTGTAGTGGGCTGTCCGGATGTTGAGTTTATGAAAATTCTGTAGGGAAACAGATCTTTACCACTTTACCATCAGTACACAGAAGGATATTTTAAGTCTTTAGTTCAGAATGTAGCTCAAACATTTACAGCTTTAAACTGAATTAATATTCCTTGTTAACAAACACCAGGATTCTCTGCACTACTGACACCAACAGAAGAAGGCAGTACAGCAATTACCACAAACCGCACCTGGTTAAGATAACAGCTACGGCTGAAAACACAAAACCCAGTTAACCTTTCAGAGCTCTCTGAATAAAAGACCGACATGTGATCAGAACAGTCCGTCGTCTTGGCCGCGGCCCAGCTGGGTCCCTACTCCGAGGTGTCTGGTGGTGATCTGGCAGAACGCCAAGAAAACTCCAGCCACCTGTGCAGAGGCCCCGCCCCAGAACGGGACAAAGGCGAGGACTTCAGCCGGACAGCAGCACTCAGCGAATGGATAAACTGCGTCATCATGTCACATGATTCCACCGTCTAAAACCCCGCAACCAGGGCAGCAAAGGCCAGGAGCTCACCTTCAACAGGAGGGGCCACTGGGACGTCTCCAGGGAGGGAACTACTGACGCCGGCTTGATGAGGAAGTCTTCAGTCTGTTGGATCTCCTAGGAAACAGAACCAGAGCGGTCAGACACATCCCAATGAGGCAGCAGATAACCTGAGGTCTTCTGCAAAGTCTTTCACAAACCCCAATGACTTCGTCGATGACTTTCTTCGACTTTTTCTTTTTCTTTGCTGAACCTGAAAACAAACAGGGAAAAGCACGTTAATAAAAAGTATCGGCAGACACAAACACGGCTTTTTTTTTGGGTTAAAACAAACATCTAAGAGTCTTAATCTTCACGTTTAACTGACCACCTGTAAACCTTTTTTCTATTAAGGGAACAAACATATTTAAATGCACTCAGGCCACCTTTGAATCTTTTAGCGTTCTGGTTTACCTCAAGTGTTAGAAGTTGAATTTGCAGGATCTTAACAGGTTTCAGTTTGGATACACATGCAAGTGTGATATTGGTGCAGTGAAGTGATCCACTGACGTGCAGCTCAGGCACCCCATAAACCAGAGTTTGTCAAACTTGCTTTACATGTTTATTACAATGGGATTCCTGCTATACACCTGACCAGAACAAGTGCGTGATTGACAGCAGGAGCTGATGCCATCATTGTAATCAGGTGTGCTGGAGCAGAGACAGCAAAATCAGATGGTTCTCAAATGCCACATTAGAAAAGTTTGAGCCATTCCAAGCTTGCTTCAGTCGTTTTTTGACCAAAACATGAAACATTTTATACCTTCTAGGGTAGAAAACCCCCCAGTTTATTGCCGCCATCTGTGACTCAACTTTTGATCAATTAAGCTGATTTTATCTAAACTGATGGTTCCACTGCTGGTCTTGATTCCCAACAGTGAATGACCTGTAAAAAAGTCAACTAGTGCATTGTTTTCTAGTTTAGCACGCCCACCCCAATGAAACTGGCTATTTTCTGGCTAACCAGCTGCTAATTGCAGCTTCTTCTTCTTCGTGGGTTCTTAACGAGACCACGTGGCGTGTCCCCGCAGCACGTGCTGCAAGCACGCGGCGGCTAACAGCCCCAGCTAGCATGCTAGCTAACGGAAACAGAGCAAAGCGACCCGGGTTCTTATTTCTACACGACTGCGGTTCTGTTCAGCAGAACCTGCGGACTTCCGGTCACATTTTCATTTAGAAAGAGAGTCTGGAAGATGGCGGGTCAATAATCAGAACAGATCAGTCAACCCACGCTAAACACGCGTGGAGTTTAGTTTAAACGCTGTTCGACCAGACAGTGAACAAACGCGACTCTCACCACGTGTTTCCAGATCCACGCTGGAGTGACACGAACATGCGACTAAACCACAGTAAAATACACGCCGCTGTGCCGCAGCTAATCTGAGCTAATCTGAGCTAATCTGAGCACTGGCATCTCTGAATATCGTTGGTTTAGAAGAATGTTTGAGAACAAACTAATAATCTCACCTGGACAGCAGAACAAACCCAAACTTACAAGCTAATCAAGGTTTACAGGCAATAATTCACCAGATTAAGGGATAAACTGGAGCATTTAGAGACGAATGTTCTCAGAACACCTAAAAACTGAGTCTGGGCCCCAGATGTTCCGGACACTCACCTTCTGGGTCCGCCATCTTCCTTGGAAAGAGCGAGTGGTCTCCGGACCGCTGGTAGAAAGCTGCCGCTTCTTCTTGCTCTGCGACCTGGAGCAGCAGAGCTGACGCTGGGCGCACTACTGCCACCCGCAGGCGAACACTGGTACATGTCCTCCAGCACCTCCAATACAAATCGCTGCTTTAGAAACTGCTCAAACGTTAACTCGTGTATTACACCCTACTCACAGAAACTTAGGGATATTTGGCTGTCGGGCTGAATTTCAGGATGAGCCCAAAATGCATTCAAACCTTAACAGCTGACCTTAATGTGACCTTCTCTAAGCTTTTAAATGTCCAGCTGGTAAATGTTTCAGTACTTTTTGCACATGTTGCTGTTCTCTAACCAGGAGCTCAACCGCAAAAGTCACAACAGGTGTTTGATCCTGGAATCCACCAATAAATGTCCTGGTTCAATCACAGCTGGTGTTTAAACCAAGACCAAGACGACACCTAACAATGGATCAACAGTACCTGCCATTGCAATGCTTCAAACAGGACGTTCTCAGACTGACGTGGCCACTGAGCTCAGAGTGTCACAGAGTGTCATCAGCAGGTTAACAGAGATACAGAGAGACTGGAAGAGTTACAGAAAGGCGTAGAAGTGACGTCTTTTGGCTACATCCCATGCTGATGACGCTACATTGTGAACAACGCCCTGAGAAACCGGATGATGAATGCCACTCAACTCCAGGCACGTTTAAGGGAGGTGAGAGGCGCCCAAGTGTCACGTCAGACCATTTAAACCGTTTACATCAGCGTGGTCTGCGTGCTAGACGACCTGCAAGGGTACCTGACCACACCAGCAGGCCCAGGCGTCATCGTCTTGCATGGGCCAGGGAGCATTTACGCTGGACGAGGGACCCGTGGGCCTCAGTGCTGTTCTCTGATGAAAGTCGATTCACGTTGAGCAGAAATGATGGCAGCCAACCATGTTGGAGATGTTGTGGTGAACACACCATTGTTGTTAACTTTTGTTTCAACAAATAGTTTAAGATGAGGAAATCACCAGTGCATCCTTCTACTTAAATGTCCTACTTTCGTGATATATCACTGTCACAGGAACGTTTTACATTTTCCACAAATTTCACCAGAAAGCGAAATATCCTTAACTTTTTGTGAGTAGTGTATAAGCAGTGATTTAAAGTATTCTGATGATTGAGATAATGCTGAGGATTGTTTTCAAAAAAAAAAAAAGGAACATTACGTAAAAATCCTCTTCTGTTCATGTATGTATGTACGTATGTATGTAGGACGGAGGACTATCAAATTTACAAACTTAACTATGTTAGCAAACAGAGGTTTGGATTACTTGTTCATAATTCAATTTAAGGAGGCTTGTGTCTCTTAGATTCAAGGCTTCCGAGTATAAACGCCATAAAAAAGCAACATTTTAAATCTCTTTTCAACTGGACTGAAGACTCTCCTGAATCTAGTGATCCCTGATTCTTCTGCTCACGTTGTGAAACATTTTTAAAGCTCATTTATTATTAGAGTGCACGCTGTCAGGGCCTCACCCCACACTTAGCCCTCATCCTGCCATACTCACTGTTTTCTCAGCTGTTTGAAATCAATTTATATCTGTCTCTCTCAGTTGTCACATATAGGCAGTAAAGTATTCCCCCTAAGCTACTGATTGATTGAAACAATAAATAACTGTTTTAATTTTATATTCATAAAAATATAATGTTCACAACATCATGTTTATCAGGGTAACAGGTAAACCCCACATAACTATTGATAGTTTAGATTTAAACTGTTTCATTTAACTAAATCGTTTCTTGTCACATGAGGTATTCTTTGGCAATACTCCGGACTCTCCTCTTGCTGTTCAGCCTACAAACTACTTATTACAGGTATTTTCAGTGAAATGTTAACATAATAGATGTTTAAACATTTAGTTTGATACAGACACAGATACGAATATTCAGAAAGGAATCAGAACCTCATCAGCTTGACTAGAGTTTTTTAAATGAAGACACAGAGAACCAAATATTTCACTAATTCTCATTTTCTTAGAGAATTCCTGGAAATACTGTGAACTCAACACAGATTTGATTCCAGCATGACCCGCATGACATTGTATTTGACTTTTATTTTTTAAATCCAGTTTAAAAACATTGCATACATCAATTTGATTCTCACTAACGTGATTTTTGTTTATCAATGTCTTACAGTTCACACAAAAGTGTTGGAGTCGTTGTAGTTGAACATCAGTTTACTGATTCCTTATCATTGTTTGTGTCTGTTTGGCTGCAAACTAAGACAAGATCTCTGGCTTGTCAGGAGTTCCTAAAGATGTCCTGTAAGATCAGCAAACCATTCAGCTACAGACATGAAATCGGTGGAGTGGAGGTAATAAGGCAGTAACATTCATTTTAGCAGAGTTTAGTAAACAAAATAAATCAGTTTTGCTGATATTTAGACAGGAACCCAAAAAATAAGTTGAACCTTTTGATTTGGATTAGAAAGACCGTCAGTGCCGTTGTGACTATTTAAAAACCAGTCTGTCTTCCCTCAACTGCCTCTAAACGTAGAGGAGCAGCGGCTCAACAAAGATTGCATTTATCACATAAACATGTTGTCTGTTCATATATTGTTTGGCCGGGAAAATTTCAATGATAAACAAAGAAAATGTACCAAAAATGGATATAAAACACAGACAGACAATAAAGCCGGCAACCTCCAAACCAACCACCTGATTCTATATTCACCTTTACTTTTCCTGCTTCTTCCCTTTCAGTCTCTTTAACTCATATTTGGGAACTCTCTGGGTGATCACTCTTACAAACCTTTCATCCACTGTAAGGTGATCCCAGTCTACACTGAGAAACACTCAGAAACACTGTTAGAAACTAACAGCCACGAGCTGCATGTGTAGTGAGACAGAACCGAACCACGGGAGCAGTGCTGGTGCTGTGTACTTTATTTGGTGAACTAAACTTTTCCCATGAATGTTGCCGGGAGCCGTCAGGGCAGCAGCCATTCTCCAGCATCGTCTCCTCTGTGCTTTGTGTAGGCGGCAGAGAGAGAGACAACAGTAACTATGGTTACAAGGACAGTCAGGCTGGTGATCAGAAATGTTTTTTTGCTTCTTATTGAAAATCAGAAATCCACTTGATTAATATGGACTTTTTTATGGAAATAATGCTCCACCCAGTCATGAGTGAAATATAGCCTCAACAAATGACCTTTTCTGTTTTCCTTCAAAAACAAACGGCGTCTTTGATTTGGTGATAGTTTTAGTTCAACACGAACTGAACTACACAACGTGCTGCAGCCCGGAATGACACTCCAACTCACAGCAGGAGGTGTTTGAATGCAGAAAATCGATTAATGTGGTTCTAAACATGGGTAATCCTTTAGTGTATGAAAATAAACAGGAAACATCCTCCTAATGAAATATGTGCACACACAGCCTGGATTTGTTTGAACTCATTTGGTTTTATTTCTGTTTAAAATAAAGACTCTTGTTTTGTTAACAAAACCAGGAGACCTGCAAAGTGTTATTCTGGTCTGAAGTATAAACATTAGCGGTGTAGGAACTGTGTGAGTGTGAAGGCGTTGAAGGAGGATAAAGAAAGGGCTGCTGAGTGTGTGTGTGTGTGTGTGTGTGTCGGTGTTTATGTGTGTGTGTGTGTGTGTGTGTCGGTGTTTATGTGAGGTGTTGAAGGGCAGTTTCAAGGATTTTCAGGGTTTCCTGTAACACAGCTATGATTTATTCCTCTTCCCTCCAGAGCTGACAGCATGTGTGTGTCTGTGTGTGTGTGCTCACAGATTCAGTTTTATCTTTCTTCTACCGTGCTAAAAAAAAAACCCAGAGCAGAGCTGCAGTTTCCTTTGTGGCGTCTGTATATTTCCTAACCTTACGAATGAAGTGTGTAGCTTTTAAAGGAGCGTCCTGAGTCAAAAACAACGACTTGTTTTAACTTATCGGGCAACAGTCCAATTATCCATCTCTGTATTTTGTCCATCTACTCATTTTTACAAAGGAGCTTTTAAAATTGTCTGAAGTAGATGATGTCCACATCAGATAATCAGTATTAGTTGTTCCTGTTTGGATACGGGAGGATGTCATGTTAAAGCATGTAGGAGGCAGGACAAAAAGACAACGCTGCAATCATGCACCTAGCTCCTTATTTGGTAATATTTCTGAATATGTTCTCATGTGGGCTGCACAGTGGTGCAGTAGGTACAACTGTTGCCATGCAGCAAGAAGGCTCTGGGTTTGATTCCACCTTGGGTCTTGGGGTCTTTCTGCAAGGAGTTTGTATGTTCTCCCTGTACATGCGTGGGTTCTCTCCGCAGGGCCGGACTGGGAGATTTTTTCAGGCCAGGAGTCAGTCATGTAACCAGGCCACCCTGGGTTTGCCACACATACATGTTCTCACCCACAACTAAATGCATGGGCACAAGCAAAACGCATTTGTACACGTGCGTACACACACTTATAGCAAACTCCAAATAAAAGGCCACCTATTAGACCTACTGTAACTTCTGAGGTTGTAATATACAGTAACTTTACTGCTGTTAATGTAATAGTACTAAGATAATAAAGATTTTACACAATAATAAGTGTCTAAGTTAGAGCTTTACTGTCGAATCATGTAAAAAATCCACTGCCTCAGTGGCACATAATCAGGAAATCCAGGAAATTATTGAAGAGGAAGAGACTGCGAGGAAAATGTATTCAAATAAAAAGCATAATTACAAAAAAGATTTAAAGCGGAAGAAATGCATTTCCAAATTTTCCAACATAAAACTTATGAAAGTAATACTAATTTAATAATGCAAGAATAGATAATGTTAGAACAGCATAAGGAGACATATTTTTCACCTCCTAATTACACAGATAAACATCATCTATATGCTTAAATCCATTAAGCATCAACTCGATTTTAATTTTCCGGTAATATGTCCTGTATATACTACAACAATCTTCCCATGACAGCACATGAAATCATTTTATCCACATCTTAAACTTCTTCCAAACAGAATGTACTCTGTGGTTGAGGGGGATGAACTGAACTCTTACCGAACTGTACGAACATCTGCATCATGATTTGTGGTCTCAGTAATTACAGCGATCAGTCATCTCCTGGAAAATACAGCCAGACAGAAAATATTTTTAAAAAGCCTCAGTTTTTCCTGCAACTGGAGTGTGAAGCACAGAAATCATATGAAATCAGATTTAATCAAAATTCATAGGAAACCCAGACACGTATTGGGTTATTGTTTAGGCAGACTGCTGGTGAGTTAAAGAGGGAACTGCTTCAATGAATACTGCGCTCAGCTGCACAGAAACCCAGAAAACATCAGAAAGAGTGACACACGTGAAATCTTAATTTAATAAAGGCTCAAGCATCATTAATGGCATACATAGACATTAAATACACACATGTACTGGTAACAGTCAGGGTTTTCTCCATCTGTGACATTTAGAAGAGCAGATCTGCTTCAGCAGGGGCCAGAAGTTTAGAACCATCAACTTCAGCTGCTGACCGAAGGTTTTTTTTGTTTTTGCTGGTGCGACATTTAAATACATTAGAAACCAAAAATACAAACAAAACATTTAGCAGAAAGGCAGCATGTGATGTTATTAAGAGCAGTCCGGCATGTTAACCTTGATGATCCATTTAAATCCAGGTAAAGGTTGTTTGTGGTCTGAAACAGGGTTCGGGGGCCCACCCATTTTTACGTCTCTCACCCACCAACAGACTATTTTAAATCTGAAAGACATACATTTAAAACAGTTTTTCAGAATTCTTAAATACTAGGTGAAATTTGATTTTAGATTTGGTTATTTATGTTTTGCAGGAACATTCAAGCCTTCTTAAGACTTTCAAATAGGTTAGTGGGCCTAACCAGCAGCTTAGGCAACTGTATGTTCCCACAGCAGCTGTAGATGCTAATTCCCATTTTCTATTTAAATTTGATTTATTTCGAAAAGGTTGCTCATGCTATGAATTAAATGCATCTGCCTTCAGACTTCTGTATGACCCAAATGGGAAGAAGAATGAAGATGCCACACAGCAGAGACATGTATACGGGAGTAACCACGGGCGCCGCAATCTGTGGATGGATTTTACAGTTATCGAGCAACGGGGGCCGGCCGTATCATCACAAGATCAGAATAAGAGGAAGGAAGCTGAGAAAATAGGAAGCAGGATTATGACACATGGATGAAATGCGACATGAGCGCAAATATGTATTTGTTTTTGGTTGAATGATAAGAATGGGTCATTCACACTGCCATAACAAAATCGTATAGGCATTCGCATTTTCCTGCTGTGTGACCTTCATCTTAGTTTGCCTGTACCTCACTATGACACACGGATCATCAACTTACAAACCAATGTTTTTTTGTTTAAACAAACCCATTCACTGCAACTTCCCTTTCTGCCATCATCTATGTGTCTAGGTAAGAAATTGGTAGTTCAATTTAATCTGTCTCGTTTAATTAATTTATGTGGTATTATTTTAAAACCATGTCCAAAACAAGAGCTGCGCTAAAAGCAACACATTTGTTGCCTCACTTACTGGAGTAAGAAGGAATCTTTACTCCAGGACATTCACAACACGCTTTTGAAAATTTCAGCTGCATTTAATGCACGTGCATTAAAAATAAGAGGGATAAATGTCCATCTGGTCTTTACGTTTAATGGCTTTCAGTCCACACAGAGTTTTTGCACATAAAATATATTACGTATAAATAGCTTTGAAAACAGCTTCAAACAGCGTAGCTAAAAACGAAGCATATTTACAGACACAAAACTGAGCTAAAGAGAAACTAAAGTATACAAAACAAGGCTAGAATCAAGTTAACAGCACGTCTTGTTCATTGACGGCTTATTTCAAAAGTCCAGTATATAAAAAAGAGGCTTTCAAAAAATTGGACCTCAGACACATATGGAGAAAGTAAAAACCCGCTTAGGAAATTAAAAGGCTTCAAGCGAAACTTTAGGAAATGAACCTTCCTCTTAGCTGTGTTGCTTTGAAAAACACAAGAATCTTCAGGAAGAGTTTGTAACACTCAAATCTTCACGATGCTATAGATTTCACCCCAGTGGTAAGGACAGCGCTCTTGTAACACTAATGCACCATCACAGAACTATCTCCTGACACTTAGTTAACAATCCAGGTGCTTTCGCAATACCTGGAATCCCTTTTTTTTGTTGGGAAAACAAAATTAGAGATTATTAGAAGGTGCTTTCTCTGTAAAACACATATAAATAAGGTCCCTCTGCTCTACTTAATGGCACATCTTATTGGAGGAAATGAAAATGCAATCCATCCCTCATGTATGCCCAAACATTCTAGAGGAGAGTGGGTGTGAATCACGAAAACCAACCCAATCACGTCCTGATCAGCAAACATTCGTTTAACCAGTAATTTTTCCCTGATTCCTACTATCTGTGGTCCACTGCTAGAAGCTTGTTTTGTTCTGTTAACCCTCTAATCTTGGCATTAGTTCTAGACCCTTTTAGGCCCTTTTAGTTATTTTCTGCAGATCCCTCACAGACATTACCTCACATAGCTGCTCGTTCTTTAGCCGATCATTTCCTTCTCAAAGACTTAAGTTTAGGACCTTTCTTGGTTGTTATGTATGTTTCCTTCCCACAAGCTAAAATTTCTGATGACTTAGAACTACTCGCATCTTTTTCAAGCTCCACTTTAATTGATGCTCACAGCTTAGAAACATTTTAGGACAATGTTTATTTTTTCCTGCCCTAAAAAATATATAAGGCGTAATGTAGTCTGGTTATATGTCTTATTTTTCCCCTTTGCAACAAAATAAAACAGCTGAGAGAGGATTCTCAAAGGCAGATATTCCAGATTTTTCTTAATGGACGGTAAAGAAACGTATGAGAAAGCAACTGTACCAGAATCCAAGCAGAGAACATATCTCAGACTTGTTGACAGAAATACCTTGATTGCCAAATTTGATCTATAAAGGAAGGACAAATATGTTTTCTTCAGGTTTCCTTAATACCTCTCGCTATTAGAAGATATATCCGCCGTTAGGATTCAAATGTTCCTCCTTGCAGGGCACAAGCTCCACATAGAACACCCAGCTGTGGATCAGTGGCCAATTTTCTTGAACTAAATTAAGAGTTTATTCCAGCATCCTCCTGCCAGGTGTTATTTTGCCCCTGGGCAAGGCACTTAGCCCCAGGTTTCTTCATATTCAGCATACAGAGGTACAAGTGTGTGCAAGGAGCTCTAGTCTAAAGCCCTTTGAGTGGTCACTATGGTTGAAGAAGCGCTACATGGATTCAGTCTGTTAACTATTTACAAACTGTTGCTATGAACTGCTGCTCTGTGTCGTTTCCACTGCTGTCTGTCATAGGCTATTATTGTATCTGACACATTTTTGACTCTAACAAGTCCCACATTTATGCTCCAGAACCCCTCAGAGGTCAAACAGGTCCGGCGTAACAAGGACCATCAAGACCCAAATGCTTTGACTGATTCTAGAGGAGTGATTAAAAAAATCCCATCCTAAGCATTTTAACTTTAAACCAAGTTCTTCTTCAGCTATAACATTTGATCCACACATAACAACATTGATAGTTCGTGTTATCTAAACCTGAATGTAACAGTTGAAACCAGATATTTAGTCTGTATGAAATGACATCACTGTTTGACATTAAATCAAATTGAACATTTTTAGGTTGGGTGGGATTAAAGCAAACATTTCTAAATGTCTGAATGATGACACAGAGGAATTTTAGAGAGGTTTTTAACTTCATATTTAATATGCTAAAATTACTGTATCTTTAAAAAATCTGCAAAAGCCGGGATGATATGTCTGTGAGCTTATGTTGAATTAAGTTAAATGCAGACACACATGGCAACATCTCAAACATAGTGCCGAAATTACATTATGGAAAAATAAAAGAAGAGATCAAACCAAAGATCAGGAAAATATTTTTGGAGATCTACAAGTCTGGTTTATCCTTGTTTGCAGTTTCAATACACCAGAAGGTTTTATGTGTAGTTCTTTAGAACATTTATATGCAAAAATAGCTAAGAACATTTCCTGAAGGGAAACTGTTTGGCCAACATGATCATAGTTTAATCGCATTTTTAACCCAGATGGTAAAATTCCATTAAAAAAGTGTTTAGTTGTTTATTCCTAAACATCCAAGAAAGAAAAACAGATGTATTTGTTATATATAAATATAGAAGTGTTGCACTGCCAGGTTCTGTAGTAATGCGAATAAACACAAACTGATCTGGAAATATCTGGTTTCAACTGTGTATCAGTAACTAAGCTGCATTTAAAAAATGTGTTTTTAATCTTCTGTTATATCAGAAGAGTTTTTCTTTTCATGAAGCAAACTTCATAAAAATTGAGGATTTACTTGGATTCTTACTTTAGTCTAAGGAGGTGATATAAAAGCTAGTTGTAGAAAGTATGAGATGTGGTGTACCTTCTATTGCTATTTTTGTTTTAAGATTTTATAGTTTGTTTCAGGTGGAACAGAAGTAATTGGATTAGGAAACCAACAGCTGTGGTTCTGGTTGAGTCTGGGAGACTACACTGTGGTCATGAGTTTGAGTGAACCCGACTTGAACCTGAGGATCTTCCTCTTCAGGTTGTAAGACGCCTTAATCTTAACGAAGGCTTTAGACTGCGCTGGATCCATCTCCAGTTTTCTGACTGTGAGTCGAGCGGTTCTCAGCTGCACCCTACGTCTGCCGGTCCCACCACCTTCTCCAACAGCTCCACCTCCAACACTCTCCTCCGTGTCCGTGGTTGTGTTCTCCTCCACATATTCCTCCTCACTAGACTCGCTATCCCCAAAGCAGTTGGTGGTATAGTTGGACCGGTCATCCTCGCTGGTGTCCACAATGGTGGAGTGAAAGAGTGAGACACACTCGGCTGAGTATTCTGAATCACTTCCTGCAACATGTGGGGTACCCTGCTGCCCTCCAGTGGAGGGGTACGTCTTAGCTGCAGAGTTTCTAAGTACCTTCTTTCTCTGCCGTCGTTGGGCATGCTTGTTAGCACTGTCGTGTGGTACCTCCATGATGGCATGTAGCGGCCGGTGGTCATTACGTTTGTACTTCGGCTTGGCGACAAGGATGATCTGTTCTCGTCCCGGGTGATGATGAGAATGGTAGCTTTCATGTTGATGCTGCTTTAATACTCCTGATCTCACACTGACTTGTGTTGACGGTGCATCCTTGTCCTGGACTCCAGTCTTTGGAGCAGATGCAGAGAGGTTTTTCGTCTCAGAGGAGCTACCTTTGTTAGAGACTTTGACACAGTGGGAGCTTTCATCTTCCCCTTCAAGAATCCTGCCAGCGCCAGAGTTATGGTTGAACCTATGGCCTCTTTTCTCTGAAGACACCTCCTTATGTTTATAAGCCAACATTGTGTTTGTCCTATTGGTGCTCTTCACTTTGGTGACATTACCATTCCGGCTGTTGCCTCTGTGATGCTTACCATTTCGCTGCTTGGCCAGGTTGCCACTACCCAGATGACTCCTTCTGACCAATCTTATTCCTTCCTCTAGTTTCTGAGCAACGGGCTTTGACTCGACTACCAGCTCTGCGTTGTAATCCTCTGATGCGCCACTCTGTACAGGCTTGGTGATCTTCTTTGAAGCTCCAGTCTGTGTTTTAGCTGTAAGAACTGATTTGAGGATCTCTTGGTCAGTGAAACAACATTGCTGACTTGTCTCCTTGACTGAGGAACTATGTTTTGGATTTTTCTGAACAGAGATATCGTTCAGAAGATTTGCCGAGGTACCTGAGAGAGATGGAGGCCATTTGCATCTCTTGCTAATATCTCTCTTTACGCTGGTGTTCTGGACCACACTGGTGGGGGAACAATTGTTCTGCTGGTTATGACTAGCAAGCCAGTTGGAGTCAACATTGTTGACGTTAGAGCTGATCCGTATGATGTCAGTACTATCGGGGAAAACTGTGTGGTTGCTGTTATCATAATTTTTGGCTTCTACGGGACACTGTGTCTGCAAGGATGAGATAGCCACAAGGTGTATTGAGGTTTCTTTAGCAGTGAACAGAGGTCTTATCTCAGACCCTGTCAGAGTCCCAACACCAGAACAGGGACCAGACGTTTGTCTCAAACAGCGACTGGGCTGACGCACAATGCTCCTAAGAGGGTCCACGCTGATGCTCGTCCTGGTTCTGTTGGCCTTGATGGGCTGTGCCCTCCGCTGAAGAAGAGCAAAGATGTACTTTTCTAAGTGCTTCCTGGAATGAGTTTGGAGAGTGCAGCTTTGAGGTCTAACAGACCCTGAAACAGAACCGGGTATGGTGGAGGTTTCTGTTTTGAGCAGTTCACCAAAAGCTTCATCTCTGCAATGACCTCCATCACGAAAAATCTGCTGAAAACCAGAGGCTTGAGCAGCCGCAGCGGGTAATGGGCTTCGGCAGTGAATGTCACTGACGTTTCTGGAAAAAAGACTGCCCAAATTTGTAGTCGGGGAGTTGGCGGGCACCAGAGATATGGCCTCCAGAGAAGCCTGATGAGGAGCTGAGAGTGAGCGTCGGACAGCTACAGAGGAACCGGAGTCATCATAAAATCCTCCAAACCGTGCGTCATGCTCCAAACAGCTGGCCAGCTCCTCTGAAAATACAAAGAGTTTTATTTTAATTCTTCCATAACACAAAGAAAGAAGATTCAAACACAGCTGCAAGTTTTTCACAGTCAGAGCATGACATGTGTGTCACCAACTGCTTGACTATTGAACACTGTGTCAAACATAAACACTTTAAATTACTGTGAGTTTATCTCTTGCTGCTGAACTGCTGAATGCCAACAGCTTGCAGGAAGTAGGTCTCAATGGTCTGCTGATGGAGAGTTTGACTCTGTTTGGTTGGGCAGCAGATTGAACACTCAGGCATTAGTAAGTGGAAAATTCCTTGCAGTGGAGACAGAGAGCCGGAAATATTAACCCTTTGTCTGCATGTCAGATTTAAGAAGGATATCCAGGTAACCAAAAATGCACTTCTGAGTGTTCTCATTAGGTAAGTGAGACATATGTTAAATTTTACTCATCTTTATACGTAAATAAACATTTATATTTCAAACTCTGTAAATTTAGAATATAGTTTATCTGTGGTGAAAACAATTTCAAAAGGCTCATCGCTCTTGCCTCTTTTAATAAACATTTACTTATGAAAACTCAGTTCTGATGGATTTTAAAAGATTCAACAATAACTTCTGAAGCTATTTGCAGTGTTGACCCTCCTTCCCTCATGTTATTCTCATAAACAGACTTTTTTTAATCCGCTCAAAGATGTTGTGGCAACAACTACTAGTGGTCCTGCATATGTTCTCATTCGCCCAAGTCTTCAATACGTGATGCAACTAATTAAGTAAAGTTCTCAATCTCTCTACATACAAATGTCGTATGAAAATATGATGGGAGTATAAAGGTTAAATGACATTCTGAGACGAAAGCTAGGATTTGAGAATACACCAGACAGCAAAATGTTATTAGATACTACTGACTCATAATCTCAGCCAAGAACTCAACTTTAGAAAATGTAGCCAGTGTTTTAATTATCTAACAGAAAACTTAACGAAGTGGGGTAGTGTCAGTACCCTGCCAGCAGAGCACTGGTTAAAAAGCTACAATCCCTTAAAAGCACAGCAGTCCAAACAACAGGTGTTATTCCCTAGGACTTCTAGTTGGGAGCTAGGAGGTTATAAAGACACATAATCAGAATCTTGTTTCTAGGTACAGTCGGAGGGACAATAAGGAGCAGGAGGTTAACGTGAAAACTAGGGATGTCCTGATACAACCTTTTGATTTCCGATACGATACCGATAAAAGAGTCTCCAGTATTACTTGATAGCGATATTCATAGCGATATTCAATTTCCCTTTGGGATCAATAAAGTATTTTTGGTTGATTTGCTTCCATCAGAATTAGCATGAAACCTAAAAGACTTCATTGGGTGATACTACTCAAAAAGAGAACAGTAGATTACAAGAACTGACATGTCTCCAACTCAGTGCTACTTGTTAGCAAATGCTGTTGTAGTGATCCTGTGTTGATATCAGTATTGCTTTTGGCACACCTCTAATGTATGGGGCGTTAAATATATAAAGCTTTCCTCTATTAATCTTTACCAACATCAGTGTTTTTCCTAGGGATTTGATGGATAAACCCCCTCCTTATTGGCATTTGTTATAGTTTGTCAGCTGATTGAAAACAAGTAGCTAACGATTTCCCGTTTCTGTCCCGTTTCTCCACAACAGCAGCAGAGTTCCCGTTGAAGATGTCCGTGCAGAGTCCTGAGTGCTGGACGTACCTGAGGACAGGAAGTATCCTTCAGCCTCAGCTGTTGAACAGAAACACTCGCTGAAGACTGAGTGAGACGAGTTGGAGAGGGATCCGGAAGCGACGTCACTGAGCTCATAGAATCCTGGAGGAGAGACGTAACTCACTACTGGAACTGACGGTCATAGATTAACTCACAGATTAACCCTGTCATCAGTCTAGAACACATGAGAGGTTTTCTAATAGTTCAGGTTTTCATACTTAGGGTCTAAGTTTCACCTTTATTATCATGGTCTGCTAGTTAAACATAAATTTAACTGGACCACATATCTACAAACTTTATAAAATTACACGTATATCATAAAAGCTGCATGTATTGGAATCTCAGATTTTTTAAATCTGGGATTAACTTCAATTTAATCTTTCATCAAGATTCCATGAGAAAAGCCAAAAATGTCCCTGACATCAAATTTTTTTCCAGCTAACCATGAACATCAGAGCTGTCTTATTAGCTTTATTCTCTTTATTTTCCTTTTTGATCGTTGCTATTCCTGAAAACCAAAGTTTCTTGGATTATAAAACTGAAGGTCTAGAAGGTCCTCAGAGGTCGTACCGGAGCTCGGTCGGCTGTCTGTCTCCAGTTGGTCATGTGACAAATCAGGGTCCAATCGCAGTTCATTGATCTGTTGATCCAGTTCGTGTAACTCACTGACGAGACCAGCATCTCTCCTCAGGCAGCTCTGTGTCATAAATACAAAGAAGTTCAGTTTTTATTTTAACCAACAGTAAACAGACAAGAAAAAGCGTACATGAATAAAAACAGCATACAGATGAGTTGGCCTTTCCCACAAGCAGACCTTCGTGGAACAGAAACATATAAATCTTTAACAAATTAGATTTTAAGACGTCTACATGTTCTCTCCATGCATCCACTCCTGCTTCCTCCCACAGGCTAAAAGAACATGACTGCTAAGGGTGGAGGTAGGATGATTTACAATGGATGGTTGGGATCTTTTTCCCCTTAAAAAATAAAACATTACATTAAAGAAAGGAAATATATCTAATGTATCTAATGAGTTCCAGCTTTCCAGCAACATTTAAGCTCAGAAACTCAACAGTGTGAAACATAGAATACATGAAACTACATTCCTGTATGTTTCCCTCTGTAAGGAGGTCAGGCCATAAAAATAGTCTAATAGTTTGCATTCACATTCCTGCTGATTTGTGTGTAATAGTAACTTGTTCTGTGTAAACAAATTTAACCCTTTGAGGAAACGAGACGTTTGAGCTGCAATTCTGTATGGAAAACAACCTCACTGATCAATTGTGTATTGTTAAAATGTATGGTTTCTACACATTTACATTCCATACTTGAACTTGGATCATAATGGAGATTTGCACAAACATGGGCCAAATTTCAGACGGTCTCTCTCTCCCTGTATTTGGACCCCAAACAGGATATATAGGAGGCTGGATGGATAAATCTACAGGCACAGACTTAACAACCATCTCAGTTTGAACTTAAACATTGTTTTAGTTGAATCTGTTGGAGTCCTGCGAGGTTTATTCTGGCAGAAATAAAAAATTAAAATGTTAAGACAAAGGCCGACGATGTTGTCCTGCTAAATCTGCCCTACATTCTGCAATGAGACTTGCCGAGGCACACAGACTCAGACACACAGTCTGGACCGGCCCTGCCCCGGTGGAATGGAAACATGTGCGCTATGCAGCTCTGCTTGCAGGTCATGTGCCAAATTCCTGCAACCGAGCTGCTGCAGAGGAACTGAAACAAACAGCTGCTGGTTGATCGCCGACACACCATCATTAATGGCGCCGCTTCTCCGTGGAAACGTCCTTAAATTGGAACGGTTCTTTGTGTGTGGAGGCACGTGTGGAGTTGGGATTCTCAGTTTGAGTTAAATATTTATTGGTTCAGGGCTGGTGAGAGGGATCATACAAACACACACAAGTCAGCTGACACACATCTCAGGCCCCACCCACTATCACAGCCTCTGATTCAATATCGTGTGTGAACCTGGCAGACTGACTGGTTCAGTCAGCCGGTGCATCAGTGAGAAGTACGGCGTTTTAGATCATCAGCAGAGTATTCATTCGGGCACACTGCCGGCTTTTCTAGAAAATGCAGAAAAGGCAACTTGAACAGACTGGGAAGCAGAGCTCCTAATCAAGCCCAGCTTATCCTTCTCTAGCGATTTAAAATGTCTGCCTTGAGACGGACCTGCAGATGCAACACACAGCGTTAACGAGTTTCCACGAGACCGAGGAGAATAAACAGAAAGAAACAGAAAGCTGGAAATTTAAAGCAACCACTTAAAACCCGTCAACCCTCTAAGCAGGACTCTGATGGACACAAAGAAGGGGGAATGAAGAAAGCTCCAACAAAACAAAAGACACAAATAATTTACAGCCTGTTTCATCTATGAGAACCAGACGGTTGTTTCATTCGTAAAAGTCCATTTTTTATGTGGTTCTGCTGAGGGGTCCAAAGCGAGCCGATGGACACTGAGCAGTAACTCCTTCCATGGTCAATGTTTTATCGTAGGAGTTGGAGCCAAAAATAGAGAAAAGCACGACAAAAATCATGCTGATGGTAAAGATGTCCTTTCGTTCTGAAGAGAACAGGAGGCCAACTGAAAACATAATGGGAGGAGAGGGAGAATGGAAGAATCTGACAAGGAGTTTGAGAACCGACAGACTAAGAACTGAGCTTTTAGCTGCTTGGAGGTGATTAAAAGGGAAAAGAATTGACTGCAGCTCAGTTAAACCCCGAAGACACGAGAAAAAACTAGCAAAATAACAGGACCATCTATACTTGGATAGTCAGGACAATCCAAGTATAAAAGCCTGGGTGGAGCTTCAACTTCAAGCAGAACGTTAGATTTATTATTGTAATATCACTGTGTGCAATATTCATATCACAAAGGACTATGATATAGTGCTATAATATAAAGTAAGATCTCTACATTATTTTTTTTTTATCTGATACAATATTTAGCCAGTAGGACAGACAGAGCCTGCTGCAGAAAAAAACACTCACGTCAGAAACAAGGTAAACGAAGCTGGTGTTTTCGTCTCAATATTTACCAAAATGATCGTCATCGCAGGATTTTCTAATATTTAGCCGCACTAAGCATACATTGACAGCTGGTTTACATCAAAACATAATCAAACATATGTCATAACGGACCTACGTACCTGATTATGTTTCTGTTTACAGATGCTCTCCATTTGAACTGACTGAGATTATCTTTAAAGCTGGAAATCCCAGAGCAGGTTTCATCTAAGACTGAAGCTTGTATTGAAATAGGATTTCCCTCAGCCCATAATTCATAACTTTCTCGTGTGGATCTATGAATTAAAGGCCGAATTAAATATATGGAAGTTTGTGGTATTACTTCCATAAAAGTTTTTTATTTTATTTATGACTTTTGAGTTTTAATCCGATTATGATATTGAGATAAAATTATAAATACTTTTTTGTTTGCTTCAGACAAAAAAAAAGCATGAAAAATTAAGGTACACATGTATCTGTGACTTCCTGCCTGATGACAACAGCATGCATGGAGTTTCTAAAGTGTCATGAGAACACTGAGCTTTACAAGAGGACACTCGCTGAACATCACGAGGGAACGGCCTTAATTTATAATTGCGAACGAAAATGGCAACTTTGCTGTGCAGCTGCACTCATGACTCCACCAGAACTCATACAGAAACATGTTACCTACGAGAGACAAGAAGCTGATATTGGTTCACAAGAAGTTAGAGGGTTTGTGGCCAGCTCCTACCTCAGATCAGGTCATTATCTTGTCATTCTAGACAAAACAGCAGAAAAACACCTTAAAATAGGATTATGTGCCATATGCTGGACGGCTGCTTTTAATAAAAGGATAAAAGGATAGTCTGCACCTTAGATCTCCAACATTGTGTGTTCTGCACAATTCTTCCAGATAACCATGCACTATATAAACCAGGGGAAATAAAAGCAACAAGCATTTAACATTTAAAACATACACGACTACAACGTTCTTTGGTTTTTTACATTTACATGCTGCAGTGACGCAGCATCTAAATGATCTGAAAGAAGCTTTAATCCCCAATGATCAGCGGTCCTAATTACCTTAAACAGTAAGGTTCACGTCTGACCAAACATCAGATCATCAGAATATGCTTGGAAACAAACTGCTCTGTCCTGAAAGATGGGGTCAGATGAGACGCCAGACATTCTTTACCAACGCTCGCCCTGTTAGATCCTGAGACATTCGGTCCTGAGGACAACAAACGCGCGGCTGACACGCCTGAACTCAGACACCACGCAGAAACAACATGTACAACGTTACGACGGGGCAGCAATGCTGCGACTGCATAACATACAGAGAGTACTGCACAAAAGATCAGGATGGGATTAGACTCACCGTGTTTGCAAAAGCTCGCAGGGCTCACACTGCAGGGCTCTTCTTGTTTCACACAGTGAAGCCAAAGGTTATCAAAGTGATATACGATTGGTCTAGAAACACGTCCTTTCATGGGAATATAAGATAGGTTTCAGACTTTGAGATTTCATTTTGGATTCTGTTACACCAGGTAACATAAAGAAAAGCCCAGCAGCACTAAACTCGTACAACAGTCTATCGATTAGATAATAAAATGTGCACAGATTTATAAGCTTTGCATCCAGTTTTCTGTTAATTGAGATATAGATAGAAACGTATAGATGTTTCAGCTTTGTCTGCTGTGGGATTCCAAACAGAATATATAGTCTCTGCAGTGAGTCCTGAATCTGCCTGGATTCTGCTCTCTGTGCAACCCCCTCAATAAAAGCTGATCGGACGGACGAATCAACTCCACAGACTCTGCAGTGGAGGAGCAGCTTCTCCATGGCAAACTCATCTCAGATGGTTGGAGCTCCTGATCTGACCTTAGTCAACATCCCTGAATTTGAACAGCAGATCTGCTGGCTATCCAATAAGACAGGTTTCCCTGATCTGTAAAGATGCCCCAAACTTCAGAAGCTGACATTAGAAAAAAAAATAATAATAATAGAACAATTGACCAATGCAAAGAGAATCTGGAAAAATGACAAAAAATTCAGACTCTTATATGCAAACAGAAACACAAAGATAAATATGAGTTGGGGAATTAGACAGAAAGATGCTTTAATAAGATCTGCAGTCCTGAAAGGAGGACTGAGAAAAGCTCCACACGAGCTTCTGAGTGAACATGAGAAAGTTTCCCCTCCTCTCAGTGACATGTGTCCCAACAGAGCCTCCATCAGGACCTACCAGCTGCTTCCTCAGCACCAGCCTCTCCTCCTCTTCCTCCAGCGCGCTCAGCACCAGCAGCTGCTGTCGGACCCGCAGCTTCTCCAGCTCTCCCAGCGCCGACACGACGAGCTCCAGCCGCTCCCGCATGGAGCGCAGCCGCTCGCCGTCCGACTGAGGCTGCGGACAGCGGCATCTCCCCCGGCTGCTGCTGCCGCCCTCTGGTCCCTGCAGCATCGATCCTCAGGCCAGCCCCGGAGCGGCCGGTGCTCGGACAGGCAAGCGGAGCCAGACTCTCCTGGAGGGCTCAAATCCAGCTGGAGGTCTGCCGGCAGCTCTGCTCTCACCTCCTGCTGACTGTCTGATGGAGGCCATCAGGCCACGCCCACTCAGACTCAGACACACCCACCAGACTGACGTCATTCTCTCTTTAGACCCTCTAAACACTCTTAGAAGCTCAACTTTCCTTAAAATGATCATCACGTGTCAGAACAAGTGACTATTAAAACAACTGAATGGGTAAAATGGTTGTATCTGAAATTGATAATTGTCTATAATCGGATATGGAAACAAACAGTACATATTTTATGCCTGTAAAAATGTTGAGGAGTTGTCTTATAAGATTTCCCACAGATGTTACCCTTTAATTCAATTAATCCCTGACTAAATATATTCCTTAATATTGACCCTCTTTGGTCCTTTAACAAAATCTTCTTAAAAAAATAAATCATCAATATCATTGTTACACTGGATACTTAAAATGTTCTCTTTTGTGTTTCTAATAGTAGAACTTCTAAGAATGTGTCCTTAAGTTTGTCTTCTTTTGGCTAAATACTATAAAGAAGCGCACAAATTTACAAAACAAGCTTAACCTCACTGTGTTTAGGGCCTTTCTGACTTGTTCTTTAACTCCATATCTATCTGACTGTTTATCCGTTTTGCACTTGCTGTGTTAAATAACATGTAACTTTCTATAAAACACAGAAAATATCAAAATAAGTAAGTTGCAAACTGATTGCAACAGCTAATGCAAACCTAATATGGAAAGCAACCACTGTAGAAATCCCTTTCATCTAATCATGGCTACTTGCAGGTAGTTTATAGTTTTGGATAGACGGACTCCCAGCAGCTGGTCTGAGGGTTTTCAAGACTATTAGCCAAATGGACTAAACAAATACAATCTCCCAGAAAACAAATTAAGCAGGTTTTATATTCATGTGAATCTGAACATTTTTACAAATGAAAATGTTCTCAATGACATGAAGTTCCTGAATAAGATAGAAAAAAGAAGGGCCAGGTTCATATCCCAGTGGTACACCACAATAACAGGTGAGATGATAAAAGTTTGGACAATAGAGCGCAAGAAATCCAGAGCAGTCAGTACCACCAATCCATCACTCAACAATAAAAGAATAAAACAGTGACTGACATTGTGGCAAAACAAAGTCTTAAATTAACCTGTTTCTTACTTTAAAAAAGTACAATTCACTATAAACAACAGATTTTCTTCGTATGAAGTCGTTATTGTCCAATCTTTAAAATCTCATCTTTTAAAGTGTTCGTAAATTTGCAGATAAATAATTCATACACAGGAATAATATTAAAAACTGGCTGCTAACTGAGCAGTGAATGCAATGTTGTTTCCACCCAAAGCTTCAGAGATCAGATTTATCGTCTTAGGAGAAAAAACCCCTGACAAAACACATCTGTTTGTTTCCTGCACTCGCCTACCATCAGGTCTGACTCAGTCATACGTCCTCGGGCCTGAGATCAATTCCTTCTCTCCTGCTTCATTAAAGCAGCACTGGTTAATCCCAGTTTCTGAGAACATTGATCTCTGAGCAGACACCCAGGACCTCAGGGAACCAATCAACTGCTTGATCAATAGCTGTTTTTTCTTCCTGTGTTTTCTTGGAATAAAGGATTTATCTTAAACCTAATCTGGATGAGGTCTCTCTGTGTCATTCATTCACTTGCTGTCCAAACTCTAGTATTTTACTCCTGGGAAATGGCATCATTGTATTTTTGTCTCGCTATAAGGATTTTACTTCCCATGAAGGGCAAGTAAAGGCATAGATGTACATATTTCATCAACATGCAGCAGCTTTAAAAATGATTCATATGTGATGAGTTGGGGATAAAGGAGAGCTCTTCTGTCTGGTATAATTAAAGCTTTAGATATCTTTCCCTTGCAAAACAAATCCTCACAATTATATAAAACTGAAACAGCATTTACTTCATAATTCCTTTTTTTTGTTAAAAAAAGACACAAACATGTGCATTAAAAGTCAAATCTGTCAATTTTAATCTGAATATAAATGAGCAAATATAAAATAACACTTAACCAGTGATATTTACAAAACTCACAGAAAATACATTGAAGCATCAACAAGTTAAAAGAGCAAATTCAGCAGAATCAGAAGACATCGCTGGAGGAGGAATCTGTGTCCGCATTCATCGGCTTCTCCGTCTCCTTGTTGACGTCCTCGTTTCTGTCCCCGCGGGCTCTAAAGGAAGGAACAGGAGCGCCGGTCTTCATGTCTTCTGTGTCCTGCCGTTCATACTCTGAGAAAAACAAAGATGTCTTTACTGAAACAGGTGCAGAGCAGTTCTACACAACTTAACAGCCATTTGGTTACCTGCTAAAAAGGCTCCTGGACACCTGGACATATTTATTTGATTTTGAATATCTTTGACTCTGTTTATGCAAAATTTTAGTTTTCATTAAAGTTTTATAGACATTTAAACTAAACAGAGCAAATGATTTCCATCATGTTTTGTATTATTTGCATTTCATCCATCTATCATCCATCTATCTAGTATCTACAAACCGGATTACAAAAAAGTTGGGACACTAAACAAATTGTGAATAAAAACTGAATGCAATGATGTTTTTATTCAGAGTAGAACACAAATCACAGATCAAAAGTTTAAACTGAGAGAATTTATAATTTTAATGGAAAAATATATTGTTTCAAACTTTCATGGCGCCAACAAATCCCTAAAAAGTTGGGATAAGGCCATTTTTTACCAATGTGTGACATCCCCCCTTCTTCTTACAACGCTCAGACGTCTGGGGACAGAGGAGATCAGTTTCTCAAGTTAAAAATAGGAATGCTCTCCCATTCATGTCTAATACAGGCCTCTAACTGTTCAGTCATCTTGGGCCTTCTTTGTCACACCTTCCTCTTTATGATGCACCAAATGTTCTCTATAGGTGAAAGATCTGGACTGCAGGCCATTTCAGTACCAGGATCCTTCTCCTACGTAGCCATGATGTTGTGATTGCTGCAGAGTCTGGCATTATCTTGTTGAAAAATGCAGGGTCTTCCCTGAAAGAGATGACGTCTAGATGGGAGCAAAGGTTGTTCTAGAACCTGAACATAGTTCTCTGCATTAATGGAGCCTTTCCAGACATGAAAGCTGCCCATAAGCACTCATGCACCCCCATACCATCAGTGATGCAGGCTTCTGAACAGAGCGTTGATAACAACTTGGGTTATCCTTGTCCTCTCTGGTCTGGATGACATGGCGTCCCAGTGTTCCATAAAGAACTTCAAATCCTGACTCATCTGACCACAGAACAGTCTCCATTTTGCCAGACTCCATCTTAAAAGACCCCTGGCCCAGTGCAAACGTCTGAGCTTGTGGAGCTTGCTTAGAAATGGCTTCCTCTGTGCACCGTAGGGTTTCAGCTGGCAACGGCGGATGGTTCGGTGGATTGTGTTCACTGACAATGCTTTCTGGAAGTATTCCTGAGCCCATCTGTTATTTCCGTGACAGTGGCATTCCTGTTTGAGGTGCAGTGATGTTTAAGGGCCCGGAGATCACGAGCCTCCAGTAGAGTTTTACGCACAGCAATTGTTCCCGATTCTCTGAATCTTTTGATGATGTTATGCACGGTTGATGATGATAACTTAAAAGTCTTTGCTATTTTACGCTGGGTAGCACCATTCTGGTATTGCTGCACTATCTTTCTGCGCAGCAATGGTGGAATTGGTGAACCTCTTACCATCTTGGCTTCAGAGAGACACTGATACTCTGAGAAGCTCTTTTTATACCCAATCATGTTGTCAATTGACCTAATTAGTATTAATTGGTCTTCCAGCTGTTCGTTATATGATCAATTTCCTTTTTCCAGACACTTTATGCTACTTGTCCCAACTTTTTGGTCAACATATTTTTCCTTTAAATTGTTACATTTACCCAGATTAAACTTTTGATCTGTCATCTATGTTCTATCACGAATAAAATATTGACATTTGCCATCTCCACATCATTGCATTCACTTTTTATTCACAATTTGTTTACTGTCCAAACTTTATTGGAATCTGGTTTGTATCCATCCATCCATCTATATTGATTTGATTTCATGTTTTAATGCTTTTCACTAGGAGAATATATTGAACATGTTATGAGTATGTGGGCTGTAAAACAACCTTTTAATTATTTTTTAAAAAGCAAAATCTAAACATATAATTATTTGAAATGAATATTATTGCGATTTGGACACTTTCAAGGTTACATAATACCACCAAACCTCAAGTTTATGTTTGAAAAACAAAAGCTTCTTTTTTTGTTTCCACTGTAAAGTATGACGAGGACTTAAATTACTATGAAAATGAAAAGAACATGCTTGGTGCATGGAGGCAGTTTTGCCCACTTACTGTTTAATATAACAATGAAATGAAAAGGGGACAAGTTGAAACACTTTGGTTTGAATAAGCGCTTCGGCCAAGTTGTGACATATTCATATTTGGATAATTCCCTCAACATAAAAAATTCAATCCGCAAATCTAACTAGTGTGTTACAGAAAAATGCGTAAATAACTGTTATGCATGGTTAGGACTGTCAATAATGACACAGAATGATACATTGGAAAACAACACAAAACTTTATTGTGTCCTAGAGACAAACTCGGGCCCATTTGTCTTTTGTTTTGTAATTCAACAACTTTGATCTGATTCATTTATTAAGAATATTAAAGTTCAGAAACATCAGTTTCACTGTTCTGTTTTATGAAGTGATCAATGCAGTGAAGAAACCCTCACCAGTTTCCTTTGTTTGTTGCTCTTTGACACACTTAAAGTTAATAACAGACAAAGACAACATAGGTTATTACAAAAATCTGTTTTCAAATGATAATTTCCTTTATTTTAAGCAGAATTAATCTATTCAAACTGGAACTGAGCACCCCCCCCCTCACTAAATAATTAATCAACTGTAATTTGGGTTTCAGTTTTAACAGACAAACCCATCTCTGATTGCTGCCTGACCTGTGGATCCAAGGAACCACTAAATCAGAGCAGGAAGTGAGAACAGGAAGTAGGCTGAGAGATTTTCAAAACAAACACATCATTCATGAATTTGTTCCACATTTTGCTTGATGTGCTCAACAGCAGACAGGTTTGGACTGCAGAGGTGTTTATGATTTGCAATGATCAGGCTTGGCTGCGATTAGTGTTTAACATTATTGTCACGTTAAATAATATTACTGAATCATTCAACAAAATAGTTTGTTAAACACAAACACTTACAGCTTTATCGGTTCCAATCAGCCAATTAGAGCTCAGGTCAAGTCTAATTAAGAACTGTCAGATTGAAATCACTCGCAGATTTCTTAATGAGTCTCTTATACGATATTATATTATATTATATTATACTTTTGGATGTTGATGGACAGAAAGATCTTATAAAAATTATAGACAACCCTAAACCTCTAAAATGTGTTACAGCAACATTTAGTTTCCCAGTTTGGATTAATAAAGTATTTTTGAATTAAACTGTCACATAGGTCAACATGAGGGAGCGTAACTGATGAACAGAAGAGAGAAATGTTTGTTTTCTCTTCCCACTCAGCCGTCTTTGCTTTAAATCAAACTTAGTGACGAGGCGTTTACCTCCTGGACAGCTGACATCTGTAAACGGTCCCCTAAGAAACTGTTGCCCTAGTGAACGTCTTCTGGAGTATCTCAAATATTTGATGTCATTAATCTGAGCATCTAATTGATCCAAATCCTCTATAACCCCCTATACTATTGTCCAGATGTGTGTTTTATATATCTCAGCACATGATGGGTCTGGCATCATTCAGCTAGCATGATTAGCTCCTATTGAGTTTCAGTCTTACTGCTAGATGGTACAACAATAGAACAAAAGTCCTGATGACAGCAGCAGCAGCACTTTTCTTTCTCTGGCCGGCGAGCAGGAAGAGAAGCAGCAGGGGTTTGGTCAAATCCAGGACAAGGAAGGAGAAGGCTTTAACTAGAAATCATTACTGTTTTGGCTCTGTAAGTGGGGGACAGAGAACGCATGTATGAGGTTGGAATCAGTAGTGGGGACCTAGGAAAATGAAGACGAGCCTTTCACAAGCTCCATGGCTGAGTGAAAACAGTCCAGGTTGGGCTGTGAAAGGATGCAGTGTTCAGAGAGCAACGGTAAAATGTCCTAAACACAGAGCTCAGTGTAGCCCTGCACAGCCGCAGAACCACACACACCAGTACGAGTAACATGCACTCCTAAACACGCCTTAAAAATGAAAGTTGGACTGTTTAGTTTTAGAACAAACCATTGGAAAAAAGCTGTAGTTTTCAGGAGCTCAACTAAAGAGAATCATTTTATTCATTCATTCTTTTGTTCACTCCTTTCTGAGTTTCTATGGCAACATAGGACAACCTGCAAGAGTTGGACAATTTAAGGAGGCACACAAAAAATGGACTTCTCAGTCTCGCCATCTTGTCTCTATGCAACAGTTTTACAGGTTGAAGCAAAATGTTTCTGCACGGATCAGGAGTGAGAACAAACGCAGGGATACAGCAGCCTGAGCAGCCACACCCACACACTGCTTTCTGACCGCCTGAACAATAACGCTGGTGGGAAACGGCAGAAGCGCTGAGGTGTGAGATCAGACATGCTCCCATGACAACCAGACAGACTAAAGATGAAGCAGAAACACAAAGAGTGCGCTTCAGACGCCCAGTTCAGGCATTTCCCCGCAGAAAACCTTGATTTATTTTTGAGACCGTTGCTCATGTGAAACATGTTCAAAAACAACTACAAGACAATTCCACATTTTTCCCCACAACACAAAAGTGAGCCTGTAACAGAGAGCAGGACTTAGTGTCAGCTTCTAACATCCATTACAGACGCTTGTACCTGCAGGCCGACTGATCTGACCCCATCCAGCCGGATCTTCGGTCTGGTTCGGGGGTTTTGTTTGCCCGTCGTCTCTCACTTCCCCCACGCTCCTGTCGTCCTCCACCTCATCTCTCCCCCAGGAGTCCTAAAGACGAAGCGGGTCAAAGGTCACGGAGTCACCTCTTGTTGGCAGCCATGAAATGTAGCATAATCACCGAAACAAGAAGTTGTACTTCAACTCAAAAGTAAAGAGAGAATCAATGCAGCAGCAATGAGCGGTGGATTACTTCCTCTTTAGTTTCAGCAGCATGTATTTCTATTGAATCAAATACTCGCTTATGCCCTTTAGAATATCATAAAACAAAAACACAGATTCATCTTTTATTGTCATTGAACTAGCATACATTAAAATTGGTCTAGTGGTTTTATTGATTGATGTAGATTTTTTTACACCAGTTCAATCCTTTAGTGAGATCACACTCCCAGGTTTGTCCACTTTGTTTAACATGCATGTTTTAAAGTTTGTATTTCTATGGGTTTTAAGGTCTTTCAGAGGAAATTGGGCAACAAACCTCAGGCTGTGGCCTCCGTCCTCTATGAGTGACTCCTTGCTCCATCTTGGTCAGCATGGTCAGCAGGAGGTTACGACCTGCAACCTGTTCTACAACGGAGGAGTCAAAGGCCTGGAGGATGGACACAGTGGGACAAAACAGGTGGAATCAAACTGGTTCTTACTGATAGAGAAGCACTTCCAGATGGAATTAAATGTTATCAAGGCTTTACATGGAAGATTTTAGAAAAGTCCAATAGGGCAGGCTCTAATCTTATTATTTGGAACATTGTATGTAAAAAGCTAAACGAGAATCAGCACATTGAGGACTGCTTGATTTGGTAGAATTGTTTTAGGTCTAGTGGATGCAAATTCAGCAAGCCCACAATTGTTCTGGTGCACTGTGAGTGTCCACTATATCTGTAGTGACAAAGATGCTAATCCTCACGACAAATGACTCAGAAGAACTGTGATACAGAAAGAAAAAAACCATTAACGAAACATATCTTTTAATTGTTATCAATATAAACTTAGAAATTATCAACTGTAGAACTGCAATAACATATATTTGCCCGTCATCAGGCATCCTCACAGTCCATCAGACGGAGGAGACAATGTGAGACACAAGAAATAGAATCACGTTTGGTGAAATGTAAACACTGTATATAAACCTTTTAAGCATGGTGGAGGGAAATGTTGCGACCTTTAACTGGATGATGGGATGGACCCAGTTTTCCCCGCAGAACATTTTTTTAATTTTCCAATAATTTATCTTTATTAAAAGTAAAGATTGTTGTATTTTTGAGTTTTAGATCCGGATAAGCAATGCACAAAAACAGAAAACCCTTCCAATATAATGAGATGTGTCCCACAGCAGCTACATCTATATTTTCTGACCCGTTAGCGACACCCAGAGGGCGAAATAGGTAACTGCTGATAAAGTTAAAACAGTCGTTATTTAACAACTATTCTACCCATGAGTTTGGGGTTTCATAAACAGAGATTAAATTATGCACCAAGAACTGCAGAATATTCTTTCCTGAGTGATTCTAACAACCAGGACATAACAGAGAGCAGGAAGATTGATCAGGACTGTGCCAGTGGACTCTGAGCTGAGCCATAGCAGATGTTACTCTCTGCACATCTTTAGCTAATTAGGTCAATAAAAAAGAGCATCAAGAGGGAAATCCCACAGAAAGAAAATGAACGCGCCCCAACACGGCATGGCGACAATCCGTGGCGCCATCTTGACATTCCTGGCATCGACTACTTACCACGTCTTCCACCTCATGTAGAGAGCTGGAGAAGCTAGATACACCCTCCTCCTCTGAGAAAACAAACAGACATCAGAATTACAAGCTAAAGATTAAAGACAAAGCTTCTCAGGCTGGAGTGATAATCTAACAACCAGCTTAGCTGATTTAGCAAAAACGCTTCGGTCCACCTGTTGGGATCGTCCTCATTTGCCATAACATCAAACTTTTACTGACAGGTTTTAGTAGAAACACTCTGCTAGTAATATTAGGTGAAATATCAAGTGTCTGGGATGGTTCTGCCTGGCTGGACTGTCAGCATGATGTTGAACATGCTGAGAGACTAATATCGACCATTCATTCATCCTATTACCGTGGCCAAAAAGCTCAACTACAGCCTTTTCTCACCCTACAGCCTCTAGGCTTGTCTTGGGTCAACATTTAGGCATCACTTCTTCCCTTGGTGGCACCTTTTCTGTCCATGTGTAAATAGAGACACTGGTGTTTGTGGTTAACCAAAGGTGGGAGCATTGGTGGTTTCAAATGTTCATTTATTGATGTAACAGCAGTTGCTGCTTGGACACTATTAGAAGTCCCATCGTTCCTTAAAAATATAAATAGTTTAAAAGGTGGGTTTGTGCTACAAAGGACGTCACATCTAAATTTAGAGATGAGCCTCTGGAATTATGTTGTAAAATAACAAAGTATTGCTGCGGCTCACACCTGTCAAAAGCGCCAACTGGTTGACACTGATGAGCAGCTCCCCCTCTGAGATGTGTTTCAGTGCAGCTTCAGTCTCGGCTGTTACGGTGCTGCTGCTGCTGGAGCTGCTGCTGCTGGAGCTGCTGGAGCTGTGGGCTACTGAAAGGCTGGGAGGGACCTCAGGACCGGGTTCTGGCAGAGACGGCTGGGGTTGAGCAGGGACAGGAAGTTCCTCCTCTGCTACGGAGGTCTGTGTGTACACCGGCTGTTTTTGTGGCTCCAGCTGTTCCTCAAGTCTTTCCTCCTCAGGCTCTCCACTCATGGGTGGAGCTGGATGAGCAGCAGAGGGACTTTCTTCAGGACGATGGGGCTCTGGCGTGGCGGCAGGCGTGGCGACAGGATCTGGGGTCCCGGGTTGGGAAAGGAAAAGTCATGGTGAGATAACTATCATTCCTTACACTGATTAAAGACATATCCATAATCACATTTGAGCCAGGTCAGAATCCTACTAAAAGGCAATTAAAAGGAGATTACCAAGAGATAAAAAGTCTAATATGGGTAAGATCAGCCTGAACTGAGTCATAAAGAGATTACAACAAACATGTCAGCAGATGTCAAACTAAACTGTGAACATGTTATAACAGTAGAGCAGAGTGAACGTAGACGTCTTAAACTATAATCGGGTTTTAGCTAACATTCTTGTAACCTTTTCCACAGTAAATTTCTCAAAAGCATTTTATTTTTTTAGTTTTTCCATTTAATTCACTAAAGTTAAAGGTTGGATCTTTCAGTGTGACAGTTTCCTGCACATGTGCTTCCTTCTTTCTAAACCTTATCGGTACCGGCAGCTAAATTTGGTGCCATCTTCGTACTTTTACTCTGAAAGTAATGTTTAGATCTGCAGTTAAACGTCTGCCACTGGTAGACCTGGTGCAGTGACTGGCTCAGGAGAGTCCTGGGGAACTGGGCTGGATGGTTTAGATGGAGGCGGCGTTTCTGCTGGTGTGCTCTCTCTGCTGAGCTGGGGCACACTGGGCACGGGTGTTGGGGCTGGGGTGCGAACCAGGGGTGGCGGTTCCTCCTGGTGGATGTTTATGAAACATAAGGAGGCGAATCAAAAAGCTAATAAATATGTCATGAAGCTGAAGAGTTTTATTTGTACCTCCTTATCTCCACTGGGCTTTGATTTTGCCATTTCCGGTCCCTTTTCAGGAGCCGTACCCACTGCATTTGTCTGGCATAGCATCTGGGCCACTGTTTCAGTCAGAACCTCGTTAACCAGCTGCCTAATTAATGCTGAGTCCACAGACACGCCGGAGTCTACGAAGAGCTGCAGACCTCCACCTCCTGCTGCTTCCACTGCAGACACCACACAGATTCATCAGAGGTGGGGAGAGAAACAGTGAAGGAGACAAAGGAGTTTCCAGCTGACCAATATCTGACGTACGGCTCCGCTCCTCCAGCTCGGTGTCGTCCACAGAGTTGTTCTGGACGGGGTCCGGCGGGGGAGGGTAATACATATCAGCAATCATTCTGGACATTAGCTGCTGCTCCACCCTACGCGGATCCAACAGGAGCAGATTTAGACAGAGCATCACTGTCAGCTGAGCTTTGAGGCAGGACTCAGTTTCACCATTCCACCAGCCGGTTGGCCAGGATGTCCTGCCTCTGGCTACGCTCCAGCACAGGAGTCCCGTCTTCAGCCCAGCGTGTAGAAGGGGCTCCAGCCGGGAAGTCTGGACTATGGAACTGGACAGGAACTGGGGACGGGGCTCCCTCTAACACCACAGCCTCGTCTGGAACCTCACTGCTCTCCTCCTAAACAGTTATTGGTGTAGAACAGTAGAAGAAGAGCGGTCTCATAAGTCAGTCTGACTTAGGAGCAGACACCCAGGCTATTAGAACATTTACAGTGATAATCAGAACAGAAACCTTCTCTCGGGTAATTTTCCTGGACAACCAACGCTTTCCTTACTTACCTTCTAATCATTTCTGATCATTTCACTCAAGAAAACAATTTTAGTCCAGAAACATGAACAAAAAAGTAAAGCAGAACTAATTTTATTCATGGTACAACATTCTTATGCAACTGGGAGCTTCTTTTATGAGAGGCATTTACAGACTTTCCAGCTCGGGACCTCCAGAATAAATAACACTGACAGACTAGAGGCCCCATTTTGGCCCCCAAATAACCCATACAAATATTTCTATTTTAATATAAATTTAGAGTGAGCTAAATATATGTATATATATATATATATATATATATATATATATATATATATATATATATATATATATATATATATATATATATATATATATATATATATATATATATATATATAT
>JAVLVB010000848.1:49032-62406 GCA_032876305.1 Orestias chungarensis | reverse complement strand
TTATGTATTTTGTCCATTTCTGCCTCTTAGGGGTCATAGGGGTCACTATGATTGTGGAAATCATTGCACGACCTCCTACTGCCTTTCCCGCGCCCCCAACTGGGAATACTGACCCTGCTTCGGGAACCCCTGTATGATACTGGAGAGGGAACGGTTGCCATGGTGAATTAATGGGTTGTCTTCACCCTGTTAATGATGACACATAATGATATTTTGGCTGGAGAGAGCAGGACAAGAAGACATATAAAGAGGCCGAAATCTGATTTTGAAGAAAGTCTGCGGCTGGTTTGGTTCTACAGGTAAGAACGCACCAGGAGAACTAGCAGGCGGCGCTTACTGACACACTTCTCTGGTCTTAATAGTCAACAGCCCTGCCTGATCTTTTACGTAGGTAACCACGGTATGCTCCTGTGTGCTTATCCATCTGTGTTCAGCAGGTGGTGCTGCTGATTCACTACAGAAGGTAAGGAAGAGAAGCTGGTTACCTGCTGGATGTCAGTTACAGAAACAAAGTTATTTCCAGGGAAGCTGGTTTCCTCATCCTCTTGATCTTTCAGGTGCTCTGCTGCTATGATCTTGATGATGGGCGGTGGAGAAGATGGACTCTTTAGTGTAACCGCCTGCTGCTCCTGTCAATGAAACACCAGAGTGAGACCCCACAGCCAACTATGCCTTGTTTATCTAGAGGGAACAACCATAAACAGCTGGATAAAAAAGAAGCATAAAGCCAGACATGCAGAATGTGCAGATTTTAATAGTAAAATATCAGTTTAAAAACTGCAGGATACTTTTGTAAAGATTGAAACACAGTCAGTTAGGACTCTTACACCTATTCTATACCAAGAACCATTTTTGACCTCAGTCCAGCCAACTGAAAATTATTTAGTCACAAATGTTATGTGACCTTTGAAAAAAAACAAAACAAACTATAAACATCTACTATAGAAAATTATTTGTGATTAAATATATTCAAGTGAATAAGAAAAAATCGATTCTTGATGAAATATTACCGGGGCCTTTTTCTGAACTCAGTTGAAACAATTCAATGGAATCAAGCCATAAAAAAAATAAATACAGCCCAAATTATTTTCAGTAAAAAACATGAATTGATTCTTAACTAAAGCTATTAAGAGCCATTGTAAAGGCCCCAGGGCCACTTATGCCACCGGGCTGCAGATTGCAGACCGCTCGCCTGGCTAAATCTGGGTTTTAATCCAAGTCTGATCAAATAGAATCCTCTAAAGAAAGTTGTGTCAAGTAAAAATCCTTCACCGTACACAAATTAAACACTTTCCACAAAAGAGAGCCAACCAAAATTCCCCATTCCCTGATCTTTAGGTCCGTTTCTAAGCGGATAAAACGCTCTTCCACAACACTTTAAAATCTTTGCAATGCTTGTACATCTTTAACAAAAACTGCTCTGAAGCAAACCTTTTAAACTCGGATCCATTCATGCGGCATTCAGCGCCGACATCAGCTGTAAGAGCAGACTTTAAGACACAGTTCACCTGTTGATTGTGGGCTCCGTTGTTCATATTTATGTCACTTGCTGACCGAGGAGTGGGCAGCACTGATGTCCTTTCCTGAGAGCGCTCACACCTGGAGGAGGAGGCCATCCTGGGGAGACCTGCCCCAGAAAAACATACCTGATGTTATGCATTTCTCCCCATACACAGTTAGACCTGTAGACTTATTACTTCTCATCAAGATCAGCATCACGATTGCTATTAGTTTATGTAATTTAGTTGCACCTTTAATTGTTTAAACGTTAAATATTTCACTGTCCGATAAAATTTGTAAGACAGGTCCAGGTTTCTAGAAACAATAAAACTTCCTGGCACCACGTTGATAATTAATCTGAAGATAAATGATTTCCCTGTTAAGGAGTTTAACCTCAGCTCTTCTGTTCTCTTGAATCTTTTACACAGACTAATGAGAGCACCCCTCCCTCGGCCGACCTCAGGACAGATATCTTTTTACATTTTATTCAAAGTCAAACACCGATTTAATGCAGATATTTGCTGATTTGACTGGACAGAGAGTGAATGGAAGACTAGACAGACAAACAGGTTTGAAGGACTGACTGTAACTGCAGACAGAGTAATACTGACGCAGAGGGACTGCTCTGGCAGCGGTGGAGCTCTCTGCACAGGTCACTGTAGGTTGAGCAGGTTGTAAGGATTGGTAGGAGGAGCCAAAGACGTGGTACTGGGAACGTTGTTCCGCAGGACTGAAACTGGTCTGAGTCTTACAGGACTTCAGCCTAACACCTGACAGGAAACACCGATCACAGGCCAAATCAGAAACAGGAGCATGTTTACCAGCTGAATGTGAGTGCAAAGATCTATATCCAGACCTCTGATGCTCTCCACCAGTCGGGGGTGTTGCTTCCTACCGACTGGTGACACAGGAGAGCTAAATCGAGGGTATGGGCTCTTCTTTAGGGTTCGTCTGACGCCCTCATAAGGTAGTTTGCCGTATAGACGAGTCAGATACAGTTCTCCTTCCATGTTGTTCTGCTGGCTCTCCTTCAGGCTACCTGAGACTCTTACAGCCTCTTCCTGCTGCTGTTTGTACACAAAACAGTCATAAAGTTATTACCTGTACTACAATGGCTCACAAAACATAATAATTAGTTAGAATCAGGTACGACCATTCTGTGTCCGGCGATTTGGCCTCTGCTTCCACTTCCCACCACTGACTTGTTACTCATTCCTTTGTTCACACTCATCGGCTTCCCTCTACCTGAAGTCCTCGGCCGTGGCCTGGTGACATCTGCTGCTCGGCTCTGAATGGCATCTACTGAAAGTATCTCACCCTGAGGAGGGTTAGGACGACCGGGAGTCTGCTGAGATGAAGACTTAGAAAACGAGGCGGGGTGGTGTGAGGAGGTAAATGTTAACTATGCAGATCAGCATAGATCCACTTTTGGATGCGCTTGGTCCTTACCTGAACACCTCTGGCTAAAGCACTGATCCAAGCATCCACTGTCTTCTTTATCCGCACTTCTTCAGTTAGGTCTCTGCAGAGGATAGAAACCAACTACAATGTGATCCTCTTTTCATCCTCCGGGGGCTCAGGAGATGCTATGACAGATCCTAGTGCAGATGTAGCTTAGAATCGATCGTAAATGTCCCATAAATCAAACCTCTGGCTGTCAAGAAGTGATGAATACAAAAGCATGAGGACATGAGAAATGATCCGAGCCTGCTCCATCCAAAATGATTTACTCTGAAGAGCAGAGTTAGAGTCTGTGAGTTAATGTGAGGACGTTCTACAAACTCTGAGGACTTTGGCATAAACTGAATTGGTCAACTCGAACAGTGGTCTCAAAAATCTGAATCAAATCGTGACATGGTGAAAGACGTGCCCACATTTTACTGTTTGAATGAGTGCAGTAAAAAAATGTGAACATTTATTTTAAAACTTAGAAAAGGTAGTTTTACGTTTATCGTAATCAATCCTGAGATGTTTGATGAAATGTTAACATGGTATTGTCGTTCCCTACAACTTGATGAACAAAACTTACTCTCATATTAGTGTCATCAAAATGATTTTGTGGCCTCTTGGACGGTTGATGGTTCAAGCATGTCTTTAAAACCGACCCTCTTTGGGTAATAAATCAATATTTTAAACTTTTTTTTGATGCTGGATAATAACTGATGGGGAGCCAATAGTATTTTCTCAGCTCTCAGAGTTGATCAGTTCGGTTTCTCCAGCTGTTTTGGAGGAACTGATGATTGTCATCACCTCAGTCCAATGACATGGTGCTCCATCATGCTGGGAAATATGCAGATTGTTCCACGATTGTTGCTCTTAGAAGACATTTATACCCCACTCTTTGTTCACAGCACCGTTTTTAGGCAGAACAGATAAAACATTTTTAGCTTGATTATAACAAAAACAAATCGTGCTGTTGGAAATAAAACAGACACCTACCCTAAAGGAACTGTTTTAATAGCCCTGAATGTCAAGCAGAAAAGAGATGTCTATCAAGCAGCTGACTGAAGGGTCTACCAGAGCAGATAACCCAACTATATAACAAGCTAATATCAGCTGGTTGAAATCTCTATAGGAGAAGAGTCTAGGAGGTAACCTCAGATATGTATGCATGCTCACATTTAGCACCAGGCTCCTATTAGCATTGGTCATGCTCAGCATTCACATGCATCACCTGTTAGCAGCGAGAGCTTCCAGCTGGCAGTGCAGGATTTCCCCGTTCTTGGCCTTCCGCAGGGCTTCCAGGTTGTTCTCCAGAACTTTCTTCCGTCTCCGAGCCTGACGGAGAACCCGACCCGCATCTTCCAGCATAGAGGAACCGCCCGGCTTCCTTTGGAGCAGTGACGAATGGAACTGACTGGGATGGGCATGAAGCCTCTGGGCAGACTGAGCAGGAGCTTCCTGGGTGAGGCCATGATTAGTTATTAAGGGTCCAGCTTGTGTTGGTGTCTGAATGGGCCTCAGATGCAGAGAATGGGGCTGATTATGTTGGGACTGATGTTGTGGACCCATGTTGGACGCTGGATATTGAGCGTCAGTGATTTGGGAATCGTTTTGTTGAAGATCGTTTGGACGTGCCTGGCTTTCATGAGACTTTGAACGGTCGCGCTGACTTTCCTTTAACTCAAACTGGACTTCCTTCGGCTTGGCTTTGCTGTGTTGGGACTCGGGCTGGTTGTCTTGGATCTGGAGGCAGCCTGGGGGAGGCAAGGTAAAGCCTGACGTATCTTCTCGTTGCTGAGTGAGAGAAGGCGGTTCATACACTTAACAACAGAAAAATATCTCCTAGCCTGAACAAAGTAGTTTTAAAATAACTAATTCTGAAAGGTTTTTATTAAATATGATTGTTTTTTAATTTGACTAAAATCTCCAAGTGGAGGTAAACTGGCTACTCACGCTCAGCAGCATCGTTATCTCCGTCTTCAGACGCTCCATCTGCTTTAGCATATCACTGGCTCTCTTTGCCGCTTCCTGGGTGTCATGCGCTAAAGAGCGAAGATGGATGCTTTCAGCCACTGGGTCAGTCAGAGGGTCCTGGAGATGGAGGTCGTCCCTGAAGGAAACAAGCAACCCACAAACCAAACAGATGTGGAATAAGCTGTGGAAATTCTACATTGGACATACAGAGAGACCCTCGGTCATACATTCAGTGTTCGTGTTTATGCCGTGTTCATTCACACCCTGTGAACCCCCCCACCCCTAAATAACACCAGAGACTGGGGGCACACAAAAAATAAATATAAGATTCAAGATTCTGTTTACACACGTCGTCTCAGGGAACTTTACAAGAAAATCCATTTAATTCAGACGATAAACGCATCCTGAACAAATCAGTTTGAAACAGTTTCCAGTCTAAAGAAGCCCAGCAGGTCGAGTCATCATTCACTCCTCCTGGATCACAACACGGAGACAATAGCTTGTGTTACACAAAATGTAACAATACTAGTGGATTTGTTTTAATATCATGCAGCTCTAATGCTCTGCATGTCCCTATAAACGAGACTGCTAGCAGCCACAAGGTTATGTTACATCTTTGAATGATTTCAGATATCGCTCACTATGGCAGTGAGGCGAGACATTTGTGTCCACGTCTTCAGGGTTTCACGCAAGATTCAAAGTGCAGTCTATAGTCACAGGTTGAGAGTTTCATTTTTACAAGACTGAGGCCAGCATCAGACAAAAGCTTAGATAAAACATTTATCATATTCCTCCAGTTCAGTTTCATTCTAAATGCAGACAGTGATGGTGACAGGCTATTAGTGATCTTTAATGATTATTTGATTGTGTTTGTGCACTAACGTCATCCTTTCTCAGTTTGCATCTGCACGATGAGTGGGGATAAAATGGCTGCCTGCTCTAGCCTGCTGCGCTGTCACAAAACAGCTCGGAAAAATCCCAAACAGCTGTTGAAGGCGGTCTGCCTCTGCTGTTGCTAAGCAACACAACTGGAGTGGAGCGCGGCGGCCGATGTTCACAAAGGGAAAGCCGTTTATTTACGGACGTCTGCCCTGGTTTGTGTTAACCTGCCTAAGATTCAAAGAAGGTTCCTAAGAAACTGTTCTGGCTTGATGATAAACACGCATTAAAATGAGGAAGACATGTAAACTAATCTCCCAACATGAGGAAAACCAACCATCAAAACTAGAAGGAGAATAAACACTTTCCTTTGTCAGACGACACGAATCTGCTTCCCAGCACAAACGACATTTTTGTCCTCTTAACCCTCAGGATCATTCAAACAAAATAAAGCCCCACAGCTAAGTTGTTTCCTCAGTCTTGGCAGTGATGCAGCGCTGCAGCAGGCCCTGCTCAGACCCTGCCATGGAAAAACAAACAAACAACAGAATTGTATTTGTCATGAGAATGTGAATATCCGATTGCTGCTCAGATCTGGACGAGTTCTGTGAACGAACAGCTTGTTTGAGAAGAAATGTTTTCATCAACTCTGTTCTTCTCGTCTCTGGGTTTGCTTTGTTTAGTTTCCCTTCCAGAGATGTAATTACTAACCGGTTACGATCCACCAGCACAAAATGTCGATGATTCTGATTTCCTCCCCACTTGAAAATAAACAGCTTATTTTTAGTGTTAGCGTTCATCTTGTTGCTTGTTTGTGTGTGTGTTGTTTTGTTTTTGCGGCTATTTTTCTGCATGTTTTCTTGGGCAGGTGTCTTGGTTTGAAACCCATTATATATGTTCCTGCTTTGTTGTGGATGCTGCGTGAATACAAGACAGAAAAACAAGCGACAGATCGGATAAAAGTCGGGTGTGTCGGTGGGAGAGCTGCAGACGAAGGACATAAGGTCTCAGATAAGGCTCGTTAGTCAGTTTTAAGCATTCAGGAGAATGTGGTTGCATTGTGAAGGGGGGTGGGGCAGGCACAGCTGAGTCTCAATGTGAAGGAATGTGAGAGAAGGGGGCGGCCAGGGGGGTGATGCTTGGTAAAATGGTGCTGCTGCTTAGACAAAAAAAAGGGGACCCTGTGGGGAACATTTAGCTTTACTAGCACCCGTGGCAGCCAACATCACATTTTATCAATCCGTTACTTAAGACTATACATAAATCACTTCTGCTTCCTTGTTTCCGCTGCACATTCCTGAATAAATTACGTTTGCAGTCGGGATGTTGTAACCATAGCAACCACATCTTCCTCCACAGCGACGGTGGAGGAGGAGCGGCGGTGTGCAGTCAGGAAAACAGGCAGAGTATAGTAAGCAGAACTGTACCCTAAAGCTCTGTCTGATGCAATGTGAGCAGGGAGACCGTTTCTATTAGCAATTAATGAACCTCAACATGTCACCCATCATTTCCATGACATGCCAAAGCTCTGTGCTGCCATTCTCACCAATTCACAGGAGGTCAATTTAGGTGGAGGATGGATTTGCATCAGAAGAGCGGATCTATGAATACATTACGTTTGGCATTTACTCCCACTTTACTCCTCATTCCAAGCATTTTCAGAGAAATAACAGTGATATTTGGCACACAGGAAAGAAGCAGGTACTCAGAGCAGCTAAAAATAAATCCAGACGGAAAGAAAGCGCAGAATCGAGACTTTGTGCTACTGAAGCACTGAGTCATCAAACTGAAAAGCATCACATTAGACGCCTCAACCAGCCATGGTACTGCAGCGGAAATAAGCTTGATTTTGATATTACGCCTTCTGTGTCACGTAGCCGTTGCTGGCTGCATCACGGACGCAGCAGCAAAAAGTGTGTGGCTGTGATTTTCCACAAAACCTGCAACAGGATCAGTTATACAGCAATTCAGTGTAGTAGGAAGAATAAGAGCAGCAGTCTTGGCTGTGCTGCTTCCAGCTGCATTGCGGATCTTTCTTATGGAGCAACAATTCACCTAAACTGTGTGTGGCAACTGATAGCTAAGGTGCCCTTGGCTCGGTGCTTCAGCTCATAGCCTGCATGCTAATGTGCAGGCACCCTTGAATATGACTGAAATGCTTTAATCCACCGGTGTGAAGGGATTCTCCAGTACAGTGTGTTGCAGCAGCTTACTGTAAAGAAAGCAAATTATTTATTTAATACCATTCGCAATGGATTAGCCACAAGGGATGGCGTCAGCCACAACTTTATTCTAAAGTAATGGTTTAAATTAATTCAATTTCAATGACAGCTTTACTCCAAATGAATTTATTAGAACGCACTTAGCCTCAAGGCACGTTACAATATCAAAATGTGTCAGTTCCATCATGGATATCGCCACAGAACAAAATACACACAGTCTGTTACAGGAGAGATTACCCGATGGACAAAACTGCTTTAGGACCAACCATAAACGTCCTAAAATGACTGAGCTGTTGAACAAAAGGTTCAACGAAAACAAACATTTATAGACAGTACCTTACCATGTGGTGAAGTCTGTGTAAATCTAAACAATAAAAATCACTGATCATGCCTTCAGAAAAGCATTAATGTTTAGCTCTGTGTCGCTACAACCTCAGCTCTGAGCAGAGCCTTAGCTGCAGCAGCAGCATGTAGCTTTTCATTTGGATGTGACAGCGAGCGGCAGGAAGACCGACTGTAAACCAGCAACTGCTGCATTAATACGCCTATTAACTACCCAGTACTTTTATTTATTTTCCTAAAAAGATGTAGTTAGATTAAGTAAACATGTATTTGTCTTTATTTTATTATGAATCTGCAATAACCCCTTATTAGAAACATATTTTCTTAAATTATACATGCAGTCTTTAAAAATGACCTACATCTTTTTCGTATTTATTTTCAATAAAATCAACATATTATATTTGTTTTTATTTAAATTCACAGAGGACAACACCTGTTATAAATGCTAATACATCTCTGCTCTTTAAGACAAAACGCTGGTGAACAGACAGAGAAGGAAGAGAATATATGTTTTTAATTGGCCAATTAAGAAATTCTCCAGAGGACATTTTTTAACTTAATTTTTTTTACATTCATCCTTGAGATGGAGAGTAGTCATTTACATTTAGCTTTAAATGTGGTCGTTTCAATTCATTAATGTACATAAAAATAAAATAAAGAGCCCAGTGGATATTAAGCTGCATTTCAACTATAACACTTGGTACTTCCTACCACAATGAAGTTGATAACAGGGTAACAGATCTGACCTATCCTGCCCCCACTGTAGCGAGGTCAGCCGAGATCATCATAGAGTGGGAAAGGATGTCATTCACCAGGGAATTACATATTATTATTACCTTTGGCTATGAAACAATAACTTATATTATTCTTGGCTCTTTTTTTAAAAAGTGCTTAATCAATTCTGAGGTAAGAGAAGATTGAGAGATCCCATTGGGCTTAAACCCAGGTGATGTGGCCACACTGTTGTAAAACTTTAAACAAATGTATGCTCTTTTCAAAGTCGGGGGACAATAAAAGACATTAAATGAATAAAGCCTGAGAGACGTGGCTCAAAGGAGCGCCAGCCAAAAACATACAGCAGCGACAAATCGTTTCCACAGGTGGCGTTTAATTTATCATGGAAACATAAAATATTCTTTGAATAGGGATTTATGTTTTTCATCAATGACAGCGGAAAGATAAGTTGAATGATTTAAGGTCATTTTCAGACTGAATTTTAGCTTTTGCCCCGGCAAATGATGTGGAAACGCAACCGCTTATAATCAGCCACCCAGAGATCCCCTGGTTCCTGCAAGCTCCCTATAGTGGAAATGCAACTTTGAACACCATCCAAACCAGCCCGACACATTAACAGCCAGACATCAACACATAATCACCCAAAACTATTAGACTTTCTCTAATCCATACAAATACTGCAGGACAACAGCAGCTCCGACTGGAGAGAAGATCTGATACGATACGAAACAGGAAGTCAGCCGTCTTATTTTAAATACTGTAATCTGAAGTCTAAGCACTCTTTATATACTTTATTACAAGAAGACAACAGTGGAGGAGGATTTGTTTTATAGGTCCTTCACCTCAGTAATAATACTGACAACACATTTTAAATAGGAACTCTGAATCAATTAGAAGTAGTAAGAGTTACAGCACCAATAAACGGATGTCCTGCAGATCTTCTATATGACGATACAAAAGGAGGAATAACACTTCACTTGTTTTTTTAATCCACTGTTTTGGCTGCTTCCTTAAACAAGGAAAGAATAATTTAATATGTTTAAAAGGAGAAAAAAAAATGAATATATTTAGTAAAACAAAGCCGACAGATTTCATTCAAACAACAATCAACATACAAAGTTATTGAAACCTTGATAGCAAAACTAATTATTATCAGACCATCTACTAAAACGGCCAGAGATGCAGCTGCATTAATGCTTTTATTTAAAAATCAGGAGCAAACTCATGTTTTTTACCATTTCCTCCAGTGACATAAAAAAGGGTTTTAGTTTGTTTGCTTTTTGAGGCTCAGCAGCAGAACCACTGTGTGGTCATGATATGTTTTCTCCTCTCATCAGTTCTCATCACGGGTCCCTCTCCTTCTTCACCTTCACGTCTCCGGCCAGGATGGTCGCTATTTCCCCCTGCATGAAAGCCCAGGGCACGTTGGAGCCCAGCAGGGGACATTTGTCCCCGCTGGGACAGTAGACCTCCCCGGAGGGCCCCTGGGCCTTGATGCTTTCTCTGGAGCACGGAAAGCAAAACTTGTGGTTGGGGACGGAGGGACACTGGACAAAGTGCGTGTCCTCCAAGCGTTCGTGGCAGATGGTGCAGCACAGAGGTCCGCTGTTGGCCATCGGGGAGTCGGGCAGGCTCTGGGTCGGAACCTGGTCCGCCGTCTCCCCCGAGCGGGAGGAGAGGCGCCTCTGGCCGGAGCCGGACGGGGGGGACAGGGGACTGCTGCTGTTGTGTCTGGAGGAGGACGTGGTGGAGTGAACAGAGTCTCTGTCCTTGTTGGGAGAGTACGCGTTCCCCAGCGCGTCCGCCACGGACAACAGCGCAGCCATCGGGGACTGTCGGCTCTGCGGGGCCGAGGCGTCCGGCGGGGTGCTGAGGCCGGAGGGAGCGGGCGGGGGGGCGGAGAAGGAGCCCGCGGCCATGGAGACCCTGAGCGCTTCAGCCTGGCCGCTGAGCCACTGCTGCCTCTGCTGCTCCTCCAGCTTCAGGCCGCTGTCAGCGGAGTCCGGCTCCGGGGAGGCTTTCCTCTTCCTCCCCCCGGTCCTGCTGCTGCTGCCGCCGCCTGAAGCGGAGCCTCGGCCCTGAAGGACGAGAGACGTGGGCAGCAGCGGGAAGCTGCCGTCGATGTAAGGCTGGGGCAGCATGTCCTCCCCCACAGCCTCCTTAAACACCCGCAGACACTCCGGCAGCAGGTCCCCCAGCAGCCGCCAGTCCCCAGAGCCGTGCTTCTTCTCGTACTCCAGGTACTTGAAGCCAGAGGAGAGTCCGCGGCCGAAGTCCTTCATGCAGTCCTGGTACATCTGCTTGGCGACCCCGGAGGCGCTGGAGAACACGTTCCCGGAGCCGCAGGGATACTCGATGAAGATCCTCAGCTCGTGGTCCAGGCCGGATTTGGACACGGCGTCAAACGCGAACACCCTGCCGACCAGCGCGTGGTCCTTCTTGAAGCGGACGTCGAACGGCGTGCAGCCGGCCAGCAGGAGCAGCGCGTCCCGCACGGCTTTGGGCTTGCTGCCCCAGTCCTCCTGCCGGTTCCGAAGACTGTCGCTGAGCTCGGCCAGAGCCTCCGCGTTCCGCTGCTTCTCCCTCATCTCCCGCTCCTGGTCGGAGCTGGAGACCGACGCGGGTCGCTTCCCGCCGGGCTCGGAGAGGCCCAGCTGGCCGGGCAGCGAGGAGCCGCTCGGGGTTCTGCTCGGTCGGTTCAGTCCGGTCTGAGGCATGAGGTTCGGCGGGACGGCCACCTGGGCCGGCGCCGACACCAGCCCGTTGCTCTTGCCGCGGCTGTTCGGGCTCTGGCGGTTCAGCTCCGGCGGGCCGTCGTCCGCTTTGAAGCCGTTCAGTCCTCCGAACCCGTTCGGCGGGCTGCTGCCGCTGCAGTACTCGAACCGAGCCCGGCCATCCGCAGCCTGAGAGTAGCGCTCCAACCCGGGCTGATGAGACTTGCCCTGGCCGTCCTGGTAGTGGCCGGGCTGCCCCGCAGGGAGAGGCTCCTTCCCGCCCGGCAGAGCCCCCTGGCCCTTCGCCGCCGGCCGGCCGTCCTGGAAGCCCTGAGCCCGCTTCAGATGGCGGGCCGTCTCGATGACGAACTCGATGCGGTCGGCGCCCTCGTAGTTGACGCAGCCGCGACACACGGGCTCGGTGAAGTCCCAGATCATGGCCCAGGGCATGCGGGGCAGGTCGCACAGATAGCACGACTGTCTGCGGGAGGAGGACATCTTCCCTGTGGGTCTCCCTTCCCTGCCTCCTCCGCTGAGCCTCCGTCCGCTCAAAACAACAACAACAACAAGGCTAGAAATGAGGAGGGGGCAGGAGAGACTGCAGCGTGCGCTCTCCTCTCTGCTTATTGTTCTCCAAATGTGATGTTGCAGCAGAGAAGGCGGGGATGCTGCGGGCTTCCTCCCGCCCCTCTGCAGCCTCCCAGCCTGGGAGACGGAGGGATTCCTCTTTTGCTTTTGAAAGGTGTACAGAGGATGGGGCAAACCAATCACACACTAAATAAATAAGCTGCTGCCACGCAGACAGGAAATAATGGAAAACTGACGTTTTATTCAAACATCAGCAGAGATCTTCTAAGGCCATCCTATCCACTGATCAGTTCAGCAGGAACACTAAAACGGCTTGAAGACTCTTTGGTGATTATAAGAGGGATGCTGCAGATGTGTCGGTGTTTCTGCTCTACTGGATCTGCAGGAGAGCAAACCAACAACCCCGATGGACGAAAGACACTTTCTTCCTGTTGGCCACTACAGATTTCCAGTTCACTTTGTGTTCACACTGCGTGACAATCAAGCCTTTTAAATCCATCAAACCCCCCAACCTACCAACCATCCATATACCAGCTTCAAAACAGTGCACACAGCCCCTGAGCAACAATATCACTACAGGGAAAGAAGATATTTTTGAATCCTCTTTTGTCCACGTACGAGATTGGGACCTTATCTTATGCTGATGCAATCTTAAGACATCGCACCTACAAGGAGGGCAGCGTTTCCTTTCTGCCAGCTCTTTAAACACACACACACTACTACAGGCATCCCTCTGATGGGTACCCTCAGTGTTGCCCTAGAAACGCGTCTGCTGGTCACATAGAAAAGGGAGGAATCTGCTGAACATCATGTGCTGAAACCTGTTCACTCCACTTCTCACTCACTAAACATAGATATGCAAACCAACACACACACACACACACACACACACACACACACACACACACACACACACACACACACACACACACACACACACACACACACACACACACACACACACACACACACACACA
>JAVLVB010000848.1:37180-48932 GCA_032876305.1 Orestias chungarensis | reverse complement strand
ATATCCATGTCAACCAAAAAGGCTGAAATTCACAGATTTACATCTATGCTGGTTAATTACTGTTCTTCTAACACCTGAATATGCAGCTTTGCATATATTACCAAGTAATTGTGAATTTTGTTTCATATCTCAACGACAAACAAAAGTTTTTCTATCCTATTAGTCGCAGAGGCTGCTTACATCTGAATGAAGTCTGCCTATAAGTCCACTTTCCTGTCTCATCAATACATGCTGGGAATATAATCCAGAAACAGCATTAGAACAGAATACCAAGTACAGAACAGCTCGAACAAGGTGGCACATTTTTACTACAGCTTTGATTTTTTAAAAGCTGTCTCCCTGATTTCTCTGGTTGAAAATTGATTATTTTTTGGAAAGGTTTTATATTGTGTTTTTTTAAATACTTTACAGCTGGAAGAGATGTTGATGTAACAGAAGGCAAAACAAGGAGAGACTGCAGTAAATTGAAACCATCTGTACTATCGATAACAAAGGGGGGCGTGATATCTCTACTAAAGAAAACGGAGCGCTGATGAGCACCTAGTTAGAGAAGAATACAGTAATATGTGTTTATTTACAATGTCAGTATACATCCAGTGAATCATAATCTCTCCATTCAGAAAATTGAGATACTTCCCTAGTGTCAAACCCTGGGTCACCAGTGACTACAAGAATCTTCCAGTCAAGTACTAACAGCCAGTGGCCCAATTGACTAACTTCAGATGCTTTATCCTCCATCTGGGTTATGCTGCTGCTCAGCAGCTGTCTTTAACCAAATCAGGAAAGGCTAGCACACAGTTAACCCCCTCCTGACTGTTTGTGTTTACAAGTTGAAGCAGGAGCTGAAGAGACTGAACTGGAACAAGGTGTCAAGTTCAGACGATTTCAGCCTCAAAATAAGATTCCATGTACCAGGAATACAGGAACAACACATCCTAGCATTCCAGTAGCAAAGAAAGCTCATCCATTGGTCCCTAAAGACTAGAGACCTGTTAGCTTTGCAGTTTACACCATAAACATCATAGCGACTCCAGTTGGAATGAATTATTGACTGTCTGATAAACCAGCATTTGTGAGACTCAACGTTTTGTCTAACAAGGTGGTCAGCAGCACCAGCAAGAGTCCCGAGTGCTGTCATCTGCACAACTCGTCAGCTTCAACAGAGATGAACGAGAAGTTAAGAGTGGAGAGCTGGGGGGCTACTTTGCTGTATGGAGTGGTAACACTGATGCATCTTCTGATGTAGGAAGACAGATTCAGCATATGTTCAAAAAATCTGGTGCGGAGTGCGCAATACCATCATCTGGTGTGGTAGCGGCATTAGTGCCACATACATCAAAGGTTCAACAAAGAAGATCAAGAAGGCAGGCAGTGAATATCCCTATCAGAGTAGCAATACAAATATATAGATTTTAATCTGTATCACATCTATAGTACTATCACAATAACCCATAACCTGGCATGGTTGTTTAGAACACTTGATGCACCAAAAGCAATCCCACACAGCCACAATGAAAACCCAAAGACCTCCTAAACAATAATAAAAAAAAAATGTCGCTGTTATTTAAAACTGTTAGGTTTGACTATAAATAAAATACTCAGGAAAAATCTAGCAGACAAACAACAAGATACCCTCTCTGCAAACAAGCTCGTCCAGTTTTACCTGGTAGCCCTTGGCCTGGAGTCACATTGGCATGTTTCCACGGCAACAGCATCCGTCAGCATGACAGAGGGGGGAATAGCAGGCCCACCAGCTCCCGAAGAGCTCGGCATCTGCTCCTTGACTTTGGCTAGAGGAAAACAGAAGACGGTAAAGACAAAAGTATTCTGTCCTGGAACCATGAAGCGAGCAAATGTGAGCGTATTCAGCACAAAAAAGTGGATGTTATTCAAATCTGAATCCCCATGAGACAAAATCGTAGATTTTTTTTCAGACAAAAAAAAGAAAACAGTTTATTTGGATTTGACGAGGAGAATGGCGATGAGTTCACTCCATCTCACTACACTCATAAGATCAAAACACATAAAGCTGCTGAAATTTCCATCCAAACTCATTTTCAATACATCTTTGACTTCCTACAGTGTTTTTCCAGTTTGCGACACTTAAATGCTGCAAAACACAAATAGTCGGTTTTAGGAGGCGATTGTTTATTGTAAAGGGAAAAAATCCATACATACAACATATATTTGGTATGAAAAGCTTTTTTTGTTACAGTCTTACTTTACACTGCATTAAATTACTCTGTATTCCTTAAATTTTACCCACAGAAGATTTTTGCAAGTTTCTTAAAGTAGTACACAAATAAACGGCATTTAATATGCAAGTATATACAACCTAAAACTTAGCACATCCCTCCCAACCAACACACTTCCACATTTGTTGCTTCTCTTTTCTCCCCCCGAGCACAGAAGTGGTTCATGTAAACTTACATCATGGTTGGATTCATTTGTCCACATTTAAAACAAATACATCTCAATACCATGTAGGAATTTTACGCAGTTAAACACAGACTGATGTGTTCTGGAGATCTGGGAACCAGTCTCCCAAGTCTACTGCTTGTTGATTCAGGTTAGAAAGCATAATAACACACACTATTCAGGCTTCTATGGCCACTAACTCACACCTCATTCTATATCAGAGACAAGCAACTCAAACTGACATAAAAAAGGGTGAAAGTTTGCACCTTTTCTTATTCTCATCATTAAAATCAGGATCCAGCCGTAAAGCAGGCTTTAATTAAAGAAAGGTCAACGCATACAAATATGACAGGGACAAATTTATTAGTCGTGAGTGTACAGGTGTTGAAGTGTGGCTGAGCTGACTGACCTTTGGAGTCTGAGGTCATAGAATCATGACCCGTCAGTATCTTGATGGCCGACTCCAGCAGCTGGCTCTGATTGGATACGAGCAGAGCAAATATTCAGACAGTGGGTAGAAGGAGGCTGCAGCAGCAGCGTCCAAGCAAGTGAGCCTACCTGCAGCTGCAGCTGCTGCTTCTGCAGCGTCTCCAGGTGATGCAGCGTTTGTTGACTCCGGCTCCGCCCCTGGCTGTCAGCATCCCTTACAGCGAAGAAGAGAGTCGAGCCACAGAGAGTTTGCTTCACTTACACATAAGTCACGAATAACACAAAACACTTCATCACTTCTGACTTCCTGATTTAAATGTATTTTTTTATTATTAAAACTTTTTTTTAAACACAAGATCAGAACATGTTATAATAATAAAATGTCCTTGTTTTCTCAATGCACAACAGACAAAGTTATTTTTTTGTTAAGCTACTTTACAGACAAAACAATGTGTGGATAAAAATAATTTCAACTGTTGAGATTATTGTTAGTTTTTTTAAGAAACATGCTCTACCGAAATGTATGCAGCGAGATCCGTTTTCTTTTTTTTACACTATACAAAATTAGATTTAATTATTGTACTTAATGGGGCTGCAAGCTAGAGTCCAGATCACATACATCTAGAGTTCATGGTAGTGTAGTAGTGTTCAAGACATTTTACTTTGCACAGATTGTTGGATTTAAAACTTCAATTTAATTTTGTCTGCTGGACCAACACAAAGCAAGGGACGATTGTGAATTAGCAGGAAAGGGATACATGATTTTTAAAGCTTTCTAATAAAAACCAGGTGTGCGGATCTATTCAGCCGCATTTTTCTGATACCCCTAAAATATAATCGGGCGGAAACAACTGCCTTTGAAAACCAGAAAACAGAGTCCGGCTGTGTGTAAAATGACTGGAGTCTAACCGCTCTGTTTCCTGGAGGAATTTTAGAGGTCAGAAAACGACCTAGAAACACAACAGACAGGCTGTGGAGAAGCTTAAAGCAGGGATATTTTCTAAATCCATCATCTGGACATGGATAAGATGGAGAAATCCAGGCCCAAGACATGGAAATCCACCTAAACTGACCTAAAGCTAAGCTGGTCAGAGCAGATATCTCCCTTTAAAACTATTTATCTAAGCATGTAATTCTGCTTTACTTAACCAGGATTAACTACTTTGCATTGGTTTGATGCCAATGAAATACACTAAAGCTTGTAGTTATAAGTTTATGATCATTTTTTTACAAGGCCCTATACCAGCAAAACATCTAGAAACGGTTCATGTACCTGTTAGTACGCAGCAGCTCCTGGATGCCTTCAGACAACTGACCCACTCGAGCCTCCATGTGTGACTGGGCCTAAACACAAAAACAAAAAAAGCAACTCTAAACACTCACCTGTGAGCCAGTCAGACTAACAGTAAACATAGAGAGTTAGTACATCCTAATGGGATCACCTGGTCCCCTTCAGAGTTTAAAATAAGGTAAATAACACTCAACACTGGTTTAACCAAACTACTACTGAGAGACTGAATGTAAAACCCCATCTGGGAGTTTAGAACTTAAACATTTTTCTTGGTATTTTCTAGTTTTTGTCACAATGACCAAAAAGATAAGTTAGTACTAACACATACAGCAATTTAACACAGTACTCTACCCTTTGATTGGAACCTATCCATTATTAAATTGCACCAATAGCAGTTCTTCAAAACCAGACAAATTAATAATATTCCAAAACATGAACACATCCTTTAATTCATGCTGGCAAAGACCAGAAAGTTTGTTTGCACTTCCAACCACAACAGCTCCCACTGTACCGTCTGTTCTTGGGGTTTTCAAAGAGAATCTGTCATTTGTGTCAAAGATAAAACAAAATACGGTACAAGAAATATCCAGGTTATACCATAAGCAGCAGGACTTCACCCAGTCCCAATGTCACACTCAATAAATCCCAATAAAACTGACAAAATGACAAAGACAACTTGTTACAGCCTGTTTGTTTTTCTCACATATCTAAACATACAGATATTAAATAACAACCTTAACAATCCTGCACAATTTCAATACATGGTGTGGAGACATCAGAATGACATTACTTCAGCCAAACGGTGTGACATTAGTCATTAGGGGGTAGGGTGTCCTTACTATTACCCATGCATATAGAGCCAGGTGCTGCTCATATGTGCTGTTACACCTACAGTTTCCAGGAGCTGACCTCCCAGCTGATTAACACGATGATCCAACCACTGCAGAGCTAAAACAGGCTGAAGAAAGAATTCAGCCATCTGATTCAGGTGTGGTGGATTAGGGATGCATCTAAAGGTCGTAGGCCGGTAGATCTCTGGTACATCCTTTTTATAACCATTCTGGTATTGGTGTAATTTTTATGCTCATCAGTGACAAACTGTAACATCTCAGTGTCGGGTTCTCCTAACACCATGCAGCCCAGGTGACTACCTTGATGAGAGGAGCAGTGGTGGCTACGGCCGCAGCTACGGCCGCAGCTGCTGCAGCCGTAGCCGTTTTGCTGACGTCTTCCATACCGCCACATGACGGCTCCGTCTGAACACCCGAGGCTCCCGCCGCATCGTCAGCGATCAGATCAGGAGAATTCAGACAGTTCAACGTGTTTGGAGTCGGCCTTGGTTCTAGCAGCTGCACACTGACCTCCCTCTTGCGCTGGGTGCTGTGACAACTGGGCAGTGAGACAGAAGAAAGATAAAATCACCGGCTTCACATAAAAAAAAGAACGAAATGTGAGATGAATCCGTCACTATGGTGCAAACACCATCTATCATGCAAAGAAAGGAACTCATAAAGCAAATTTGATTTCCAAGACACTTGAGTTGCAGAATTTCTAAGGATTTTTCTATGACATGACGACGTAATCTTCTTACCGTTGTCTCAGAGCGCCCAGGACGACTCCCCGGCCTCCAGCTTTGAAACATGATGTCTGCAGCTCCTGACCTGAGGAGGATGATTTAAACATGTAAAAAAACAGCTTTACAACTTTCCAAACCTTTCAAAAGGTTTTTAGAACCAATTAAATCTGTCTGTATCCGCCACTTACTGCCTTATTTTTTTTGCTTTGTATGTTCCAGATCAAACATTTGCATAATCAGACAAACACAACCTTAATAAAAATAATAAATAAATGCTGATTTAGGTCCTTACCATGAAGCTTAGTAAGCCAAACCATCCTGGTCCAATTTGACAATAAAGTAGAAAGGATTTACCCCCTAATCTAGTCGGACTGAGGTCCTGCCACATCCTCTCAAAACATTCATTTCATGGTACTAAAATGCTGTTTTACGGTGGTATTTGTGTTTAACGGTACTTTTCTTATTGCCTCTAAAGTATTATAATTATGTTATAACCAGAGCTTTCACTTTCTCATTCTCAATCACACACAGGGGTTAAAAGGGCATCAGGATGCATCTTCCCAGTTTATCAGAGTGGAAATGGTTTCTGATGGAGTGAAAGGAGCCATCAGGATGCATCTTCAAGGAATCAAGGAATCTTTATTTGTCATCACATCACATGTGGTACATGAGGTGGGATGAAATTGTAATCCCCCGGTCCAGTTTACACCCTGATAGCAATTTTAAATAATAAAATAAATTATAGGAAGTATGCGAGAATAGGATTGAACACATAATCTACAATATGGGACTTCGGACATAGCAGCAATGAAAATTCGGAGTGCAAGTGACATATTAAGTGACATTTTAAAGTGTGATGTTAAAGTGAACAGTGCTGGTTAAATGAGAAGCTGTTTTTCATTTCTAACTGTCCTTGCGTGTGTTTGAGAGTCTCACAGCTTCAGGAATGAAGCTGTTTCTCAGTCTGGTGGTTTTACACTTGATGCTACGCAGCCTCCTGCCTGAGGGGAGCGGGACAAAAAGTGAGTGTGCTGGGAGGGTGGGATCCTTCAAGATGCTGGAGGCCCTCTTCCTGCATCTGGAGGTGTAAATGTCTGTGGTGCTGGGGAGGCTGACTACAACAGTTCTCTGTGCAGCCTTCACCACTCTCTGCAGAGCTTTCCTGTCTGCAGCAGAGCAGCTTCCATGCCACACGTTGATGCTGGAGCACCAGACGCTCTCCACCACACATCTGTAGAAGGAGGTGAGGACTGAGCTCCCGACTCCAGCTCGACTGAGCCTCCTCAGGAAGTAGAGCCGCTTCCTCTTAAATACCTCATGTAAAACATGCCCAGCACTGAGCAACGCTGGTTCTTATGCTGTGGATTTCCTACCTTGTTCCCCTCCTGCACCTGCAGGGTCACCAGCCCCCGGCTTGTCTGCGGCTCTCTGCAGGTTCTTGGCCCGCGTTGACATGACGCGCAGAGGCTCGCGCCGCTGCTGGACTCTTGTTTGAACAGGCGGAGGATCCTCGCCGGCCTCCTGTCTGTCGCCCGGGAGGAACACGCGAGTAGAGCGGATTAAAACGTCCGCGGTGTCCGGGCTGAGGGCAGCCGAGTCGGAGGCGGTCGGAGAAAACATGCGGCAGGACCTGAGAGACTTGGGTTCACAGTTTAGGCTCGTTTGGTCTCATTTCAAATTTCCCGCCTGCGTCCGTCTCCTTGGAGACGACGTTGGACGGAAGGACGACAGAACGCGGAAGTGACGTTCAGAGAAGCAGAAAACATGACGAGGTTATAAAAGAGTAAAGAAATGGAGCAAATCTGCAAACATCTGTTGTCAGGGAAACTCTTTTAGCTTCCGCTTTTAGCCCACTTCTTCTTCTACTGAATTCATATCAGTCTGCCAACTACCAACCGCTACACCGCCCCTAGAGGATGAACGTGTTACTGCATGCTTCTCTAGGCCCACTTGATGCCTCTACCGCCACCTAGTGGACGAGTGTTCAACATCATGTGAGTCACAAAACTACCAACAATATCAAGTGAATCATCCTAGTCTGACTGTTCTCTTTTCCAACATGTTGAATGAAACAGCTGATTTTTAGAGAAACCATTTTCTTTTACTTGAAATCTTAAGTTTATTGTATTATTATAAATATTATAATATTTCCCAGCCTGGAGTCAAAAAACACTTAAGATACCTCCAATTGATCCATGGTGACATACAACATTTACTCTTTACTTATGTACAAGTTTGGTAAAAAGTCTCCCAATTTTACTGGGATTTGATTTTACTGGGTAACAGAATTTTTCTAATTCAGTTAAATTTTATGAAAAAAAATTGCTAATATTACATAGTGGAACTATAAAAAGAAAACAGTTTCAGCAACTCAAAAAATTAGATTTAGAACAAGTGAGAATTGTGGAGTTTTTTTCTCCCTAATCTGTACAGGGTTTAAAATACACACATAGTCAAATTTATAGATCAACACCAACTTCTAATCGGTTAAATGTCCTTTTGTAAGTCCTTTGGCCTTGTTGCATCCACGTACTGATATTCAGTTGATGTAACATATATCATGCAGGGTTATTTAAAGATCTGTTGTAGATTCTGATAGTCGTTGGCAGGGATGATCTCCTGTAGAGGTCTCTGTTGCTGTGAAGACTCTGATTGAAGATGCACTGTTGTTGCATAACAGTATAAGAATGCTTAATGTTTCCCGTATTGTTCTTCATCCGCCTGAGAATCCTTCTTTGCACACCAGTCTCCACAGAGTCATCAGCATCCAATTTGTTTGACAGCAATCTTACATTGCGCATTACAATGGATCGAGGAGATGTTTTGAGTTTCCTCCTTTACTGGATCCTCAGGACCACCTGTTTAACTCATCTGAAATGTATGGCTGCATATGTGGTATTATTGTAGCTTCTTTAATGTTATTCAGCTTGTTCTAGTTTCAAACCATGTTTTTCTACAGTAATATATAATATCAAATTTCACAAGTTAAAAAGATATCAGAAAAAAATCCTTCTTGATACATAGAAGTTAAATCCAGGACAAAATGTTATGTTTCTCTTAAAAATGAAGGAATTGGCCTATTGACTATTAAACAGTTCTTCTAATTAGAGGTTCTGGAACTACATAAACTTGCACAGACTGGGTTTTTCCGATTGCTCTAAAGTTTTATCAACATCTAGAAGTTGACTTACTGTATTTCTTCCAAAATCTACTTGTCTGAATATGCTCAGGTTAAAATTGTTTACTGATTTTAGGGTGAAGTTGACGGCGTTAGACGTAGTCCTCTTATATCCTCAGTAAACCTAACTGCACAGTTCCTTGGTACTGCCAAAGAAACAGATCCACACCAAGATAATACCACAGCTATTCAGCCACAATTATATTAGAACCTTGTTTTAACGGTAAAGACAGAGTAAAAAACATTTTCATAACTGACATTTCAATGGACAACAAACTAATATTAACACGAGGAGCTGCATAGAAATGCACACACAAATTCCAACAGATGGTATAGAATAATTACAACACTTATCAGAATATGGCTGCCTGTAGTTAGTCCCACTTCATGTCAGTGGTAAATGTTTTAATACACTGTTGGATTAGGAAGGTCACCTGAAAATTTTAAAAATGAGGATGCAGAAATTATTAGCAATGGTTGCAACCATTAAACTCCAGATCCCATTCATTAAGGTTGAATGTAAACCAATTATGTTCTAAACATTTGGCAGGAATATAAAAAACCCCAACAAAGAACAAACATACAAGAAGAGTAATCAGAACATTGTGAGACATTCTCAGTAAACTGGGAAGAAATAAGAAGAATTGTCCGCGTCTCAGAAAATGGCACAAAGTATTAACTGGACACTTTATATAACCTGTAAATAAAACCTGATCTCCAATAAATAAATACATCTAATCAAAAATACTTTATCCCAAAGGGAAATTTAACAAATGAATAAATCAATGAAATAAAAATGGAGATACAACATTGTCAAAACTCTTAAAAGATTTTTAGATTGAAATTTTTTTTCAGTTTTATTTTTTAAATGTCTAATATATTTATTTTGTCCATCTTAATTAGCAGCTTTGAAACGTGTTCTTTGATTGTATTATTAGGGGAACAACTTTCTCTCCAACACTGCTGCTGTGGCTCCACTCTCCCCTCCGGTAGGTGGCGGTAGAGGGCTCTATAGCGGCCTCCAGCGTGAGGCAGAGGAAGACGGTGTGTCGCTGTTAACCTTGTCAGTGAGGCCTGCAGCCGGCGCAGCAGCGTGCTTTAGTCCCAGTGAACATGTTTAAAGCTCTGTAGCGGCCTGCCGTCTTCTTCTCGCCTTCTAAAGCGTCTACATCACTCACGGAGAGCGGGAGCACGGGAGCAGAGGTAACACAGGCGGACAGCTGTGGCGGGAGACCCGCGGCTGTGGCGGGAGACCCGCGGCTGAGGCGGGAGACCCTCAGCTGTGGCGGGAGACCCGCGGCTGAGGCGGGAGACCCTCAGGTGTGGCGGGAGACCCTCAGCTGAGGCGGGAGACCCTCGGCTGAGGCGGGAGACCCGCAGCTGTGGTGGGAGACCCGCAGCTGAGGCGGGAGACCCTCAGCTGTGGCGGGAGACCCTCAGCTGAGGCGGGAGACCCTCAGCTGTGGCGGGAGACCCGCAGCTGAGGCGGGAGACCCTCAGGTGTGGCGGGAGACCCTCGGCTGTGGCGGGAGACCCGCGGCTGTGGCGGGAGACCCTCAGCTGTGGCGGGAGACCCTCAGCTGAGGCGGGAGACCCGCAGCTGAGGCGGGAGACCCTCAGCTGAGGCGGGAGACCCTCAGCTGTGGCGGGAGACCCACTAGGGCCCATAAAATAACTCTTAGGTCTTAAACAACACAGTATCATTGTCAGTAAAATGTGTTTATTTTTATTTATGCTGATTCGCAAATAAATAAGGACGTTAAACCTCTTTTTTTCATCATTATTTTGGAAATATTTGTATTTAATATAAATTCAAATACTAAAAACCTATTTTCCACCCCGGGTACTCCTACTTCCTCCTAAAGTAGTAGCCCAGCTAACCTTAGCGGATCCTGGAGTCTGAGTGTGGGAGCAGTCCAGGTTGATTACCCATAATGCAGTTCATGGGTATAAATTAAGTGAGACCCCACGTTTATTCCCACTGAACATGGCTAAGATCCCACGGATCACTTTAGGTGACAACATGGTGACTCAGCGTTAGGGAGGTTTGTCCTGTTTTACACCTCAGACATTTGTGGACAGAAGTACAAAGCTTTTTAACTACAAGTGCACTGAGTGAAGTTTTCTAGCCGGTCGCCCATCATTGTGTTGCCAATGTCTTAAATATACCTGAAAAAAAAGAGATAGGTAAATGAGTCTGAGTACATTCACATGTGAGTAGTGTGTCTAAAAATACACCAATAGTAGCCTCAAATTAGGGAAATCTTGGCCAATCAATCGATCGGTTCATATCTTTTGAGCTGAAGGCAAAACCTCTCATCACCGGTGACATAGTTGAGTTTTTCAGGAAATGTAAATGTCAGCTGTTAAGCGTTTCTAATTAGGACATCATGATACCTCTGGAGTACATTTACAGAAAGTTTTCCATTTAACACAGAAGCGATGTCCATCCAGGGCACATGTGGAACTGAGCTTAAGCCGTATTTAAAAACAAAAATCAAACAAAACACAAGTAGGTTAAGTAGAGTTTTGAAACTGTAACATGCCACGAATGACTAGGTCGCTTAGAAAAGACGCTGATGAGGGTTTGAGTTCAATCCCAGATATTGCTGTTCTACTTCCTTATGCTTGTCAGTCTCAATCCACACATGTCAACAATTGAAACCACACCAGAGCTTCCAGTATTTGATCAAAGATACAGTTTTTGTTTTCTACTAATATTCAACAAACCATGTTTAACGTTTACCCGGTTAGATTCACATCCGAGGATATTTGCCGCATATTCAGAATAATCCTCCTGAGGATGTTGTTTGAAAAACATGTTTTTTCTCCTCAGAGTGTGAACTATGGCCGTCCAAGT
>JAVLVB010000848.1:0-19116 GCA_032876305.1 Orestias chungarensis | reverse complement strand
TGATGACATCACATGATGTCGCTCTTTCTCTTGGCTGTCTGACCAATCCACGTTGTTTACCTTCAATATTCAGAGCATCAGAACACACGTTTTAGCAGAAGATAAACCTTCAGGTGTAAAGTTCATTTATGAAGCACCAATTCTGAGCAAGCATCCTCTCACTGCAGTGTGGCTGCAGGTTGTGTGATTCAATAAAGTGATGACAGTGTTTTTAGTGTATTTATGTAGAAACGAAGGTGGTTGTTTATCCACAGGGTTTAGATGGGAAAAATTTAATATTAAACCTTACAGATTAGGAGAATCACTGATTTAGTGCCTTCAAAGTCAGAATATTGTGAACAAAATCAAATTTAGAAATATTGGGTTTTTATTAACTGTAAGTCATAAATATCAAACTTCTAAATAATAAAAGCTTATAATTACATAAATTTAACAACAAAATTCCGTAAAATTTTTTGAAGGTGCCTGCCAATTGTGTGTCCGTGGGGTCCCTATGATTGCATTAAAAAGGTTATTAAACTTGCCTTAAATTCTAATTTAAACCATGTATCTAATGTTAGCATGTAGGTTATCATTAACTAAATTAGCTAAAATGCTAATGTTAGCTTAAATGGTAAAATTACTATGAGGGGCTTATTTACATGTTAAATGACACCTAATGTCTGCATTTAGTATGTAAGTTTAGGTTATACATCAAAATTAGCTAAAATGCTAATGTTAGCTAAAATGCTAACATTAGCATATAGGTTGTCGTCAGCATGTTAACTTATCCTAATATACTTGATTTAGTATGCACACGGTAGTGTATAAGCAATTATTAGCTTAAATGTTAATTTTAGCTATCAAGCTAATATTAGCATGTAGGTTGTCATCAGCATGTTCACTTATCCTAATATAGTGGATTTATCACGCACACGGTACAATATAAACGCATTTTAGCATTTATGTTGGGTCTTAATTACATGTTGAATGACGCCTAATGTCCGCACTAAGTATGTAAAGTTAAGCTCATACATCAAAATTAGCTTAAATGCTAATGTTAGCTATAATGTTAGCGTTAGCATGTTGGTTGTCATCAGCATCTTAACTTATCCTACTTTAGTTGGTTTATTATGCACACTGCAGTATATCAACAAATTGTTGCTACAATGCTAACATTAGCTTAAATGCTAATTTTAGGTATGAAGCTAACGTTAGCATGTAGGTTGTCATCAGCATGTTCACTTACACAAACATACTTCATCTAGTATGCACATGTTAGTGTATAAGGTAGCAGAAGCTAAAATGCTAATATAAGCTTAAATGCTATCATTGCTACATGGATTCGTACTAGCATGATAATATTATGACAGTATCATACTATATGATACTGTGTCCCCCAAATAATGCCTCATAAAGCATGTAATCAAAAGTGTCCCCACAAAGCCTTTTAAACCAGAAACCCAATAGAGTCCCCACAAAGCTGCATAAACCAGTGTACAGGGGTTCAAACACACTGCATGGCCTTATGTGGTGAACCAATTAAATTCTCAAACTGGGCCTTTGTATGATTTCAAAGCCTCTCTGAAAAGCTCAGTAGTATAGTGTATACATACCTACCCACACACATGCACCCACAGACACAGGAACACAGACACACACACACATACATATTATATTAGTCATGTATCCTTAGATTGTAAACTTTTTCAAATTGATTTGTTAGAATGTATCCTTGATTTTAATTGATTTTTTGTAAAGTGCCTTGAGACGACACCTGTTGTAAATTGGCGCTATATAAATAAACTGATTCTTGATTCTTCTTGATATAAAGAGTGGGAAAAAGAGGGACAGAGGAGAAAAAAAACAGAATGAGAAGGAGAGCGAAAAAGAGAGAAAGACAAACATATATAAGGTATAAACACCTCTCTTCTGGCTGGTACTACATGCCTATATCAAACAGCAGCATTCTGCAGCAGACTGGCTGAGGTAACTTCAGGACATTGACACAGCTGTGTTCTGTTACTATGGTAACTATTGACCATGCAGGTGCTGCATCTCTAACTGTCACCCACTTCATGTCACAGTCAAAGCAGCTTTCTATGAATTTACCCTTCCGAACAAACCCTTCACATTTGAAAACCGTAATAGGTATCGATAAAACTCCAAAAGAGGGAGCGCTTGCTGTGCCACAGCACCGATCTCTACGTACTTCAGAGCCTGAGCTGTGACGAGTTAAGAATAGTGTGTCAAAGAAAAATCCAAAAATCAAATCAATGCAAGTCAATTGGGAATCTGGCGATTTTTGATCCGTCTTTTTTTAGTCTGGGATGTTTTTCTAAAGAACGGTCTCCTCTAGAAAAATTCTAAAAGACATTCTATCGTAGTGAACACCCGGTTATATAAAATATCTGAAAATCAGGCTAGTACTACTAAAAATCTAACCATGAAGGCGAGTTAAACACAAAGCTAGTGTCTTTAAAAAAAGGATCGTCCACACTCAAGCTGATGTCATCACTGAAGATTTAGTGATTTTTGCGAAACTTTAGGTCGCTTAGAGGCACGTTGCGATAAAACCGTGATAGATATCAACATACCGTCTTCACTTCTTGACAGAATACGGACATAACTACAAACTGAGATTCAAATGACGTTTCTAGAGGAACGAATGGTGAAACAGTAAATGTTTTAAATTCGTGATTTTTAGGATTTTCTTTCTCTCAACTCCGTTCATTCCTATGCGATTTTAATTTTTTATTTTATTTCATTTTTTTTGACGTGGTTTTTCGCAAATAACTCTGCAAGGGATTCTCATCTGTAAAAGACAAGTAATAGCACACCTCCCGGGATCGGGGCGCACGTTTTGATGTATAGTTTGTGGGGGTGCACGCTACCCCCACAAACTGCTGCACTGCCTGCTATGCATTATGCAGGCAACAATAAATGGATAAAATGTCAGTGTCCCTTTTTGAGACTAATTAACGTTTATCAAGATTCTTTTAGATTGATACCTGTAGTTGGTTTGAATTGAATTCAAAATTAGTGTTGATCCCCTTTAGTTAAATGAAACTCAGCGAAAGCAAGCTTTCTGATTATTTCAATATCAGTGAACACGGCTTGTTTAATGATTATCTTAAGACTTAAGAGGAACAATTGAACATAGAAAAAGCTATTTAGCGGTTTTGAATACATGTGCATCTCATTAAATTAGGATATTATAGACAAGGTCCTTTTGTAGTTTTAAACTGAGTGCTTCATATACTTCCCAAGGAAAGTATTTGTGTAATATCAGTGTGTTTAATACCAGCTAACCTGTTCCATGTGTCTATAGTTTATAGCTTTAATGCAAATGTAATATTGAGCTTGTTAGGTGGAGTCTCAGTGCGGTAGATTCCCCACTCACGGCGCTTCAGATGCTAAATGTCACAGAGATCGATTCCATGTGATATTCTGATGTTATGCAGCCCTAATTTAAAACCAGGAGCTCATGTTGGGTATCAGTGTTTTCATTGATTTGTCTTTACAACATAAGTCTGCATATTTTTTAGATCCGTGGAGGCGAGAGGAGTAACGCTCTCCCCCCAAAAAAAGTTTCTTTGGGTTTAAACTGGTGAAATAAAGATGTTTGAATGTTTCATGGTGGAAAATCAAAATATCCACAACCCTGCAGCATTTTAAATCCTTGACTGGTTTAGAAAATAAAAGGGTCTGCCTGTGTGTCTGTGCTTCAAAGGCGAGTAAACACAGCCGGCCGGCTGCATGGACGAGATTCATCCAGAGTAGTGGTGACAAAAATACCTCTGTGTTTTTCAGGTAAATACAAATCTGGGATTTTATTAAGAGCTTATAAAATCTTAGCCCTTAATGAAAAAGGAAACTATATTCAGTTCAAACTGAGTTTATCACATACATGTCATCTTATAAAAAAAGTCATTCCAGTGAAATTAATCCTGCATCTAGTTGATCCTAGTTACCAAACGGTGTTTAGGTTGGTTTGGTATTCAATTTAATGTAAAATATCTAAATAAAATGTAGATTGTTGCAGAATTTAATCCTCTTTTTGATGCTGTCATACAAAAACAGTGTCTCTAGACTCCAGGGGATTTCATCTATCAAGTTTTCAGCGTCTGTAACAAAGTATGCTCTAACTGAATGAAATAAGCCTTATCAAGTTGTAAGTGCAGAAACAGAGCCAAGTGTGTTCCACAAGATGTATTCTGAGATCGTGTATTTACATGTAAATGCTCACGCTGCAGGTTATTCCTCAACATAAGCGCTCACTTGACTTATCGCCCTCATCTACTTTAATCCAACAGTAAACCTAAAAGCTAGGTTTAGCTTAGCACAGGAAGAGTTCCTCTCGCCCCTTTCTGGGAGGCATTGCAGTTTATTTGAAGTCTGTTGGAAATAGAAAATTTTTTACGTGTGTCTTGAACCACAACCAAAAAATGGCTGTGACTTCTATCATATTTATCATGTTCTGGAATCTGCGGGGTCAATTAGGGGGAGCGCCATCTCTGCAGCTCGTAGTATAACTGTTGCATCGTTGGATAGCACAAGTGTTACTACAACCTTAAACCTGGTCCAGGAGGAATCAGTGGCTCAATTTGATCTGCTGGATTTCCTTAAATAGAAAACTTGTAACTAAGTTGACAAATAAACTGAACTTGAATATATTGGGTAATAAGTAGGATCGATCAGAATGGATGCATGATTAGCTTGAGCTGAGTTTTCTGTAAAGGGTCCTGAGATCAAATGTGTTACAACCTGTAGGGCTGCGCTGTTGGTGCTACATGAAGGAACTGAAGGCGCGCTGCTGGATGAAAAACTGATAGTGAGACCTGGTTCCAGTTTGCTGCAAACTAAAATTCTTGCTTTCTTGTACGTACTTCAGAGCTGATGAGGAGAACCACACTTCATCCAGTGAAGAAGAGGAGGATGAAAAGAAGAGGCAGACGGATGAGCTGCTGGGACAGATCTGCAGCATAGAGAACACCGAGGAGTCTGCTGACTGGTTCATGGCTCTGGTAAATATGACACTACTGCTGCTACACAAACTGCAGTTGGCCAACTTTTCGATAAGTGAAGTAAAGAACTTCCACAGGAGGCCATTGGTGCTCTTGCTGTGTCCTGCTGCATGAATACTGCGGCTGGCTGGAGGGAATAAAACGGCCTCTGTTGCTTCTGCAGGTGTTGTCTCCCAGTTGCAATGATGAGCTGGTGGTGAAGAAGGATCAGTGTCTGGTCAGGTCGTTCAGCGATGGAAAATTGTGAGTTCTTTTTCTCAAAAGTTCTCCTATTTAAAGTTTGGCTAACTCGAACTTCACCTTGTTGTATGTAACTGGACATTTACTTGAGCTTCTGTTCTTAAAAACGCATCAAATCGTTCACTTATGTAATCGTATTCTCCCTCCGTCAGTCACACTGTGGGGAGGAGACATGCGCACCTCGTTAACTCGATCAGCCTTACCAAGCCGGACTTTTCTTACCGGAAAGGTGAGATGCTCTCCTTCCTCCATGTGTTTCTCTTCATTTCCACTCACCGTTGTTTTTTGATTACGGCCTCACGCTTCGCTCTGTCGCCTTCATGTCCGGCAGGTTTTGAAGGAGCCCAGACGTTTTTCCAAAGCAGAGAGGTTCCAGAGGAGTGGAAGATGGACATGAGTCAGATTCTAGACTCCTCCAGTGAAGACGACAAAGAGGACAAGGAAAGTGAGGCGGAGGAGGAAGAGGTGGAGGAAGACAACGATGAGGAGAAGAGAAAGAAAAACATGAGGGATGAGGTGAGTTTGTTTAAAGTTTCCCATTAACAGCAAATCGTGAAGCTTTAACCCCGTTAGACCACGAAAGGCCTCCCCAGAGACTGTTATCAGCATGTTAGATTGACGACGTAAAGGTTTTTGGAGCTTAATGTATCTTGTTGGGGTGGCTCTGTCGGTTGTCTTCTTGCAAATTGCGGGTTGTAGGTGTGACTCCAGCTGCCACAGTCTCATATTGGTGTGACTAAGCAAAGCACTTTTCTCCTAGATGCCTATTGATCTGCACATCGGTGTGAATAAAATTTATCTGCAGAAAAAATCTGAATTCTTGTAACTAACGATAATGTTCTCCATAAATAAATGAATATTCTTGAAGGCCCACCCATAATTGTCCTGCTCCACTTTATTGTATAAAAATGAATATCTGAAAGTGTTTCTCTGGTTCTCTGTGTTTAGCCTGAGGAGGAGGCTGATCCTGAGGAGAAAGAGAACTTCCTCCAGCAGCTCTACAAATTTATGGAGGACCGGGGTAAGAGCCATGCAACCATCTAACAGTGGGAAATGAGTATTAATCCTTTCTCTGGCATTTACCCATGAAGTCAATAAAAAGAGAATTATTTATTAGATGTGATAAACGTGTTTTTACTGAAACCAAAAAAAAACCCCACCTCCATCTTAATTTACTTTGTTTAAACCATTAAATTAATTTATTTATTTTGTAACTGGACTTGTATCAGTTTCTGTTAAGTAGAACAAGAATGTCTCCTGATCATCTTAATGTTGTTCTCAGGAACTCCCATCAACAAGCCACCAGTGTTGGGTTATAAAGACCTCAACCTCTTCAAGCTCTTCAGGCTGGTGTACCAGCTGGGAGGCTGTCGCAAGGTGAGGGAATCAATCCAGAGCATCCGAGGGGTTAGACTGCTGGGCCGTGTGACTGATGATACGCAGAGAAGTTTCGCATGCATGGACTGACGTCCTGATGAGGCTCTTGGCTGTCTGACAGAACCCAACAGATCTGGGGGGAAACGTCGATGGATAAACGTTTCCCATGGCAGCTGACTGACGCTGCGCTTATCTGTCGCTTTCAGATCGAGTCTGGCACAGTGTGGAAGCAGGTCTACATGGATCTGGGGATCCCTGTTCTCAACTCTGCTGCGTCCTACAATGTCAAGACGGCTTACAAAAAGTAAGAGCTACCATGGTCAGGCTGATGAAATGCCCGCTTAGCTCCATGTTTGTGTATTTATGTCCAAAAGTCTACTTCGATTTGCTTGTTGTGATTAGTTATTTATCCAAGTAAGAAGTGCTTAGACTGGATGGAAAAGCCCAGTCTGTGATTTGCTGGTAGTGTGATTCATTTATATCGTTAAGGAAAAGGCCAGTCAGGTGCGGCCTTTAGATGCATCCCCGCCCTAATAGCTCCTTGTTACCAGACCTGTCTAGAGCTGAATGACGGCTGATGAGGAGTTCCCTGGATTTATGCAGCTTTTTAATGCAGGGATGCATTAAAAAGTTACAGGACTGCGACTGGAGGTCTGACCTTGGGCGACCCTTTACTCACGGATGTTTCACAATCACCCATTTTGTGAAGCTTTTATCTGCTAATGTGGTTTTAGCTCATTTTGGTTTCTCCCTGAGAACCTTAATTAAAATTATGTTTTATAAAAATAAAGTTGTGCTTCCTTTTTAATAATGTAAGTAATGCAATAATTATATAAATAATCTATTCTTCTCCACTAGAGATTTGGAGTACTAAAAGCACTTTGTCTTTAAGGAGGCATCCACTGGTGGCGGTTTTAGCTATTAGTCTTTGATCAGTTTGAGCGAATCTAAATGTTTTCAGGTTTTTTATAAGTTTGAGAGAGACTGTCTGTCTGACTGTTGACCGCTCATCTGTGCTGTCAGGTATCTGTCTGGGTTTGAGGAGTACTGCTGCTCTGCCGGTATCTCCTTCAGAACCATCCACCACAACAACCCGCCACACCCAAATCATAAAAACGCTAAAGCTGAGCTCACGGAGGCCTTCGCTACACCGATAAAGGTGGAGTCTGTCGATGACAAGAAAGAGGAGGCAGACTCAGAGAGCGAGAGCGAAAAGGATGTGAAGGAGAGATATTCGTCTCCAAGGGTGAGAACTGGAACTGTAATCTTCTCTGTTTCCTTTAGTTTGGTTTTAAACGGGGAATCTGTTCAGAGTATCTGAAACTAAAGCGGATGTCTGATTGGTCTGACTGTAGGGGAGGAGGAGGGGTATGGGGAGCCGGGGAAAACTCCCCCCCAAGCCAGAAAACAGCGAACAGGAAGGAGCGGAGAACAGCGAGGAGCAGCAAACAGAGGTGAGGAGGCGCAGCAGCAGAAGGATGGATGACTCTGAGAAAGGCTCGGACGAGGAGGAGGAGGACGATGAGGAGGAGGAGGAGGAGGAAGAGGAGGAGGAAGAAGGAGACGAGGAGACGAGAAGAGAACATGGGTGAGATGTTTATTAATGTAAACCTTCAGTTTAATTAATTTTAAGCCTGGTGTTAAAATTCGACGGGCAAACCCTGCAATCTGAGCTAATCTCACGTTTTAATCTACATTAGCTGGACAAAAGTTTTATCCACATAAAGTAAATAAATGCAGAGTTGAACGTCACAATAATTTCCTGTGAGTTTTAGTAGGAGTTCAGCACTCTGGCAGATTTTTGTGCTTCATACAGAGACAAAACTGTTCTAGTGAAGGAGGCTTGTGCAATAGTCTGGTAATGGTGAAAAAGAGTTCAACTATTCAACAATGTGGTGTTTAAACCACACCTGTGGATACTTCTGAGCTGGCAGATTACGATTTTTCCTTGAGATTGAGATGGATTATTGTAATTTAGATGAATGAATATGACTGAAATAAATGGCATTTAAGTTTTTGTTGTTGTTTTTTGTCCTTTTAGAAGTGGAGATGAAGAGGATGGCGACTCTTTGGCGGGAACAAAGGTCAGGGTGAAGTACGGCAGAGGAAAAACCCAGAAAATCTACGAGGCGCACATAAAGAAGACAGATGTGGACAACGGAGAGCAGTTCTACCTGGTTCATTACTACGGCTGGAACGTCAGGTCAGTGTGAGGAGTCCTCTGTTTCCATCTGTGACAACAGAATAATTGTGTGTAACATCACCTGCTTTGGCAGAGTCGTGTAAGTTTGAGACCGACTGTGTTTGTGATCCGTAGGTACGACGAATGGGTGAAGGCTGACCGCATCATCTGGCCTGCAGAGAAGGGAACAAAGAAGAGACAGAGGAAAAAAGTAAAGGTCAGGAAGCCTCCATTTCCTGGTGTTATTGACGTATGCAGAGAAGCCATGTAGTCTGTTTCTGTATGTATACATTATAACAGCCATAATAGCTCTATTGATATCTAGTTAAAATCTTCATATCTGTATCCTAAATAACTCTCATTGTGTTCTTGTGTAATATTAAACATAATACATTTTTATTGATGCATTTAGTTGTTGGTATGCATCTGGAAATTTACCATTCACTAAAAATCAACTATACTGCCACATTGTGGATAATTACAGGCATGTATTACAAATAAACTGTAAAGCTGCCTTAGGACTCATCAGTGCAACACTTGTTAGCTCTGTTTCTGAGCTTGGGTTCAAATCCCAGCTGGGGGTCTTTTTTTGGTGCTTGGATGTTCCCCTCATGCATGCATGTGCTTCCACCGGGTACTCCTGCCTCCTCCCTACAGTTCAAACCTCCTGCACCCTTGGAGTGAACACGTGGCTGCTCTGTTATGCTGCGTTCTGATTTCCTTGGAAGTCTGAACTTTGTATTTGGACGGTTGAAGTTTTGTTTGCATCTCTTGGAAAACAGATGAAAACTGCAGAAATATGAAGGTTTTCTGATTTAGGGAAAAAGACAACAGAAGGTGTCTGCTGCGTCTCAGTCGACTGTTATTTAGAGGAGCGGCCATCCAGTCTGTAATCACCCTTGACCCCAGATGTTTGACAGTGGAGGGATTAACTCCGCCATGTTTTTCTTCTGACAGAACAAGGACGACTCAGAGAAGGAGAGGGACAAGGAGGAAGAGAAACCAGCCACCATTACGGCTCTTAGACCGACGGGCGTGAAGCGCGGTCGCCCTCAGATCCGGACCACGCCCACCGGCTCGTCCAGACGGAGCGTCTCCAAAACCCCCAGCAGTGAGGGACAGTCCAACGGCAAGAGCAGCCGCTCAGACGCCACGCCCAGCCTAGCCAACGGAAACGGTAGGAGAAGAGGAGTGGACTTTTTGTTTTGGTCGTTGATCAGCGCAGTAACGTTTTGGTTCCTCTGTGCAGATACGCCTCGCAGGAGAACCAGGAGGACTTCTGGCGTTTATGACTCAGACCAGGCGTCTAACGGTGAGAGAGGCACCGCTTTCCTGCCCCCTGCTGTCAGATCCCACTTTTCACTCACTGCTGTGTTTCCCCACAGAGGATTCTGGGAACTCCTCTGAGAGCGAAGCAGAGGATGCGCTTGACAAAGCGACTTCATGGCCAGAGAAAGCTGAACGCTGCGATGCGGAGGAGGAGCCGGCTCAGCCCGAGGAGGCCAGGGAGGCGTCCCTAACCGAACCCGCTGACGACGGCCACACGGCGGCATCTGGTCTGCTGCCGGACGTCGCCTCACCTCTGGTTCCCAGCATGCCTCAGGAGAAGGCCGAGGAGGTGCCCAACCAATCGGAGAAGCTGCAGGAGGAGGAGCCTGCAGAAGAGCCCAGGATGTCAGCGGCTCACCTAGAGGACAACAAACTGAGTCCAGTGATGAAAACGTCGCCTGTCCAAGATGAGGACAAAATGTCGCCTGGACAGGAAGTGGTGCTGGACGTGTCCCTCAGCAGGACGCCAGAGAGGCCAGCGCGGCCAGCGCCAGCGTCCTGCTCGCCGAGCACAACGGAGGAGGATGGCTGCGCCGCCCCTATTCTGTCCCCCAAGGGGAAAGGTCGCAGGGCCAATCCCAGGGAGGTGGGGTCTGAGCCCCCCCCTTTACTTCCTATCTACAATGCTGGCCCCGCCCCCAACCTTCCCTGCAGCCCCGCCAAGGCAACACTGCTGTCAACTCCTCCTCGTGGCATCATCAAGAGACAGGAGGAGCCCATGGTGGTGCTTCACTGCCTCCCCTCTCAGCACCTCCCTGCCAAGCTCCCCTCGGTTAATTCGGACACGGACTCGGCCACTGAGGAGGAGCAGGAGGCGGCGCTGCCTAAAGAGAGCAGCAGCACGCCGCTGAAACGCAAGGCAACTGATCAGAAAACAGCAGAGAAGAAGCTGTGCACTGACGGGAGGCTGGAGGACCCCCCTCCAGCCCAGACTCCCTCTGCAACACCCAGAACCCCCCCTCCAACGCAGCACTCAGAGAGGAGCAGTGAGGGAGGAGGGAAGCCGGAGGGGGCCTCCTGTCCTGGTCCTGTGGAGGAGAAGCAGAGCGTTGTAGCAGAGGAGAAGCTGGCAGGTTCACCGTGTCAGGATGCAGAGGTGCATTCTGGGATAGCTCTGCTCGCGTCAGAGGCCCTAGGCCCCCCCACACCTGAGGAGCTGGAGCCACAAATTGGCCCTGAAGCTCTTGTATGCCATGAGGTAGACCTGGATGACCCTGATGAGAAGGAGAAGCCCCCTTCCTCCTCAGAGCACCTCCTCCTCATGATGCGGGAGCAGAAACAGACTCCTCCCATTTTGTCCCTTGTCCAGCCCCACCTGCCCTCTGCTCCCAGCCCCCTCCCCCCCCAGCCTCAGGTCAGACTGTTCCCAATATCTGCCACTCCCAGCGCCTGTCCTGAGGAGCCCCACCCTGCCAAGGACTCCACTGAGGAGGAGCGGGGGTCAACCAGGGGGGAGCAGGGGGGGGACTCCAGCCCTGGGTTTGAGGGAAGCACCTCCTCCTCCTCCTCCTCCTCACTCCTCTTCATGCAGGAAACCAAGGAACGAGGTGAGAGCAGAGCAGCGGTGCTGAAGTGTGCAGACCCATGTCTGTTGTTGTTGTAACATGTTTGACCTTTGACCTCTCAGGTCAGAAGAGGGTGAATGACGTCAATTCCAGCCCCACCGCCAAGAAACACAAACGGAACCAGAAACGGACTCTAACTCCAGCCAAGGCGGACAAGAACGGAGCAGGTACGGCCATCCCTGTAGACGCCAGGGTTACATCATGGTGGGAGTTTAGCTTTTGTTTGGGGAGGGTTACATTATGTTTATGCAGTAAATAAAATGACTGGATTAAAATACAAAGCTAAGAGTTTATGGATATGAGGCCCACTCAGGCCCTGTTGGAAGAAGCCGCTCTGGTTTGCAACTAATATGAAATTAGCTCAGTTTAGGGTTAGGCTGTGTTTTCTTTTTGTCAGAATGTGACAGACATGAGAAAATCTTCCTCTGGACGGAGTATTGGTACAAAAAGAGCGACATCAGACACTGTATGTCGTTCTCATCTGTGCTTTCATGACGTCTGAGACTCTGCATCCTGGGTAATGTCCCAGTCGTCTGATCCCATGAGCCCAGTTCATAACACCTAGAGTAATTATTGCGGTCCTGAGGTGAATTGTCTGCTCACTGATATGGTGATGAAGCTAAATTTGCCAAATATTGTTCTCCTTCTCATTATTGAGGCATGTTTGCTTCTTTCTGACTCTTATTTTTCATCTTCCCAGGTCACAGCAGCGACAGTGAGGACCAGTCTCGTCTCTCGTCGTTGTCAAAATCCCAGAAGTCCCGTTGTCCCGGCCTGTCATCGCCGTCTACGCACAGTAAAGAGAAACACGGCTCTCCATCCCCCCAGCGTGCGTACAAGTGGAGCCTGCAGCTCGGTAAGCTTGCTCTCTCACACCTGGTGGGATCGTCCTGAACACAATTTGATGGCTTCCCTGCTCCTCAGATGAGTTGGACAGCATGTCGAGCACAGAGAGGATCTCCTTCCTGCAGGAGAAGCTGCAGGAGATCAGGAAGTACTACATGAGCCTGAAGTCCGAGGTGGCGTCCATCGACAGACGCAGGAAGAGGCTAAAAAAGAAGGAGAGAGAAGGTGGGAGCAGCAGAGCTGCACTCCTCAGTCGCTCCCCATACAAGCTTCAGCTTACTAACTCTTCCTGACTTGTCCTTCGTCCTCAGTGTCCAACACAACGGCGTCCACCTCCTCAGGCTCCTCAGACACGGGCATGAGTCCGTCGTCGGCGTCGCCCGCTCAGAACAGCGTGGCGGTGGAGTGCAGGTGATGACACGCCCACCCGTCACCCCACAGACTGTAACCCACGCAGGTCAGGGCTGAGGACGCCGAGCAGAGACGTGGACGCTTCTAGTCTCACGCAGCTGTGATGTGGGCCTGGTGCAGCTGGGGAGGGGAACCCTGCCTTTCTTCCCACTGGTTGAGGGGCCGCACAAGGTGGTCCCCCCCACTCACCCGAGGACTGACCTTCAGTTTGAGGAGCCGGCCTTTTGTTGCACTGGTGCAGAACTGTCCCGTCCTGTCCCTCCTGTCCTGTCCCCTCCTACCAATACTGTCCAGATTTCAGAATAATCTCACCAGTCACTTAAACTGCCCACCATGTTGTTTTGTTTGAATGTTAACTGAAAAATGAAGATTGCCTTCCAGTTTCTGTTTTATCTTCTACCGAGTCAAAGACTTTATTTTACTAAAGACGGTGAGATTTCAGTTATGTAAATTAAATGTAATATTCTGAAGCTCCTTTGCTATTTATTGGCCTTGTGGACAGAATCTCTTACATTCAGGGCTTTCTTTCTTCTCTTTCGATTAACTTTTTTTACTAAGGTCATAATTTAAATGGATTCCTATAGATTTGTTTGGAAAAGCCTTTCATGCATCGTCTAATCGAGCCAGTGTAGGTTCACTAAATTTCAGACCTAACTCGGTTGTGACCGATGACTCACATGTGAAAACAACAGTTCTGAGCAGATGTCTGTGGCCCCCAGCTCGGCCCCGACGGTCCCTTACTCTCCTGTTCTGCATCAGACAGACGGCTGCTATCAGCTCCTCAACATTTGCTTGTTTTGTACATACAATGTTAAAATAAAGCCACGCCTGTATTTGAGAACTACATTTTACACACCCTGAAAGAATAATTTGATATTTTCTAAGAGACTGTTTGTACTGTAGTTACTGTTTACTCCTTGGTTGGTTTTGGTTCTTATGTGTTTTGCAGGCGGAGATTTGAGAGCAAAAATGTAAATACAGGAACACACACAGGCCATGCTACAAGTGTGCGCGCAACAAGCAGCGCTCTCTGTTTCTAATAAAGTTTTTAATCAGTCATTTGTGCCGATGCATCGTTTCTTCTTGCAGCTGCTCCATGTGACGCAGCATGTCTTTAACTCTGGAACCTGCTTCACCTGAGTGGGAGCGTCTCTTGATTTGGTTTAAAGGAGGCAAATTCAGCTACTGTAGATGTTTGAAAGTAAAGACCCGAAGGTGTCAAAGACGTTTTTGTTTAGTTTTATTTACTCAAGAAGAATGTGAAACCAGACATGAAGGATCATAAACAATATAAAAATAGCTCAGACAGGGCCGGCGCTGCATTTACATGTTGTCCTCATCAGAGTCGTCTTCCTCTAGAGAATCCTGAAACAGAAATGAGACTGTGGTCAGTCCAGGAATCTTACAGGAAGTGGAAGGATACGGATCTCCTCCAACAGGTGATCCAGTCCAAAGATGTGTGAGCTCCTCACCTTTGCATATTTCTCTGCTTCCTCTCTGATGTCTTTGGGAACCACTTCGTGTCGTCCATTCGTCACTAAAAAGAAAAACTGGCGTCAGATGGGTTACCACGGTAACAAATCAGGGCGTCCTTGTTGGGACGCATTTTGGTTTCAACATATCAAATCTACACAACTGGCTGCAGGTACGGCAAACTTTAAAAGGATGTTGGAGCAGCTTGCAGATTCTACACAGCCATCATCTTCAGAACTTCACAACCCGAAGGAATACCCAGCAAACTACGACAATCCTGCCAAAGCACATGAGTAAACACCTGATTGGCTCTCACCTTCACCAACCCAGCTGAGCTCCAGCTCAAACGCTTTATCCTTGACCTCATCATGTACGATGTAGATTCTGATGGGGAGAGAGAGGAACAGAGGGGAAACTAAGAATCTAATCTAATGCCACCATCCAGCTCCTCACGGTTTCTGAACCCTAACTGTGACGCCTCTTCCGGGGTTTGACTCACATTTTGGCGACTTCTTTAACCAGTTCTCTGCAGGTCATGTCTTTCATCTGGTAAATTAGAAAAGGACACTGTTAGGTCGAGTTCAGAGTAGTTTTTCCCAAACCCTCAAGGTCAATCGTAGATTTTCAGGTTCCAGTTAATCTGGCAGCTGAATCTAGCAAAGATTATTTTTAAACGTCTCACCTGCAGCTTTTCAATCTCTGTCTTTGCAGCTTGTTTCGCTTTTCCAATGGCACATCCCCAGTAACCCTGAACACACACATACACGGATGTTGCTCCTGCCATCAGCTGCTTTACCTAAACTAAATCAGTCACTACTGTAGAGCTGATAGACTCACGTATGAGATGCCCGACGGGTCGACCATGTACAGCTGCGGACCGTCGTCTTTGTCATATGAACCCAGGATGAAACTGAGACATGAAAAACAACAGTTATAGGTTAGTTCGTAGCATCAACCTCACGCACAGTTACGGATCTAACAGGATCAGTTCAACAAACATCAGTTTTAGCCAGACAGCAGAATCCCGTCAGATTCCACCGAGACGTCAATAAAATCGAGCAAGTCATGGGTGCAAATGTGCCCATTATTGGGATCAGATCCGGAGGGAGTCAGGAGAGGAAAGTAGAGGGCATCAAAGCGTTCATGGATGTTAAAAGGATCCAAGAATCGGAGGTTAGACGCAGCAGCGGTCACACGCCTGGGTTTTCACAATAAAACACAAACACTGCGTTACAGGCGGTCTTCAAGGAATGAAAGCTGAAGCCGATTTCAGGTACACCTGCTAAGCATTATTAGCTGTAGAACAGAGAGATCGATTTTTAAGCCGAGGTCCAGAACATTAGAACCTCCAGCTATTTTGTGTTGCATTTATTTAAGCAGCTAAGTAGTGCTACTCCCATCCGCATGTACTGATTTTCCTATAAAATACAATGAATTCATTCTAGTAACTGTTCTCACATAAAGAGTAGAACTAGTATGTCTAATGTTGCCTCTTTCACTGAGTAAAGGCAGGAGAGGATGTTAGAATGAGAAACTAGATAAAATATGACCTCTGTGCTTCTTCACAAATGATTAAGTCATAACTAAAGCTGGATTTAACGTTGTCTGTCTCAAACTATTTAAAGAGGAAAAACTTAAATGTTCATTTTTAAAGTGAGCTCCTTTTTCTAACAGAACATCAAACACAGAGACAGTGTAGAGAGGAGCCTGGAAGAATAGAGAAAAATGATCAATATATGCAGGAATACTTTCTTTAAACCTGAGAAACCAGAGAGAACAATGATCAGTTCTGACCAGGGATCACTTTAACCGTTTACTTTCTGTCTTTTCTTTTAATGGTGACAGAAAGATCTGAAGGCCAGTTCAAACACCTGACAACTTGCTGCAGGGTTTACATGTGTCACTTTAAAGTATCATCTCGGATCAGGAAACTGAACTAAAAGCGCCTCGCTATCCAGGAGGTGACAGTTGAAGCGCATCAGACCAGAGATATGTGTTCCCATGATACATCCCCACTTCTAACAGGAGCCACAGTTTCTGAAAACACCAGAGAATTTCGACTCACCTGCAGCCGAATGGCCTCACAGCGCTGTACAGTGTGTAGGCGTGGACGTACATGGCCACTCTCTCCGACAGGTGCTGGAACCAGAGCAGATGTTGAGCCTGAGACGTGGTGGCAGCTAAACCAGGATGTGTCGTTATGCTGGAGAAAGATTACCTTCAGAGGAATGTCATGTCCGTAGTTTGATCGAAAGTTCGAAGCTTCTTCTCTGGCTACCTCAGCCAGCGAGCGAGCGTCGGCTAAGAGTCCAGCCACCGCCTGGAGGAGCAGCGAGAACAGGCATTACCCACAAACACCTCACTGTTATACGTCCATGCTGTGTTTTAGGCAGAGACGAGGCTGGCTTGTTGTCCTTACAGCTATGTGATCCAACCGGTGATGGATGAAATCCTTTTGTCCATTCAGTGCAGAGACATTTATTGTTTAGCCGTAATTCTGGTACAAAATCTTTAGCTACAGCTGTTACACGGTTTAAAGCCTAAACTTTACAGAAATAAGTTAGAATTTATTCAGCTATTATCAGACAGCATTATGTTGATTGTGACAGTACGCTTTCGCCCTTTAAAAGTCTTAAAATAGACTCAGTTACATGAATTCAGTTCTATTGTCTGTATCTGTACAACATTTTGTCACTGAAATATCAGTTTTCGTAAAATTCACATTGCAAGGGATTATTTGGAGTCCAATAATTGTTGGCTAATCATGCTGATGTCATATTTAGCCAGTAGGAAAGAGTCTCAAGACACAGCAGATGCAGAATACAAAAAAAATCATTGTGGTCACATAGAGTAGCACAAATTAGATTAAATATTTACCTAAATTAATCCCCATCGCTAGATTTGCTAATGCTAGTGCCTAATCCCCCCCTGGTGCATCGTTTGTTTTGCGGGTCAGTGAACCGGCCACATTACCATGCCGACGTGTCTGTCGATGTTGAAGATGCGTTTATTGGAGCCGTCCTCGTACAGCTTGGACAGGACGAGCTTCTCCACGCCAAACACAACTCCGTCCTTACAGCGGATCCCGATGGCCGTGCTGCAAACAAACACATGCGCCTGGTCAAATATGAACTATAACCACAATGCTTATGTATGACCTCTGCTGATCAGGATGTCTCACAGCAGGAAAGATGAACGAATAGAAATGCATGAAGAAGTTGTGGAGTCTGACCTGCTGTTCTCTACGGCCTTCATGGCGTACTCCACCTGAAACACGCGGCCATCTGGAGAGAACGTGGAGGCCGAAAGGTCGTACTGCAGCCCAGACACACAAAACAGGTTTCCATTAGCATCTTTTGAAGGGTAAAACTAACCTCTTGTGAGGAATAAGTAATTATTTGTTTGCCCAAAAACTGTAACTTTGTATATGAATATAACTCCTATACAGTAGACAAAAAGAAACAGGAGCGTTTAAGACAAAGTTTAATTTAAAGACCAACTGAATAGTGTTTAGATTTTATTTTAAAGTTTAAACATGAAGTTCTACCTCAAAAAGTAAAATCTAAAACAATAGTTGATTTTAGTAATTCTATTAAAAAGTCAGACTCTAAAATTCATTACAAAGAAATGAGTGTTATTTTTTAAGCGATTTACTCTGATGAATACAGGGCACAACCGACAAATACCCAAAAATCATTTCCACCCACTAAAAGTTAGTATACTATAGAAAATCTATATAAAATGATATTAATTAAATTAAGCCTAAAGGAGAGATCAACTCACATCTGCCTTAATTTAAACAGGCAGTTATAGATCAGATTGAGATGCTTCAGATTATTCAATTCCTGTTTAAATGTTAGCCAGCTTAACTACAGTTAAAACTAAACTCACTTATGTAGACGTTTCTGCTAAATATTGCTGATGCACATGTTGCTAAAAGCAAATAGGTAAATTGAACCCATTTAGAAAGAGCAGCTGCAGACAACAAAGGGGTTGGTAAAATAAATCAGAGCCCGAATGAAACAACAGCGTTTCAGCTGCGATTTAACATTTTAGCTGGTGTTCTTTATCCAACCACATCCAAATGACACAACAGGGAACCTAAATGCCTTAAACGCAGAGTCTGGCAGGTACCGCAGTAGCTGTTAGCATGACTAACATTTAGCTCAGGGGAAGAACATCTTATTAATTACAGAAACACAATGCTAGGTTTCAACTTTAATGCAGCTTCATCAACTACTAACATACATTTATTTCCAAGGGTACACAGAGATACTTTACTTTCACTTTAGCCTAGCTAACAGGCCTGTGACTCAGCAGGCTAGCAAGAGGAGCTACATGATGCTATTAGGCTGTTTAGTAGCTAAATGTCAAACAAGTCTGGAAAACCACCAACATGTAGACTTTTACCTTTAATTAACACCAAAATACAGGATTATCTACACTGGAAACACTCACCCCGGTTCCGATAGAGCTCATTTTAAACGAACTACGACTGCAGCACGCCTCTCTAACACTATAACCGCTCTTCCGGTCAAAGGCTTTGGTTTCCGGTGGTGGCCTTCACAATAAAAGCACCAGAGTTGAATACTTCTATAAAGGTATTAATGTAAGAAGTTGCATATTATTCATCCTGACGCACCACCTGATGGACTGTTTGACTGTCTAGAGAGGCCATCATTTGGTC